>CM067321.1:3206635-3564135 GCA_034231615.1 Meghimatium bilineatum
ACAGAGACAGAACAAGCTCTAATCTGATGTTGACACATGTTGACAGAGACAGAACAAGCTCTAATCTGATGTTGACACATGTTGACAGAGACAGAACAAGCTCTAATCTGATGTTGACACATGTTGACAGAGATAGAACAAACTCTAATCTGATGTTGACACATGTTGACAGATATAGAACAAACTCTAATCTGATGTTGACACATGTTGACAGAGATAGAACACGCTCTAATCTGATGTTGACACATGTTGACAGAGATAGAACAAGCTCTAATCTGATGTTGACACATGTTGACAGAGATAGAACAAGCTCTAATCTGATGTTGACACATGTTGACAGAGACAGAACAAGCTCTAATCTGATGTTGACACATGTTGACAGAGACAGAACAAGCTCTAATCTGATGTTGACACATGTTGACAGAGACAGAACAAGCTCTAATCTGATGTTGACACATGTTGACAGAGACAGAACAAGGTCTAATCTGATGTTGACACATGTTGAGAGAGACAGAACAAGCTCTAATCCGATGTTGACACATGTTGACAGAGACAGAACAAGCTCTAATCCGATGTTGACACATGTTGACAGAGACAGAACAAGCTCTAATCTGATGTTGACACATGTTGACAGAGATAGAACAAGCTCTAATCTGATGTTGACACATGTTGACAGAGATAGAACAAGCTCTAATCTGATGTTGACACATGTTGACAGAGACAGAACAAGCTCTAATCTGATGTTGACACATGTTGACAGAGACAGAACAAGCTCTAATCTGATGTTGACACATGTTGACAGAGACAGAACAAGCTCTAATCTGATGTTGACACATGTTGACAGAGACAGAACAAGCTCTAATCTGATGTTG
Organism: Meghimatium bilineatum; assembly: GCA_034231615.1. Lineage (NCBI taxonomy): Eukaryota > Metazoa > Mollusca > Gastropoda > Stylommatophora > Philomycidae > Meghimatium > Meghimatium bilineatum. Next base: position 3,207,508 of record CM067321.1, read on the forward strand.
ACACATGTTGACAGAGACAGAACAAGCTCTAATCTGATGTTGACACATGTTGACAGAGACAGAACAAGCTCTAATCTGATGTTGACACATGTTGACAGAGACAGAACAAACTCTAATCTGATGTTGACACATGTTGACAGAGACAGAACAAGCTCCACTCTGATATTGACACATGTTGACAGAGACAGAACAAGCTCTGATCTGATGTTGACACATGTTGACAGAGATAGAACAAGCTCTAATCTGATGTTGACACATGTTGACAGAGATAGAACAAGCTCCACTCTGATATTGACACATGTTGACAGAGACAGAACAAGCTCTACTCTGATGTTGACACATGTTGACAGAGATAGAACAAGCTCCACTCTGATATTGACACATGTTGACAGAGACAGAACAAGCTCTAATCTGATGTTGACACATGTTGACAGAGATAGAACAAGCTCTAATCTGATGTTGACACATGTTGACAGAGATAGAACAAGCTCTAATCTGATGTTGACACATGTTGACAGAGATAGAACAAGCTCCACTCTGATGTTGACACATGTTGACAGAGACAGAACAAGCTCTAATCTGATGTTGACACATGTTGACAGAGATAGAACAAGCTCCACTCTGATATTGACACATGTTGACAGAGACAGAACAAGCTCTAATCTGATGTTGACACATGTTGACAGAGACAGAACAAGCTCTAATCTGATGTTGACACATGTTGACAGAGATAGAACAAGCTCCACTCTGATGTTGACACATGTTGACAGAGATAGAACAAACTCTAATCTGATGTTGACACATGTTGACAGAGATAGAACAAGCTCCACTCTGATATTGACACATGTTGACAGAGACAGAACAAGCTCTACTCTGATGTTGACACATGTTGACAGAGACAGAACAAGCTCCACTCTGATATTGACACATGTTGACAGAGACAGAACAAGCTCTAATCTGATGTTGACACATGTTGACAGAGATAGAACACGCTCTAATCTGATGTTAACACATGTTGACAGAGATAGAACAAGCTCCACTCTGATATTGACACATGTTGACAGAGACAGAACAAGCTCTACTCTGATGTTGACACATGTTGACAGAGATAGAACAAGCTCCACTCTGATATTGACACATGTTGACAGAGACAGAACGAGCTCTAATCTGATGTTGACACATGTTTACAGAGATAGAACAAGCTCTAATCTGATGTTGACACATGTTGACAGAGATAGAACAAGCTCCATTCTGATATTGACACATGATGACAGAGACAGAACAAGCTCTACTCTGATGTTGACACATGTTGACAGAGATAGAACAAGCTCTACTCTGATATTGACACATGTTGACAGAGACAGAACAAGCTCTAATCTGATGTTGACACATGTTGACAGAGACAGAACAAGCTCTAATCTGATGTTGACACATGTTGACAGAGATAGAACAAGCTCTAATCTGATGTTGACACATGTTGACAGAGACAGAACAAGCTCTAATCTCATGTTGACACATGTTGACAGAGATAGAACAAGCTCTAATCTGATGTTGACACATGTTGACAGAGATAGAACAAGCTCTAATCTGATGTTGACACATGTTGACAGAGACAGAACAAGCTCTAATCTGATGTTGACACATGTTGACAGAGACAGAACAAACTCTAATCTGATGTTGACACATGTTGACAGAGATAGAACAAGCTCTAATCTGATGTTGACACATGTTGACAGAGACAGAACAAGCTCCACTCTGATATTGACACATGTTGACAGAGACAGAACAAGCTCTGATCTGATGTTGACACATGTTGTCAGAGATAGAACAAGCTCTAATCTGATGTTGACACATGTTGACAGAGATAGAACAAGCTCCACTCTGATATTGACACATGTTGACAGAGACAGAACAAGCTCTACTCTGATGTTGACACATGTTGACAGAGATAGAACAAGCTCCACTCTGATATTGACACATGTTGACAGAGACAGAACAAGCTCTAATCTGATGTTGACACATGTTGACAGAGATAGAACAAGCTCTAATCTGATGTTGACACATGTTGACAGAGATAGAACAAGCTCTAATCTGATGTTGACACATGTTGACAGAGATAGAACAAGCTCCACTCTGATATTGACACATGTTGACAGAGACAGAACAAGCTCTAATCTGATGTTGACACATGTTGACAGAGATAGAACAAGCTCCACTCTGATATTGACACATGTTGACAGAGACAGAACAAGCTCTAAGCTGATGTTGACACATGTTGACAGAGATAGAACAAGCTCTAATCTGATGTTGACACATGTTGACAGAGATAGAACAAGCTCCACTCTGATGTTGACACATGTTGACAGAGATAGAACAAACTCTAATCTGATGTTGACACATGTTGACAGAGATAGAACAAGCTCCACTCTGATATTGACACATGTTGACAGAGACAGAACAAGCTCTACTCTGATGTTGACACATGTTGACAGAGACAGAACAAGCTCCACTCTGATATTGACACATGTTGACAGAGACAGAACAAGCTCTAATCTGATGTTGACACATGTTGACAGAGATAGAACAAGCTCTAATCTGATGTTGACACATGTTGACAGAGATAGAACAAGCTCCACTCTGATATTGACACATGTTGACAGAGACAGAACAAGCTCTACTCTGATGTTGACACATGTTGACAGAGATAGAACAAGCTCCACTCTGATATTGACACATGTTGACAGAGACAGAACGAGCTCTAATCTGATGTTGACACATGTTTACAGAGATAGAACAAGCTCTAATCTGATGTTGACACATGTTGACAGAGATAGAACAAGCTCCACTCTGATATTGACACATGTTGACAGAGACAGAACAAGCTCTACTCTGATGTTGACACATGTTGACAGAGATAGAACAAGCTCCACTCTGATATTGACACATGTTGACAGAGACAGAACAAGCTCTAATCTGATGTTGACACATGTTGACAGAGACAGAACAAGCTCTAATCTGATGTTGACACATGTTGACAGAGATAGAACAAGCTCTAATCTGATGTTGACACATGTTGACAGAGATAGAACAAGCTCCACTCTGATATTGACACATGTTGACATAGACAGAACAAGCTCTACTCTGATGTTGACACATGTTGACAGAGATATAACAAGCTCCACTCTGATATTGACACATGTTGACAGAGACAGAACAAGCTCTAATCTGATGTTGACACATGTTGACAGAGATAGAACAAGCTCCACTCTGATATTGACACATGTTGACAGAGACAGAACAAGCTCTAATCTGATGTTGACACATGTTGACATAGATAGAACAAGCTCCACTCTGATGTTGACACATGTTGACAGAGATAGAACAAGCTCCACTCTGATGTTGACACATGTTGACAGAGATAGAACAAGCTCCACTCTGATGTTGACACATGTTGACAGAGATAGAACAAGCTCCACTCTGATATTGACACATGTTGACAGAGATAGAACAAGCTCTAATCTGATGTTGACACATGTTGACAGAGACAGAACAAACTCTAATCTGATGTTGACACATGTTGACAGAGATAGAACAAGCTCTAATCTGATGTTGACACATGTTGACAGAGATATAACAAGCTCCACTCTGATATTGACACATGTTGACAGAGACAGAACAAGCTCTACTCTGATGTTGACACATGTTGACAGAGATAGAACAAGCTCCACTCTGATATTGACACATGTTGACAGAGACAGAACAAGCTCTAATCTGATGTTGACACATGTTGACAGAGATAGAACAAGCTCCACTCTGATGTTGACACATGTTGACAGAGACAGAACAAGCTCTAATCTGATGTTGACAAATGTTGACAGAGATAGAACAAGCTCCACTCTGATGTTGACACATGTTGACAGAGACAGAACAAGCTCTAATCTGATGTTGACACATGTTGACAGAGATAGAACAAGCTCCACTCTGATATTGACACATGTTGACAGAGACAGAACAAGCTCTAATCTGATGTTGACACATGTTGACAGAGATAGAACAAGCTCCACTCTGATGTTGACACATGTTGACAGAGATAGAACAAGCTCCACTCTGATGTTGACACATGTTGACAGAGATAGAACAAGCTCCACTCTGATGTTGACACATGTTGACAGAGATAGAACAAACTCCACTCTGATGTTGACACATGTTGACAGAGACAGAACAAGCTCCACTCTAATGGACTACAGTCCGTCAACTAACATTGACACAATTGTATATTTACAAGATAACAAACTTTATATATAATAAACTAATGTTTACGGAATAATTAACATAACACATTTCTGTTTATAGAAGAACTAAAATAACACATGTCTATTTACAGAATAATTAACGTAATAAATATGTGTTTACAGAATAATACTTAACTTGTCTGTTGACAAATTAATGTAACAAATGTCTATTTAAGAAATAACTAACTGTAATAAAACTTTTATTTATGATAATTAAAGTAACGCCTACAAAATAATAATTTAGAAATTACATAATATATCCGCGTGTGACGCTTGCGTACAAATCAACACGTTACAATACAACAGAAGCTCTGTGTGAGAATTAATAATTTAGGCAGCTGCTTTGTGATTTGGATTTTTTTAAATACGCCAAAATTAAACCGTGAGTAAAGTGGTAGGTAATGTTTTACTTTGTCATAAGAAGCACAAAAAGGAAAGAATTAATGAGCTCTGCATGCGATATTGTGGAATGAAGGTGGAGACACGTTAGCCGTGTTTGTGCAGGTTGGGAGTGATGACGCAGAATGAAGCACAGTGTAGTCGGAGAAATACGTGTGGACGATATTCCGAGGAAGGTATGTGATTTTGGACTAATTTAGATAAGGAATGAAACAACAAATATAAAATGGGAAAGGGGAGGAGGGGTCAGGTACCTGGAAAGTTGAAAAATAAATTCTGAGAAGAATTACTACTGCATAAGTATGTGTTTCTTCGGTTCTCTCCAGATCGCGTGCCTACCAGCGCTCACAGTTTTTAAATGATTATCCGATCATAATTTTTTTTGGTAGTTTGTGACATCACTCTACCGGATCATTTCTATTAACGAAATAGCTACCATATCGATGCTGAACTAACTTTCGATTGATATGGACCTGCCTAACCCGACAATACAGCTCTGGGGACGGAGGGACACTCTTAGTGCGTAGCGCGCATATCGATTCACACGGCAGCGGTCCCAACGTCCACGATGATCTCTTATCTGCAGATGCGCATTCGTGGCATTAAATCGTGGCATAATTTAATATCTACTAAACATATGTATAGAATTTATTAGGGGTGAGTATTAAGGTTAGTATTAGGTCTAACCCTACCCCTAACACCCCTCCTCCTAAACTCTAGACTCTAGGACCATCCCTTCTCCTCCGATGCGCATTCGTGGCATTAAATCGTGGTATAATTTATTCTCCGATAAAATTAGCCATTTTGTTTTTCTGTCTACACTGTCTGTTATTGATGTAGTTTCATTGACGGCACGACAGCTGTACGCACTATAACAAACTGGGAATGAACATGCGCATAATATCTAACTTAATATCAAATAAAGACATTCCGGAAATTGGCGAAATATGCGGTAGGCACGTGATCTGGGATAGAACGATTTCTTCTCTGATCCAACCTTGCACTTATAACAGATATTGAAGGAAATGTATGAAATACGCGCATTAGTATTGGGGGCGATCCTATAGCTGCTCAGTTCATTTTGCCTGATGTCACTTGCAGTCAGAAGGTGTCAAATTTCATATATGTTATGTTTAACAAGAGCTAAAAGCCATGTTAGATTTCTTCTTCTTCTTTCGTTCGCTAATAATGTCTATATCTGCAGTGTTGTTTCTTGTATAAATTGGACAGTGTTTTCCATTTCTTGTTTTGTACCATAAAGTTTAACATGCATTGGTGTATCAGAAGGCCAGACCTTAATGTGTCATAGTTTGCACATTCTTGAAGGATATGTTGTGAAGTCTGGTTGGCTTGTCCACAATTACACTTTGCTGTTGTGCCAATTTTAAATTTTGTATATATATATGCTGTTTAGTCTATTGTGTCCAGTTCTCAGTCGAAATATGATGACCTGTTCTTGTCTGTTAAGTAGGTGGTACTCGTTCCGTGGAGGTAAGTTAGGCTTTCGTTGTGCCTTTATCATGGATTTCATTTGGTGATAGATGATTAGTACATCCGGTTGCTGCATGTTAGCACCTTCCTTGGCCAGTTGATCAGCTCTCTCATTTCCTGCTATTCCACAGTGTGATGGAATCCATTGCAATATAACTCTACACCTATTTTGTACTATGGACAATACCTCTTTTAACTCTGGGAGTTTATTGGATTGTAGTGCCTCTAGTACTGACCTTGCATCTGTAAGTATTACAATAGGGTGTGAGGTCCTTCCAATGTTAGCAGTATCTCTGCAGCTGTATAATTACACACCATTTGTCAGCCCAATTGGTCAAAATGTCCATGGTTCACTGTAGTATTTTTGTGGCAACCACGGCGCTCTCATGTGTTCGTCATAGAACTAAGTCATCTGCATATAGTGCCGCTCTAGTTCCACAGGCTATTTCTTCAATTAGATCATTGACCACAGCATAAAGTGCCATGCCGAGTGGCGTGGGCGATCATGCATGTCCACAACTCTCAGTCTCTTATATTGTTAATAAGTTCAGTTGCTGAGTTCTTCTTGTGCCACAGTGACAACCCATCCAGAAATTTCTCTCTTTGTCTTGGTCTGTCTCCTCTGCTTGCCATCTTTCCGGTAGTTACTCAATGCTCACGTTTTACACGTCTTGCCCTAAAAATCTTGATTGTCAGTTTCTAATTTTTGCTAAAATTTGTCGTTTTACTCCTGCATCTCTGAGGACCCATACAAAGCATACGCATAGAATTAATCCTAACCCTAACCTATATAAAGCATACTCATATAATTTATCTGAAACTAGACACCACAATCATTCTGGGACTCTGGGAAAGAAACATTAACAAGCATGCATATTCATAAATTATACTTTTATACATAGACAATAATACAATACTGTATTGAAAAGAAAACATTCGATGTCCAGGAATATTACCTAGCTGTTGATGGTTACTATACTGCTACATTATTCAAGTGTTAGAACTGCTACATTATTCAAATGTTAGAGCTGCTACATTATTCAAGTGTTAGAACTGCTACATCATTTAAGTGTTGGAACTGCTACATTATTCAAGTGTTAGAACTGCTACATTATTCAAGTTTAGAAGTGCTACATTATTCAAATGTTAGAGCTGCTACATTATTCAAGTGTTAGAACTGCTACATTATTTAAGTGTTGGAACTGCTACATTATTCAAGTGTTAAAACTGCTACATTATTCAAATGTTAGAACTGCTACATTATTTAAGTGTTGGAACTGCTACATTATTCAAGTGTAAGAACTGCTACATTATTCAAGTGTTAGAACTGCTACATTATTCAAGTGTTGGAACTGCTACATTATTCAAGTGTAAGAACTGCTACATTATTCAAGTGTTAGAACTGCTACATTATTCAAGTGTTATAACTGCTACATTATTCAAGTTTAGAAGTGCTACATTATTCAAGTGTTAGAACTGCTACATTATTCAAGTGTTAGAACTGCTACATTATTCAAATGTTAGAACAGCTACATTATTCAAGTGTTAGAACTGCTACATTATTTAAGTGTTGGAACTGCTACATTATTCAAGTGTTAGAACTGCTACATTATTCAAGTGTTAGAACTGCTACAGTATTCAAGTGTTAGAACTGCTACAGTATTCAAGTGTTAGAACTGCTACATTATTTAAGTGTTAGAACTGCTACATTATTCAAGTTTAGAAGTGCTACATTATTCAAGTTTAGAAGTGCTACATTATTCAAGTGTTAGAACTGCTACATTATTCAAATGTTAGAACTGCTACATTATTCAAGTGTTAGAACTGCTACATTATTCAAGTTTAGAAGTGCTACATTATTCAAGTGTTAGAACTGCTACAGTATTCAAGTGTTAGAACTGCTACATTATTTAAGTGTTAGAACTGCTACATTATTCAAGTTTAGAAGTGCTACATTATTCAAGTTTAGAAGTGCTACATTATTCAAGTGTTAGAACTGCTACATTATTCAAGTGTTAGAACTGCTACATTATTCAAATGTTAGAACTGCTACATTATTCAAGTGTTAGAACTGCTACATTTTTCAAGTGTTATAACTGCTACATTATTCAAGTTTAGAAGTGCTACATTATTCAAGTGTTAGAACTGCTACATTATTCAAGTGTTAGAACTGCTACATTATTTAAGTGTTGGAACTGCTACAGTATTCAAGTGTTAGAACTGCTACATTATTTAAGTGTTAGAACTGCTACATTATTTAAGTGTTAGAACTGCTACATTATTTAAGTGTTGGAACTGCTACAGTATTCAAGTGTTAGAACTGCTACAGTATTCAAATGTTAGAACTGCTACATTATTTAAGTGTTAGAACTGCTACATTATTTAAGTGTTGGAACTGCTACATTATTCAAGTGTTAGAACTGCTACATTATTCAAATGTTAGAACTGCTACATTATTTAAGTGTTGGAACTGATATTCTGCGAGACCACGAGATTTCCTGTGTAGTTGCACATGAAATTAGAAAATGCGCATTACATCAATTCATGAAGAGTTTGAACAACGACATCAAATGTTGACATTATAACTTTCTTTTCTGAATCAAATGTTGACATTATAACTTTCTTTTCTGAGTCAAATGTTGACATTATAACTTTCTTTTCTGAGTCAAATGTTGACATTACAACTTTCTTTTCTGAATCAAATGTTGACATTATAACTTTCTTTTCTGAATCAAATGTTGACATTATAACTTTCTTTTCTGAGTCAAATGTTGACATTATAACTTTCTTTTCTGAATCAAATGTTGACATTATAACTTTCTTTTCTGAATCAAATGTTGACATTATAACTTTCTTTTCTGAATCAAATGTTGACATTATAACTTTCTTTTCTGAGTCAAATGTTGACATTATAACTTTCTTTTCTGAATCAAATGTTGACATTATAACTTTCTTTTCTGAGTAAAATGAATTTGTTCCCTTAGCCTAGATGAAGTACAATAATTCTTAATTCTGATCATCCTAGAATGTTTGTCTTTTATATTAGATTTGTGTGTGAAGGTTACACCATAGTTTCCGGATTATATAATCATTCACGATATATCTCATGAGCTTTAGTCCCGTTATGTATTTACTGGCAGAGTATGACCAACATCTCCAGATATAGCAACAGATATACCTCTCAAATTACTTCGCTCCTTCTCAAACCTTGTAGACTCTTGTTAAGTCCTTTCAATGATCTTTTATGGACAATTGTACTTGCGGTCAGGGATCTTCCGATCAAAATGGCGGATGACAACAAGTCTTCGTGAGTGTAACCGCTATTACACAGTTTGAAAAAAAATGGTGACCAAAATCAAGCGACCTAAACGAGCTGGTTCAAAAAATAAAAGGTCACCGGCGGATGCAAGACGAAACAGATCAAAATCCGCTAGATTGGGGATTAAAAACGTGCATGTCCTGTTTTGGAATGTGCCCAGTGTACATACGCTTAGACTTGTGCTGGACAAGATGATGTATTGCGCTGACATCGTTGCGTTGCAAGAAACACAGTTTCGGTGAAAGTATTAACATCAGGATAGCTGGTTTTCAGTGCTTCTACAATAGGTGGACAGGCAATCTTAGTACGCGAGGGTATAAGTATATGCGAAGTCGATATGTCTAAGTGGGACAATGACAATATCCAGTTACAGGCAGTGAGAGTACACGAACGTTAATCTTCAGGGTTGGAAAATACTAGGGGAGATAATGGAACAGGAAAAGCAGAACCTTTATTGCGGTGAATTCAGTGCGAAAGGTAAAAAGAAATAAATAAAGTAACCCATAGTATTTATTAATGCCGTAGAGGTGTGAAATGTTAGCGATCTCACATTTCAGAGGCTCTGCAAATGTGGGCGGTAGCCATCTCCTCTCCCTCGCAGTCTTTACTTCCCGGATTAATCACTGCACTACACGTCTACATCATAGGCAATAATGCTTATAAAATCACAGGGGAAGAGAGCTTACGGAGGTTCTGACAGATACGGACCTGGTGTACATTAATGATGGTCGTATAACAAAAATGGCAAGCATGGATGGTGATGATGATAGTACTATCGACCTGGCATTTGTGTCATCAGCTTCTATAGCTATTTGCAAATGGGATGTGCTGCGGCGTCATGGCAGTGACCACCTCCCAAGTGTTGTGCTCTTGAAAAATGACAAAGGTAAACAGATCAGGCCAAAGTTCAGGTCTTTTAAGTATGATCGCAGAGGTGTGTGTGTCATGTGACGTATTCCTTCCAGAACGTTGTCTTCCCACTGAATTCTCTGAACCTCTCTCTGTCTTGGGAGATGTTGCTTGCATTTTCTAGCGATGTATTCATGTTATCTTTAATGTCGTCTGTCCATCGTCTTCTTGGTCTGCCCCTTCTCCTCTGCTCAGGTACTCTTCCCTCCATTATTTGTCTTTCTAAACAGTTATGTCTCATTATATGACCAAACAGACGTAGTTTTTTTTTTGTTATTGTGTTTAGTAACCAACACTCTTGAATATTCAGTGTGTTTATAATATCTGAGTTTCTGATTTTATCCTTCCATGATATTCTAAGTATCTTCCTGTAGCATTTCGGCTCGAAGGCGTTGATGAAGGAGTTGATGTGGTGAGCAGAATTCGACAAGACAAACGTCGGATTCAACAAGTGAGAAATCAGGCTTGAGATAAGGCCCCTTCCCCCCCCCCCCCCGCCCCGATGGTGGGACGAAGAGGTACAAAGGGCATGGAGCGAGAAACGGAAAGCAGTAGCACTATGGCAGAAGGCAAAGAAACATGTGGACACTCAGCCCATGGTGTGTCGCACAATGGAAACGAAAGAAAGATAACTTAGTTCAAGTATTCAAAAAGAGATTGCAAAATCAGCAAAGTTCTCAAAATGGGAAGAATTTTCGCAGAATCCTTCAAAAATCATATATATTTAACACTATCTGTCCTTCATATTAGATATCTAAAATTGTATGCCCTTCATTTTAGATATATAACAGTGTCTGTCCTTCATATTTCATGTCTAACAATGTCTATCCCTAATATTAGATATCTAAAACTGTCAGTCCTTCAGATTAGATATTCAAAAAGGTCTGTATTTAATGTTAGATATTAAAAATGTATGTCTTTCATACTGCATATCTAAAAATATATCCCTCATATTAGAAATCTCATACAGTCTGTCCATCATATTGGAGTTCTAAAATTATCTGTCCTTCACATTATATATCTAACGGTGTGTATCCTTTATTTTAGATATCTAACAATGTCTGTCCTTCATATTGATCTAACATTGTATGTCCATCATATTATATGTCTAACACTGTCTCTACTTCATATTAGATGCATTTAAAAAGAGTGTCCCTCGTATTAGATATCTAACACTGTCTGTCCTTCACATTAGATATCTAACATTGTCTGTCCTTCACATTAGATATCTAACATTGTCTGTCCTTCACATTAGATATCTAACATTGTCTGTCCTTCACATTAGATATCTAACATTGTCTGTCCTTCACATTAGATATCTAACATTGCCTGTCCTCCTTCATATTAGATATCTAACATTGTCTGTCCTCGTTCATATTAGATATCTAACACTGTCTTTTCTTCATATTAGATATCTAACATTGTCTGTCCTCCTTCATATTAGATATCTAACATTGTCTGTCCTCCTTCATATTAGATATCTAACATTGTCTGTCCTCCTTCATATTAGATATCTAACATTGTCTGTCCTCCTTCATATTAGATATCTAACATTGTCTGTCCTCCTTCATATTAGATATCTAACATTGTCTGTCCTCCTTCATATTAGATATCTAACATTGTCTGTCCTCCTTCATATTAGATATCTAACATTGTCTGTCCTCCTTCATATTAGATATCTAAAATTGTCTGTCCTCCTTCATATTAGATATCTAACACTGTCTGTCCTCCTTCATATTAGATATCTAACACTGTCTGTCCTCCTTCATATTAGATATCTAACACTGTCTGTCCTCCTTCATATTAGATATCTAACACTGTCTGTCCTCCTTCATATTAGATATCTAACACTGTCTGTCCTCCTTCATATTAGATATCTAACACTGTCTGACCTCCTTCATATTAGATATCTAACACTGTCTGTCCTCCTTCATATTAGATATCTAACACTGTCTGTCCTCCTTCATATTAGATATCTAACACTGTCTGTCCTCCTTCATATTAGATATCTAACACTGTCTGTCCTCCTTCATATTAGATATCTAACACTGTCTGTCCTCCTTCATATTAGATATCTAACACTGTCTGTCCTCCTTCATATTAGATATCTAACACTGTCTGTCCTCCTTCATATTAGATATCTAACACTATCTGTCCTCCTTCATATTAGATATCTAACACTGTCTGTACTTCATATTAGATATCTAACACTGTCTGTCCTCCTTCATATTAGATATTTAACACTGTCTGTACTTCATATTAGATATCTAACACTGTCTGTCCTCCTTCATATTAGATATCTAACACTGTCTGTACTTCATATTAGATATCTAACACTGTCTGTACTTCATATTAGATATCTAACATTGTCTGTACTTCATATTAGATATCTAACATTGTCTGTCCTCCTTCATATTAGATATCTAACACTGTCTGTACTTCATATTAGATATCTAACACTGTCTGTACTTCATATTAGATATCTAACACTGTCTGTACTTCATATTAGATATCTAACACTGTCTGTACTTCATATTAGATATTTAACACTGTCTGTCCTCCTTCATATTAGATATCTCACACTGTCTGTACTTCATATTAGATATCTAACACTGTCTGTACTTCATATTAGATATCTAACATTGTCTGTACTTCATATTAGATATCTAACATTGTCTGTCCTCCTTCATATTAGATATCTAACACTGTCTGTACTTCATATTAGATATCTAACACTGTCTGTACTTCATATTAGATATCTAACACTGTCGGTCCTCCTTCATATTAGATATCTAACATTGTCTGTCCTCCTTCATATTAGATATCTAACATTGTCTGTCCTCCTTCATATTAGATATCTAACATTGTCTGTCCTCCTTCATATTAGATATCTAACACTGTCTGTCCTCCTTCATATTAGATATCTAACACTGTCTGTCCTCCTTCATATTAGATATCTAACACTGTCTGTCCTCCTTCATATTAGATATCTAACACTGTCTGTCCTGCTTCATATTAGATATCTAACACTGTCTGTCCTCCTTCATATTAGATATCTAACACTGTCTGTACTTCATATTAGATATCTAACAATGTCTGTACTTCATATTAGATATCTAACACTGTCTGTCCTCCTTCATATTAGATATCTAACACTGTCTGTACATCATATTAGATATCTAACACTGTCTGTACTTCATATTAGATATCTAACACTGTATGTGCTCCTTCCTATTAGATATCTAACACTGTCTGTACTTCATATTAGATATCTAACACTGTCGGTCCTCCTTCATATTATATATCTAACACAGTCTGTACTTCATATTAGATATCTAACACTGTCTGTCCTCCTTCATATTAGATATCTAACACTGTCTGTCCTCCTTCATATTAGATATCTAACACTGTCTGTCCTCCTTCATATTAGATATCTAACAATGTCTGTACTTCATATTAGATATCTAACACTGTCTGTACTTCATATTAGATATATAACACTCTATGTACTTCATATTAGATATCTAACACTGTCTGTACTTCATATTAGATATATAACACTCTATGTACTTCATATTAGATATCTAACACTGTCTGTACTTCATATTAGATATATAACACTCTATGTACTTCATATTAGATATCTAACACTGTCTGTACTTCATATTAGATATATAACACTCTATGTACTTCATAGTGGATATCTAACATTAACACCTTGGCTAGAAATGTGTTCAACATAGAAATACACTGTGAGATATACAACACTACCAATATCTCGTACACATAATCACAAATGATGGCAGTTGTAACACAAAAGTTAAATGGGTGAATGTGAATAGCTAAAAGTATTTTCAATGATAGAAAACTATTGACATAGAAACAAATTACAAACGACCTTAAAATTAGAAATATAAAATGCTTCATATATTCTATATTAATGTAGGGCTCAGAAACATGGACAATGAAGAAATAACGAGAAGACAGACTTGATGCTTTTGAGATGTTTTTCATTGTCTATGTTTCTGAGCCATACATTAATAGGAATAAATGTAGCATTGTATAATTCTAATTTTTATTGTTTGCAGTTTGTTTAAGATATATCCCCTATCTAGTGTCTACCTGGTATTTTGCCTATTTCCGAATTATGAGTAACATTACATATCATACACTGGTTCATTCTAAGTATGTTATGGTGCGCACATTTTTCGTGTCGTCAATGAAATTACGTCGTTTCAGATTCTTTAGCCAGAAATACAAAATGGCTAATTTTAGCAGAGATTACATCATACCATGAATTAATTTCACGAATGCGCATCGGAGGAGAAGGGAGGATTCTAGATTTTAGGAGGGAGGTGTTTTGTCGTAGGTTTAGAACTCATTATAACCTTAGCACCAAACCCCCTCCCCCGTCCTAATTGCTATACATCTGTCTCTCAATGGAGACAAAAGCTGTGTTGTTTCTTTATCAGTTGAAGGCATCGATACGGCAACCATTTCCTTAATGAAAATGCACCGGCAGAGTGACGTCGCAAAATACTAAATAATTACGATAGGACAATCATTTAAAAACCGTGAGGGCTGGTAGGCACTTAATATAGAATATAATTTTTGATTTAGATGTCAATATTTTCATCATTCTATTGAAAGTACTTTTTGCTATTATTATTACCTTTTTAACTTCTGTTTCACATCTAACATCATGTGTTACCAAGATACGATTTATTTGTTGCAGTATCTGTCCGTGTGTTTTTATGTTTATCGTCTGTTCCTCTGCGCTTCTGCTGCTTATGATGAGTGGGTTTTTAAAAATATTTATATCTAGTTCATATTCTTTACTTGCTTTTACCGAATTGATCTATTAGAAATTGTAGATCATGTGTACTATCTGCTAACAGTGACATTGGTATCTGCATATCGCACATTTTTAAATTAATTTTCCACTATGCTTGAATCCCAGCATTCCTTCTAAATGTTTAAATATATTCTCTGTGTAGATGTTAAATTGGCTAGTTGATAAAATACATCTAAATGGAAGCATGAGGATAATGAAAATCATTCTTACAGCTGACGGGAGTTGAACCAGGTCAGCTCTAGCAGCTCCGAATGACTTTGCAACACAAGTAAACAGGTTTTACGTACTTGACCAACCACATTTCCAAAAAGAGATGTGGTCTCGTTAAGATTTTCAGCCTGTTACTCAAGTCACTGAGAACAGACCAATCGAAAAAAAGGACTATTACAACATCAACGAACATCCCGTACAAGTATTAAAGTATCCTCAGGAACACAAACACAAAACATGCATATTCGTACGCAAGGACCTAAAGGCCTTCTTGTAAACATACATAACAATCAGTGACTTGAGTACACAGGCTGAAATTCTTGACGAGACCACATCTTTTTTAATGGGTGTGGTTGGTCAAGTACGGAAAACCTGTTTACTTGTGTTGCAAAGCGATTCGGTGCTGCTAGAACAGACCTGGTTCAATTCCCGTCAGCTGATAAATACATCCTCGTCTTACCCCTCTTCTTATTTCTATGTATGGTGAGTAGATGTTTTCACACCTTATTGATGCAGTCTGATCCCAATAATTTGTTCTAATTCTTCTTCTTCTTCTTTCGTTCACTTGAAACATGTCTATATCTGTAATTCTGTCTCCTTAATAAAACTCACTGTCTTTTGTAGTTCATACAGTGGTCCATAGAGCTTTGATTCCAGTGTTGTTTCCTCTGGCCAATATGTCCGCCTCAGCGTTTCATGCTCAGAACACTCTTGAAGTATATGTTTGGCACTCTGTGCTGCCTGTCCACATGTACACATGGCTGTGTTGCCAATCTTGAACTTTGTATACATGTGACTGCGGAGTTGGTTGTGTCCTGTTCTGAGACGTAGAATTATAACTTGTTCTGATCTGTTCATAATGTGATAGTCATCTTGTGTTGTTGTTTGTGGCTTTCTTATTGACTTGATCATCTGTTTTTTTCTGATGGTAGGTGATTGTTATATCTGGTTGGTCTTCAGCAGCACCTTCCTTAGCCAGTTGGTCTGCTTTTTCATTTCCTGGTATTCCGCAGTGAGAGGGTATCCACTGCATGGTTACCCTATACTGGTAAGACAATTCGCTAAGTAGTTTTTTCAAGTCAGTTAGTTTTTCAGACTGGAGAGCTTGAAGCACTGACCTTGCATCTGTCAGGAATACCACAGGCTGTAGGTCAGAGTTGGAGTTCAGCAGTTTTTTAGCTGCCACACTAATTGCCTGGATTTCTGCATCATAATTATTGCAGAATTTTCCTGTCGGTGTTCTGATTGTATCTCTAGGCTTGTGTGGATATTCTATATATACACCTGCACCTCCATTCCTCACGGCATTCTGTGCTGACCCATCTGTGTATACTCTGACCCATATATCAAGTGGATATTCCTCATCCAGGACACTGAGGGTGACAGTCCTTCGCTGCACACTGTTCTGTTCGTCCTCGCTTAGTATTCCTTTCACATGGGTCTGAATGTATATTGGCATTCCATGCCTTTCACTCCACGGGGTTTGTTCTGGTACAGGCCTTAAGGGGATGTCAACTTCAGGTAGGTCTGTAAGTTGTCTGCGGAGTCGTTTAGCTTGATGGATAAAGCTGCTTCTTTTCAGTCGTCCCATTGCTAGATTTTGGAATCTTTCCTTCATTGGATGACTTGGCATACACTGAAACTTTTCTGCCTGAATTAGTACTTTTGTGTCTCTGCGTTCGCCAAGTGTTTGCATTCTTCACATTTTCTGCATCTCTGCAATGGGTGTTGATTTCATTGCTCCCAACATTATTCTAAGTGCCTGGTTTTGCACTTTATCTAGATCTTGTAATGTGGTGTTTGATGCAGGACACCATGCTGCTGAACCATATTCCAGGTGTGGTCTTATGCCTTGCTGGTAACCTTTACTGAGTATATTCCCACTGGCTCCCCATGTGGTTCCACTTAGTTTTCTCAGCATAGCTAACTTCCTCCTGGCTTTTGTTGTTGCTTTGTTTATGTGCTGCTTCCATATCAGTTTATCATCAAAAGTAACTCCGAGGTATGTGGGTTGTTTGTCTTCTTTCAAGAGCTCTCCATCTATTTTGATATGACCGGCTTTTTGTTTTGGTGAGAGGGTAAAAAGTGTAGTGCTGCACTTATCTGTGTTAATGCTGACGCACCATCTATTAGCCCATAAGGTTAGGGCATCGATAGCTCTTTGTATTTGTTTAGTGGCCACTGGCGCATGTTCTTCTGTGCACCAGATCACCAGGTCGTCAGCATACATTGCCACTTTGATCCCGTGTGGTAGTTCAGCAACTAGGTCATTGATGTAAACCAAGAAAAGTGTGGGCGACAGGACTCCTCCCTGGGGGACTCCATGACGCAGTAGAACTTTCTTGCTCTTGCGACCATCTAATCGTACCCTGGCTCTTCTATTATGCAGGTATGCTTTTACCCATTTGTACATTCTTGAGCTAACCCTGCAATTTCGCAATTTCTTTAGGAGCCCTTCTTTCCAGACCGTATCAAATGCTTTCCTGAGGTCTATCCATGCTGCTAGTACCAGTTTCTTTTCTTGGAAGGCATCCTCAATCTCTTGGGAGAGGTAGGTTGCCTGATCTTCAGTAGAGTAGCACTGTCTGAAACCTGCTTGCTGTGATACCAGAAGGTTTTTACTTTCAAGGTACCACTGCATCCTAAGATTGATAATGCGTTCCATTGTTTTGCATAGACAGCTTGTGAGGCTGATGGGCCTGTAGTTGGAGACTGTGTTGCCATCTTTTCCTGATTTGAGGAGTGGTATCATTATTGCTTCTCTCCACGCCTGTGGTACATTACCCGTGGACCAGCTTGTGTTAAAGATCTGCAGTAGCTTTGCTCTTGCTGCAATTCCCAGGTTTCTAATCATTTCATTGGACACTCCATCAGCACCAGGGGACTTTTACATTTTCAATTTGGATATTGCATGCTCCAGTTCTCTCATTGTGATTGGTGCCTCCATGACTTCAGGTATAGGTTCGCCTTGTCCAATGTTTTGCTGGTTCTCTCGAACCTCCTGTTGTTTGTCTGGGCTGACTTTGATGTTATTGTCTTCTGCAAAGGAATCTGCAAAGTAATCAGCTGCATGTTTACCTGTTAAAATGTTTCTATCTTTATAAAGTGTGATCCTGGTATTTCTCCCTGTACCTTCATCATTTAGTTGTTTTACAAGTTTCCATAATTTCCTAGTATCTCTATCTAGGTTCAGCGACTGTTTTTTTCTTTCCAGCTGCTCCGTCTGGCTTGTAACTTGGCTCTTTGAAATTTAGCCTTTGTTTGCTGATATTTGTTGTGATGTTCTTGGATAGGTCTGTTCTTTGCCTGCTGTCTAGATGTTTCCATCTCATTTTGTAGCTTTTCCAGTTCATCATTCCAGTAGGGTTTGTAGTTTTTGCGTGCCCCCTGGGTATGGTTTTACTAGCAGCATGTAGTATACATCTATTAAATTCACTCACTGCTCTATTGATGTCTTTGTCCAAGTTCATGTCCTTAGCTAGAACACTGGTTAAATGCTGGTACATTTTCCAGTCTGCCCTCTTATAGTTCCACCTAGTGAGCGTGCTGCTGTCCTTTGTAAATTCATTGTGGATTTCCAGAAATACTGGTCTGTGGTCACTACCCCCAAGCTGCTTTCCAACGACACGTGTGATGTTCCATTCCAGGCCTGGTGAGTGGAATGCCAGATCTGGTGTAGAGGTGGTGTGCCATGCTCTCGAGTAGAAGGTTTGTGATTCAGTTGGCTGGTTAATAAGGATGAGATTATTTTCATCCTGCCAGCTCTCAAGTTCCTCAGCTCTCTTGTCGATATGATCGTAGCCCCAGCTCTGAGAGTGGCTGTTGAAGTCACCACACACCATAAGTCTCTCTTTATCTGGAATTGTGTCTAGTGCCAATGGTTTATCATTTGGGCAGTAGTAGTTCAGGAGATGGAATTCTGCACTGTCTGTTTTTAGGTGGAGCATCGGGTATTCTGCCCCTTCCATATATACTTCCAGCTGACATGCGCTGATATTGTTTTTAACAAGTGTCAGAATTCCACCCTTTCGCCTGTCTTTTCGGTCAGATCGGTAGCACTGGTAGCCTCTGATTTTGAAGGCTATGTCGCTGCTGAGGTGTGTTTCTTGGATACAGCATATATTAACTTGTTCTTCACTGAGGACATTTTCAAGTTCCAATTTTTTGCTGTATCCATCTCTTTTACTGTTGACACCCTCAGCATTCCAGTGCATTATTTTTATTGGTCGTTTAAAGTTTGTTTGGCCAGTAGCTCTATTCCCTTGCCTCCTGGCTCCTCAAGGCAATTGAGAAGGACTTTCAGTAACTGAGGTTGGGCCCTTTCGAGGTATAGGGCCCGGCACCGTCCCTGCCTGAACGTCCGCCACAGGGCAGGCACCATAACTTTTTATAGATGTAGACATGTTTCCATTGTGTTTTGTGCGTGGCATCCTGATTATCTGTGCGCTTTTTGGCTGGATGCCTCCGTCTTCAGCACTCTGCTTACTAGGGCAGGACTATGATCCTGCTCGAATAGGACTGCCCGACCAGTCTTAGTTTCCAGCCCCTGATGGCTGAACTAAGCCCCATCACCACGGCAAGGTGCTGGCCTTGACGGGGATTTGTTCTAATCAAATCTGATTGTCTTTGTCATCTATTCATATTTGTTGACGATATACACATTTGTTGATGACATTATTCATGTTGTCCTCTATGAAAGACTATTTCTCATAACAGAAATCTGGAAATGTTTCAAGACAGTAACTTGGTGGAAATGTTTCAAGGCGGTAACTTGGTGGAAATGTTTTAAGACGGTAACTTGGTGGAAATGTTTCAAGACGGTAACTTGGTGGAAATGTTTCCAGACAGTAACTTGGTGGAAATGTTTCAAAACAGTAACTTGGTGGAAACGTTTCAAGACAGTAACTTGGTGGAAATGTTTCAAGACGGTAACTTGGTGGAAATGTTTCAAGACGGTAACTTGGTGGAAATGTTTCAAGACAGTAACTTGGTGGAAATGTTTCAAGACGGTAACTTGGTGGAAATGTTTCAAGACGGTAACTTGGTGGAAATGTTTCAAGACGGTAACTTGGTGGAAATGTTTCAAGACAGTAACTTGGTGGAAATGTTTCAAGACAGTAACTTGGTGGAACTGTTTAAAGACAGTAACTTGGTGGAAATGCTTCAAGACAGTAACTTGGTGGAAATGTTTCATGACGGTAACTTGGTGGAAATGTTTCAAGACAGTAACTTGGTGGAAATGTTTCAAGACAGTAACTTGGTGGAAATGTTTCAAGACGGTAACTTGGTGGAAATGTTTCAAGACGGTAACTTGGTGGAAAAGTTTCAAGACGGTAACTTGGTGGAAATGTTTCAAGACAGTAACTTGGTGGAAATGTTTCAAGACGGTAACTTGGTGGAAATGTTTCAAGACGGTAACTTGGTGGAAATGTTTCAAGACAGTAACTTGGTGGAAATGTTTCAAGACGGTAACTTGGTGGAAATGTTTCAAGACGGTAACTTGGTGGAAATGTTTCAAGACGGTAACTTGGTGGAAATGTTTCAAGACAGTAACTTGGTGAAAATGTTACAAGACAGTAACTTGGTGGAAATGTTACAAGACAGTAACTTGGTGAAAATGTTACAAGACAGTAACTTGGAGGAAATGTTTCAAGACAATAACTTGGTGGAAATGTTACAAGACAGTAACTTGGTGGAAATGTTTCAAGACGGTAACTAGGTGGAAATGTTTCATGACGGTAACTTGGTGGAAATGTTACAAAACGGTAACTAGGTGGAAATGTTACAATATGGTAACTTGGTGGAAATGTTACAAGACGGTAATTTAGTGGAAATGTTTCAAGCCAGTAACTTGGTCGAAATGTTTCAAGACGGTGACTTGGTGGAAATGTTTCAAGACGGTAACTTTGTGGAAATGTTACAAAACGGTAACTAGGTGGAAATGTTACAATATGGTAACTTGGTGGAAATGTTACAAGACGGTAATTTAGTGGAAATGTTTCAAGACAGTAACTTGGTGGAAATGTTTCAAGACGGTGACTTGGTGGAAATGTTACAAAACGGTAACTAGGTGGAAATGTTACAATATGGTAACTTGGTGGAAATGTTACAAGACGGTAACTTGTTGGAAATGTTACAAGACGGTAACTTGGTGTAAATGTTACAAGACGGTAACTTGGTGGAAATGTTACAAGACGGTAACTTGGTGGAAATGTTACAAGACGGTAACTTGGTGGAAATGTTACAAGACGGTAACTTGGTGGAAATGTTACAAGATAATCACCTGACGGAAATGTTACCAGACTGTAAATTTGTGGAAATGTAACAAGATGGTAATCTGGTGAAAATGTTACAGCTTGTTACTTTGGTGGAATTTTACCAGATGGTAACCTGATGGAAATGTTACAAGACTGTACCCTGGTGGAAATGTTACAAGTTGGTAGTTTGGTGGAAAAGTTGCAAGACTGTAACCTGGTGGAAATGTTACATAATGGTAACTTAGTGGAAATGTTACAAGATGGTAACTTGGTGGAAATGTTACAAGATGGTAACTTGGTGGAAATGTTACAAGTTGGTAGTTTGGTGGAAAAGTTGCAAGACTGTAACCTGGTGGAAATGTTACATAACGGTAACTTCAATCAAGTATTGAACAATCACTGCATTTGTCATATGTCTAAATAAAATAAACAATCAAGTACTGAACAATCACTGCATTTGTCATATGTCTAAATAAAATAAACAATCAAGTCCTGAAATTTTACACCGTATTGCCCTTGCAGCAGGTGCTTTCAATAAACTACGTAACATCTGGACGTCAAGAAACACCACAAAACTCAGGTTGTTTAACTCCAACATCATCCCTATTCTATCATATGGATGCGAAAGTTGGAAAGCCACAAAAGCGACAGATAGGAGACTCGACTCCTTTGAAAACAAATGCCTACGTACCATTCTGAATGTTAAATGGAGTGACTTTAAATCTAACACTACTATAAGAGAGGAAAGCAAACAAACCTATATATCTTCCTTCATTAGACAAAGGCGTTGAACTTACATCGGCCATGTTCTCAGAATGAACAGCCTAAGAATTCCCCAGCAGTCACTATATTGGGTGCCACTTGGAGTAAGAAGAAGAGGGAGACCTAGAGAAACTCTATGAAGAGCCATTAATAGAGAAGGCATGTCAATGAACCTAAACAACACGCAACAATTGAAAGACCTGGCAACACAAAGACAGAAATGGAAAGCTATGGTTTCTGCCCTATGCACCGCCTATGGCCCTGGAGGAACATAAGATAACATAACAAGTACTGAACAAGTATTGCATTTGTCATATGTCTAAATACAATAAACAACTAAGTTCTAAACAATCAGATTGTAGAAATACTTCTTAAGAGCCGTTTATTTATAAACGTTTGAATGGATTTAGCACACTGATGGTCATTTGTGTCCACACTTTATAATTTCACACATTTTACTAATATAATTTCACACATTTTCTAATATAACTTCACACAATTTACTAATAGAACTTCACACAATTTACTAATATAACTTCACACAATTTACTAATATAACTTCACACATTTTACTAATATAACTTCACAAATTTTACTAATATAACTTCACACATTTTACTAATATAACTTCACAAATTTTACTAATACAACTTCACATATTTTACCAATATAGCTTCACACATTTTACAATTATAACTTCACACAATTCACTAATATAACTTCACACAATTCACTAATATAACTTCACACAATTCACTAATATAACTTCACACAATTCACTAATATAACTTCACACAATTCACTAATATAACTTCACACAATTCACTAATATAACTTCACACAATTCACTAATATAACTTCACACAATTCACTAATATAACTTCACACAATTCACTAATATAACTTCACACAATTCACTAATATAACTTCACACAATTCACTAATATAACTTCACACAATTCACTAATATAACTTCACACAATTTACTAATATAACTTCACACAATTCACTAATATAACTTCACACAATTCACTAATATAACTTCACACAATTCACTAATATAACTTCACACAATTCACTAATATAACTTCACACATTTTACTAATATAACTTCACACAATTCACTAATATAACTTCACACAATTCACTAATATAACTTCACACAATTCACTAATATAACTTCACACAATTCACTAATATAACTTCACACATTTTACTAATATAACTTCACACAATTCACTAATATAACTTCACACAATTCACTAATATAACTTCACACAATTCACTAATATAACTTCACAAATTTTACTAACACAGACAACTGATGGTTCAGGATCCAGCTGTAGTAGTATTCATATACGTCAATATCAAATATTGTATCTGCTGTACCACAACTGTAGTACCCCCTATACCAACTTACTGTAACAAACTATATACCACAACTGTAGTACCCCGTATACCAACTTACTGTAACAAACTATATACCACAACTGTAGTACCCCCTATACCAACTTACTGTAACAAACTATATACCACAACTGTAGTACCCCCTATACCAACTTACTGTAACAAACTATATACCACAACTGTAGTACCCCCTATACCAACTTACTGTAACAAACTATATACCACAACTGTAGTACCCCCTATACCAACTTACTGTAACAAACTATATACCACAACTGTAGTACCCCCTATACCGACTTACTGTAACAAACTATATACCACAACTGTAGTACCCCCTATACCGACTTACTGTAACAAACTATATACCACAACTGTAGTACCCCCTATACCAACTTACTGTAACAAACTATATACCACAACTGTAGTACCCCCTATACCAACTTACTGTAACAAACTATATACCACAACTGTAGTACCCCCTATACCAACTTACTGTAACAAACTATATACCACAACTGTAGTACCCCCTATACCGACTTACTGTAACAAACTACATACCACAACTGTAGTACCCCGTATACCAACTTACTGTAACAAACTATATACCACAACTGTAGTACCCCCTATACCGACTTACTGTAACAAACTACATACCACAACTGTAGTACCCCCTATACCAACTTACTGTAACAAACTACATACCACAACTGTAGTACCCCCTATACCAACTTACTGTAACAAACTACATACCACAACTGTAGTACCCCCTATACCAACTTACTGTAACAAACTACATACCACAACTGTAGTACCCCCTATACCAACTTACCATAACAAATTATATCACAACAAATGGTAGTACCTCTTACAACATTGTATCAAACATTATGAAGATATCTTAATTCTTAGTTGGTCGTACTTTAGGAACAAAACGGTACACATTCTCCAGCAAGCTCTCACTTTACTTACTCTTGTTAGAATCTAGCATTGTTTCAGTTCACTTCTCTGTGTATAAATATGTTCATTTTGTCTTGATTTATCTTTGTTTATATCTGGCATTGACAATTGTATTGTGTTTTAATTCTAGCATTACCTGCCTTCCTGGTTACAGTTCTAACAATGTTATATCTCTACAATCCTTCTCGTAATGACCTTCTTCGGAAATGTTACAAGACGGTAACTTGGTGGAAATGTTACAAGATAATCACCTGACGGAAATGTTACCAGACTGTAAATTTGTGGAAATGTAACAAGATGGTAATCTGGTGAAAATGTTACAGCTTGTTACTTTGGTGGAATTTTACCAGATGGTAACCTGATGGAAATGTTACAAGACTGTACCCTGGTGGAAATGTTACAAGTTGGTAGTTTGGTGGAAAAGTTGCAAGACTGTAACCTGGTGGAAATGTTACATAATGGTAACTTAGTGGAAATGTTACAAGATGGTAACTTGGTGGAAATGTTACAAGATGGTAACTTGGTGGAAATGTTACAAGTTGGTAGTTTGGTGGAAAAGTTGCAAGACTGTAACCTGGTGGAAATGTTACATAACGGTAACTTAGTGGAAATGTTACAAGATGGTAACTTGGTGGAAATGTTACAAGATGGTAACTTGGTAAAATGTTTTTAAGATAAATACAAATGTGATAGTAATAAAATCATTTGCTTCTCCCTGATTTTTCTAACAATGAATTCTCCGAGACTTTCTGTTTACTTCTGTAAATGTAACAACATGCGATGTTTATTTTGCTTTCACGTTATATTAGTAACGTGTGTGAAGTTATATTAGTAAAATGTGTGAAGTTATATAAGGGATTCGAACCATTGACCTCTCTTGAACACATGGCGAATAGCTTAGCCACTATGCTAGGGAGATCCCCTTTATTGTTATTTTAGTGTTATAACAGTTAAATTTTTCAAAAAAGAAAATTTCAAGGAAATCAATATTTCGTCTAGTGTAATTTTTTAGAATTTAAACACCAGTCATTTGTTGTTGAGTAAATATTCGCAATAGAATATGAATGATGTAAGGCCTGCACAATTTCAGAATCATTGAGCGTAAAATCAAGTGTCACGCCCACTACTTAAGAAAATAAACCATCTAGTAAAACTCACAAATGTATATGCATGGTATCATGATGAAAAAACACATCAAAACAGATTAGTGGCATGCAAGCATAAATGACATTTGTCATATGTCTTAATGAAATTCACATATAGGTCCTGGAACATCATTTGATTTGTCATATGTCTAAATGAAATAAACAACTAAGTCCTGAACAATCATTGCATTTGTCATATGTCTAAATAAAATAAACAATCAAGTACTGAACAATCATTGCATTTGTCATATGTCTAAATAAAATAAACAATCAAGTACTGAACAATCACTGCATTTGTCATATGTCTAAATAAAATAAACAATCAAGTCCTGATATTTTACACCGTATTGCCCTTGCAGCAGGTGCTTTCAATAAACAACGCAACATCTAGACGTCAAACACACTAAGAAACACCACAAAACTCAGGTTGTTTAACTCCAACATCATCCCTATTATATCATATGGATGCGAAAGTTGGAAAGCCACAAAAGCGACAGATAGGAGACTCGACTCCTTTGAAAACAAATGCCTACGTACCATTCTGAATGTTAAATGGAGTGACTTTAAATCTAACACTACTATAAGAGAGGAAAGCAAACAAACCTATATATCTTCCTTCATTAGACAAAGGCGTTGGACTTACATCGGCCATGTTCTCAGAATGAACAGCCTAAGAATTCCCCAGCAGTCACTATATTGGGTGCCACCCGGAGTAAGAAGAAGAGGGAGACCTAGAGAAACTCTACGAAGAACCATTAATAGAGAAGGCATGTCAATGAACCTAAACAACACGCAACAATTGAAAGACCTGGCAACACAAAGACAGAAATGGAAAGCTATGGTTTCTGCCCTATGCGCCGCCTATGGCCCTGGTGGAACATAAGATAACATAACAAGTACTGAACAATTATTGCATTTGTCATATGTCTAAATAAAATAAACAACTAAGTCCTGAACAATCAGATTGTAGAAATACTTCTTAAGACCCGTTTATTTATAAACGTTTGAATGAATTTAGCACACTGATGGTCATTTGTGTCCACACTTTATAATTTCACACATTTTACTAATATAATTTCACACATTTTCTATTATAACTTCACACATTTTACCAATATAATTTCACACATTTTACTAATATAACTTCACACATATTACTAATATTACTTCATACAATTTACTAACATTACTTCACACTATTTACTTATATAACTTCACACATTTTACTAATATAACTTCACATATTTTACCAATATAGCTTCACACATTTTACTATTATAACTCCACACATTTTACTAATATAACTTCACACATTTAACTAATATAACTTCACACATTTAACTAATATAACTCACACATTTTAATAAGATAATTTCATACACTTTACTAATATAGCTTCAAAGATTTTACTAATATAACTTCACACATTTTACTAATATAACTTCACAAATTTTACTAATACAACTTCACGTATTTAACCAATATAGCTTCACACATATTACAATTATAACTTCACACAATTCATTAATATAACTTCACACAATTCATTAATATAACTTCACAAATTTTACTAACACAGACAACTGATGGTTCAGGATCCAGCTGTAGTAGTATTCATATACGTCAATATCAAATATTGTATCTGCTGTACCACAACTGTAGTACCCCCTATACCAACTTACTGTAACAAACTATATACCACAACTGTAGTACCCCGTATACCAACTTACTGTAACAAACTATATACCACAACTGTAGTACCCCCTATACCAACTTACTGTAACAAACTACATACCACAACTGTAGTACCCCGTATACCAACTTACTGTAACAAACTATATACCACAACTGTAGTACCCCGTATACCAACTTACTGTAACAAACTATATACCACAACTGTAGTACCCCCTATACCAACTTACTGTAACAAACTATATACCACAACTGTAGTACCCCCTATACCAACTTACTGTAACAAACTATATACCACAACTGTAGTACCCCCTATACCAACTTACTGTAACAAACTATATACCACAACTGTAGTACCCCCTATACCGACTTACTGTAACAAACTATATACCACAACTGTAGTACCCCCTATACCGACTTACTGTAACAAACTATATACCACAACTGTAGTACCCCCTATACCAACTTACTGTAACAAACTATATACCACAACTGTAGTACCCCCTATACCAACTTACTGTAACAAACTATATACCACAACTGTAGTACCCCCTATACCAACTTACTGTAACAAACTATATACCACAACTGTAGTACCCCCTATACCGACTTACTGTAACAAACTACATACCACAACTGTAGTACCCCCTATACCAACTTACTGTAACAAACTACATACCACAACTGTAGTACCCCCTATACCAACTTACTGTAACAAACTACATACCACAACTGTAGTACCCCCTATACCAACTTACTGTAACAAACTACATACCACAACTGTAGTACCCCCTATACCAACTTACCATAACAAATTATATCACAACAAATGGTAGTACCTCTTACAACATTGTATCAAACATTATGAAGATATCTTAATTCTTAGTTGGTCGTACTTTAGGAACAAAACGGTACACATTCTCCAGCAAGCTCTCACTTTACTTACTCTTGTTAGAATCTAGCATTGTTTCAGTTCACTTCTCTGTGTATAAATATGTTCATTTTGTCTTGATTTATCTTTGTTTATATCTGGCATTGACAATTGTATTGTGTTTTAATTCTAGCATTACCTGCCTTCCTGGTTACAGTTCTAACAATGTTATATCTCTACAATCCTTCGTAATGACCTTCTTCGGAAATGTTACAAGACGGTAACTTGGTGGAAATGTTACAAGATAATCACCTGACGGAAATGTTACCAGACTGTAAATTTGTGGAAATGTAACAAGATGGTAATCTGGTGAAAATGTTACAGCTTGTTACTTTGGTGGAATTTTACCAGATGGTAACCTGATGGAAATGTTACAAGACTGTACCCTGGTGGAAATGTTACAAGTTGGTAGTTTGGTGGAAAAGTTGCAAGACTGTAACCTGGTGGAAATGTTACATAATGGTAACTTAGTGGAAATGTTACAAGATGGTAACTTGGTGGAAATGTTACAAGATGGTAACTTGGTGGAAATGTTACAAGTTGGTAGTTTGGTGGAAAAGTTGCAAGACTGTAACCTGGTGGAAATGTTACATAACGGTAACTTAGTGGAAATGTTACAAGATGGTAACTTGGTGGAAATGTTACAAGATGGTAACTTGGTAAAATGTTTTTAAGATAAATACAAATGTGATAGTAATAAAATCATTTGCTTCTCCCTGATTTTTCTAACAATGAATTCTCCGAGACTTTCTGTTTACTTCTGTAAATGTAACAACATGCGATGTTTATTTTGCTTTCACGTTATATTAGTAACGTGTGTGAAGTTATATTAGTAAAATGTGTGAAGTTATATAAGGGATTCGAACCATTGACCTCTCTTGAACACATGGCGAATAGCTTAGCCACTATGCTAGGGAGATCCCCTTTATTGTTATTTTAGTGTTATAACAGTTAAATTTTTCAAAAAAGAAAATTTCAAGGAAATCAATATTTCGTCTAGTGTAATTTTTTAGAATTTAAACACCAGTCATTTGTTGTTGAGTAAATATTCGCAATAGAATATGAATGATGTAAGGCCTGCACAATTTCAGAATCATTGAGCGTAAAATCAAGTGTCACGCCCACTACTTAAGAAAATAAACCATCTAGTAAAACTCACAAATGTATATGCATGGTATCATGATGAAAAAACACATCAAAACAGATTAGTGGCATGCAAGCATAAATGACATTTGTCATATGTCTTAATGAAATTCACATATAGGTCCTGGAACATCATTTGATTTGTCATATGTCTAAATGAAATAAACAACTAAGTCCTGAACAATCATTGCATTTGTCATATGTCTAAATAAAATAAACAATCAAGTACTGAACAATCATTGCATTTGTCATATGTCTAAATAAAATAAACAATCAAGTACTGAACAATCACTGCATTTGTCATATGTCTAAATAAAATAAACAATCAAGTCCTGATATTTTACACCGTATTGCCCTTGCAGCAGGTGCTTTCAATAAACAACGCAACATCTAGACGTCAAACACACTAAGAAACACCACAAAACTCAGGTTGTTTAACTCCAACATCATCCCTATTATATCATATGGATGCGAAAGTTGGAAAGCCACAAAAGCGACAGATAGGAGACTCGACTCCTTTGAAAACAAATGCCTACGTACCATTCTGAATGTTAAATGGAGTGACTTTAAATCTAACACTACTATAAGAGAGGAAAGCAAACAAACCTATATATCTTCCTTCATTAGACAAAGGCGTTGGACTTACATCGGCCATGTTCTCAGAATGAACAGCCTAAGAATTCCCCAGCAGTCACTATATTGGGTGCCACCCGGAGTAAGAAGAAGAGGGAGACCTAGAGAAACTCTACGAAGAACCATTAATAGAGAAGGCATGTCAATGAACCTAAACAACACGCAACAATTGAAAGACCTGGCAACACAAAGACAGAAATGGAAAGCTATGGTTTCTGCCCTATGCGCCGCCTATGGCCCTGGTGGAACATAAGATAACATAACAAGTACTGAACAATTATTGCATTTGTCATATGTCTAAATAAAATAAACAACTAAGTCCTGAACAATCAGATTGTAGAAATACTTCTTAAGACCCGTTTATTTATAAACGTTTGAATGAATTTAGCACACTGATGGTCATTTGTGTCCACACTTTATAATTTCACACATTTTACTAATATAATTTCACACATTTTCTATTATAACTTCACACATTTTACCAATATAATTTCACACATTTTACTAATATAACTTCACACATATTACTAATATTACTTCATACAATTTACTAACATTACTTCACACTATTTACTTATATAACTTCACACATTTTACTAATATAACTTCACATATTTTACCAATATAGCTTCACACATTTTACTATTATAACTCCACACATTTTACTAATATAACTTCACACATTTAACTAATATAACTTCACACATTTAACTAATATAACTCACACATTTTAATAAGATAATTTCATACACTTTACTAATATAGCTTCAAAGATTTTACTAATATAACTTCACACATTTTACTAATATAACTTCACAAATTTTACTAATACAACTTCACGTATTTAACCAATATAGCTTCACACATATTACAATTATAACTTCACACAATTCATTAATATAACTTCACACAATTCATTAATATAACTTCACAAATTTTACTAACACAGACTACTGATGGTTCAGGATCCAGCTGTAGTAGTATTCATATACGTCAATATCAAATATTGTATCTGCTGTACCACAACTGTAGTACCCCCTATACCAACTTACTGTAACAAACTATATACCACAACTGTAGTACCCCCTATACCAACTTCCTGTAACAAACTATATACCACAACTGTAGTACCCCCTATACCAACTTACTGTAACAAACTATATACCACAACTGTAGTACCCCCTATACCAACTTACTGTAACAAACTATATACCACAACTGTAGTACCCCCTATACCAACTTACTGTAACAAACTATATACCACAACTGTAGTACCCCCTATACCAACTTACTGTAACAAACTATATACCACAACTGTAGTACCCCGTATACCAACTTACTGTAACAAACTATATACCACAACTGTAGTACCCCCTATACCAACTTACTGTAACAAACTATATACCACAACTGTAGTACCCCCTATACCAACTTACTGTAACAAACTATATACCACAACTGTAGTACCCCCTATACCAACTTACTGTAACAAACTATATACCACAACTGTAGTACCCCGTATACCAACTTACTGTAACAAACTATATACCACAACTGTAGTACCCCCTATACCAACTTACTGTAACAAACTATATACCACAACTGTAGTACCCCCTATACCAACTTACTGTAACAAACTATATACCACAACTGTAGTACCCCCTATACCAACTTACTGTAACAAACTACATACCACAACTGTAGTACCCCGTATACCAACTTACTGTAACAAACTATATACCACAACTGTAGTACCCCCTATACCAACTTACTGTAACAAACTATATACCACAACTGTAGTACCCCCTATACCAACTTACTGTAACAAACTATATACCACAACTGTAGTACCCCCTATACCAACTTACTGTAACAAACTATATAGCACAACTGTAGTACCCCGTATACCAACTTACTGTAACAAACTATATACCACAACTGTAGTACCCCCTATACCAACTTACTGTAACAAACTATATACCACAACTGTAGTACCCCCTATACCAACTTACTGTAACAAACTATATACCACAACTGTAGTACCCCCTATACCAACTTACTGTAACAAACTATATACCACAACTGTAGTACCCCCTATACCGACTTACTGTAACAAACTATATACCACAACTGTAGTACTCCCTATACAAACTTACTGTAACAAACTATATACCACAACTGTAGTACCCCCTATACCAACTTACTGTAACAAACTATATACCACAACTGTAGTACCCCCTATACCAACTTACTGTAACAAACTACATACCACAACTGTAGTACCCCCTATACCAACTTACTGTAACAAACTATATACCACAACTGTAGTACCCCGTATACCAACTTACTGTAACAAACTATATACCACAACTGTAGTACCCCCTATACCAACTTACTGTAACAAACTATATACCACAACTGTAGTACCCCCTATACCAACTTACTGTAACAAACTATATACCACAACTGTAGTACCCCGTATACCAACTTACTGTAACAAACTATATACCACAACTGTAGTACCCCCTATACCAACTTACTGTAACAAACTATATACCACAACTGTAGTACCCCCTATACCAACTTACTGTAACAAACTATATACCACAACTGTAGTACCCCCTATACCAACTTACTGTAACAAACTATATACCACAACTGTAGTACCCCCTATACCAACTTACTGTAACAAACTATATACCACAACTGTAGTACCCCCTATACCAACTTACTGTAACAAACTATATACCACAACTGTAGTACCCCCTATACCAACTTACTGTAACAAACTATATACCACAACTGTAGTACCCCCTATACCAACTTACTGTAACAAACTATATACCACAACTGTAGTACCCCCTATACCAACTTACTGTAACAAACTATATACCACAACTGTAGTACCCCCTATACCGACTTACTGTAACAAACTATATACCACAACTGTAGTACTCCCTATACAAACTTTCTGTAACAAACTACATACCACAACTGTAGTACCCCCTATACCAACTTCCTGTAACAAACTATATACCACAACTGTAGTACCCCCTATACAAACTTTCTGTAACAAACTATATACCACAACTGTAGTACCCCCTATACCAACTTACTGTAACAAACTATATACCACAACTGTAGTACCCCCTATACCAACTTACTGTAACAAACTATATACCACAACTGTAGTACCCCCTAAACAAACTTTCTGTAACAAACTATATACCACAACTGTAGTACCCCCCTATACCAACTTACTGTAACAAACTGCATACCACAACTGTAGTACCCCCTATACAAACTTACTGTAACAAACTATATACCACAACTGTAGTACCCCCTATACCAACTTACTGTAACAAACTATATACCACAACTGTAGTACCCCCTATACCAACGTACCATAACAAATTATATCGCAACAAATGGTAGTACCTCTTAAAACATTGTATCAAACATTATGAAGATATCTTAATTCTTAGTTGGTCGTACTTTAGGAACAAAACGGTACACATTCTCCAGCAAGATCTCTCACTTTACTTACTCTTGTTAGAATCTAGCATTGTTTCAGTTCACTTCTCTGTGTATAAATATGTTAATTTTGTCTTGATTTATCTTTGTTTATATCTGGCATTGACAACTGTAGTGTGTTTTAATTCTAGCATTACCTGCCTTCCTGGTTTCAGTTCTAACAATGTTTTATCTCTACAATCCTTCGTAATGACCTTCTTCGTCCAGTGAATTTGTTCTAGTGCTACAGAAAAGCAATATGAATGAAGTCAACAGGACCATGAACATAAATAAAAGAACGTTCATCATTTTGGAACTTTCTTCTATAACAGTATTTATGCACTCGCCAGTGCTCATGTCGCATATATGTTTGAGGCAAATATTTGGACACGACATATTACAGAAAAAACCATAATATCCATCTTGACAGTCGGTACAGCTGCCGTTGTTTGATGTACATAAGGTACTGTTGCAGTATGTGGGACAGTCATTCCAACACGTTTCTCCCCAAAATTTTTCAGTACAAACTACACAGTTGCCATTTTGGAAATTGCATAATTTATTCTTACAATTTTTTGGACATGGATTTGAACACTTGCCACCAAAATAACCGACGTTACATGAAAAGCACATGCCTAGTTTATTGCATAATTTGTTTTTACATTGGTTCCCACAGGCAGTTGCACATTTATCACCAAAATATCCAGTCACACATGATCTGCATGTACCATTTTTCATATCGCAGACTTTCCCAGTACAATATCTTGGGCAGGGGCTAGAACATTTCTCTCCGTAATATCCCAAATTACAAGAATAGCATTTTCCAGTTTTATCATTACATTTTTTATCTTTACACTGTGGAGGACAAGCAGATGAACATTTCTCTCCAAAGAATCCTTTGTTGCAGGTAAAACAACTGCCATTTATAACGTTGCATTTGTTGTCCTTGCAATTTCCTGGACATGCTGTTAAGCATTTTACTCCAAAGAAACCAGTAGTGCAAGTAACACAGTTTCCAGATATGGGATCACACTTTCTGTTCATACAATTTGTATTACAGCTATCTCTACACTTGGTACCAAAATAGCCATCTTTACAAGGAGTACATGCCCCGTTTGTAATACTACAGGAGTTATTCGCACATTGTGTGGAGCAGGCAGTTGAACAGAATTCTCCATAGAATCCATTCTCACAAGATGCACACTTTCCGTCTGTAAGATCGCATATTTTGTTCAAGCAGTTTCTAGCACACGTAACGCTGCATTTCGGCCCATAATATTCATCTTCACATGAGAAACACGTGCCGTCAGAATTATCACAAGTATTGTTTTCACAATGTAAAGGACAGGTCTTGGAACATTTATCTCCATATCGACCGGCCTTACAAGCTAGACATGTGCCATTTATTGCATTACACAGACTGTTTTCACAATTTCTCGAACATGAAGTCAAGCATTTATATCCATAAAATCCACTGGTACAGTCCAAACAGTTGCCCGATATTCTATCACATGTGTTATTCATACAGTGAACTGGACATGGAATGTTACATTTATTTGCATAAAATCCAGTGGAACATGAACCACAAGAGCCATCAACATCGTCACATTTATCGTTGGTATCGTTAGCACAGTTGACTGGGCATGGAGTTAAGCATCGTTTCTCATAAAACCCATTTACACACGGTGAACAGGTAGCGTTCACTTTATTACATAATCTGTTTTCACAGTTCACGGAACAGTTCTGTAAACATTTGTCTCCATAAAATCCGCTGTCACACGAAGAGCAGTTTCCATATGTGAAATCACACTCATCGTTTTGACATTCTGCGGGACACTTTGTAAAACATTTGTCGCCATAAAATCCCACATCGCAGGAAAAACAGGTGCCATTAATTCCATCACATCGATCTTCCTGGCAGTTAGCTGGACAACCTTCTGAGCACGTATGTCCAAAGAATCCTTCTACACAAGAATAACAGGAACCATTTCTGTATTGACATCTACCTGATTCACAGTTTGTAGAACAGGAAATTAAACATTGATTGCCATAAAAGTTACCATTGCAGCCAAAACATGTCCCATCAGCCCGACATGAAGCGTTCTCACAATTTATAGGGCAGGCATTCTCACATGTTTGTCCATAGTATCCAGTGTCACATGATAAACAGCTTCCGTCTGTGACTCTACACACATTGTTTTCACAGTGTTCAGGACAAGCTGTATCACAATTCTGCCCATAGAATCCAGGGTCACAAGTCAGACATGTACCTTCTGAGAAATGGCATCTGTCATCCTTACAGTTTGTAGGACACTTAGATAAACATCTCTTTCCATAGAAACTATCATTGCACGATCCCAGACAGGCACCATCGACAGAGCACGAATTGTTATAACACGTGGCCGGGCAAGCAGTCAAACATTTCTCTCCATAAAATCCACTTTTACAAGTGGAGCACGATCCACTTACAGCGTGGCACATTCCATTGTTACAATTATCAGGACATGGATTTGCACAACCATGCCCATAGAATCCACGTAAACAACTCGAACATGTACCATTTCTCTTGTCACATCTATTGTTCTGACAGTTTGGGGAACATGACGACAAACATTTCTCTCCAAAATATCCATACGCGCAGGTTGAACACGTGCCATCGGTTGCGTTACATAAACGTGGTTGACAAAATTCTGGGCATGCAGTTAAACATAACTCACCATATATTCCAGAGTAGCAATTGCCGCATGTACCATGTACTTGATTGCATACTTTGTTTGGGCAGTTAGCGAGACAGACCGATAAACATTTGTAACCGAAATATCCTATTTGACAACTCAAACATTCACCACTCGTTTTATTACACCTGTTATTGCCACATTTTTCTGGACACCTCACAGTGCACGTCTCTCCGTAAAATCCATCGTCACACAAGTCGCAGGTACCATTCTCAGCATTACACACATCATTTCTACAGTTAACTGGGCACTTCGATAAGCATTGGTGTCCAAAATATCCACTGTTGCACAGCAAACAATTACCCTCTGTCATCTCGCATCTGTTATTTCTGCATCGAATTGAACAACGAGAACCACATTTCTCTCCATAAAAACCAGCGTTGCACGATGTACATGAGCCATTTTTTGTAGAACATGAATTGTTAAAACAATTTATAGAACAGGTGGTTCCACACTTTTCTCCGTAAAATCCTTGTTTACAATCAACGCACAAACCAGTTCGACTGCAGTTATTGTTAAAGCAATTGGGTGGACAAGAAGATATACATTTATCTCCATAGAATCCATTTTCACAAGAGTTACAAAGTCCATTTGAAGTGTTGCACAACTTACTCAGACAATTATTTGGACAGACATGGGAGCACTTCTCATCGTAATATCCAACTACACAAGCCAAACAATCACCGTTTATAGCATTGCATTCTTTATTAAGACAATGTTCTGGACATGGGGTAGAACATGCCGACCCGTAAAATCCAATGCTACAAGGTCCACATTCACCGTTTCTATCTTGACAAACAGAATCCGAACAATCTGGAGGACAGGCTTGAGAGCAATTTTTGCCATAAAAACCTTCAATACATCTGTAACAGAATCCTGTATCTGGTTCACATTCTTGTAAGAGACATTGAAGAGAACATTGTGAAAGACACTTAAATCCAAACGTTCCTACGGCACACGTGTCCTCACATAATAACCCTGTGAAACCTGGATTACATTCCAAACATATACCTAATCTGACTGAACATAATCCGCCACGATTACAGTTGACAGGGCATCGATACTCGCAATATTTTCCATATAGACCAACAGGACATTCAGAGGTGCATTGTCCAGTGTAGGGAGAACACACCTGTCTTGAGTTACATTCACATGGTGTATTGCAGTACAACCCATAGTTATTAACAGGACAAGAGGGCTCTGCGTAAGTTTCTAATTCACAGATTGTTAATATCCCTTCATTTGCTCCACAAACTATTGTTATCTTTTTGACAAATTCAGTCTTGTTTAGTGGAATAATATATATGGGTAGTTCCAATCCAGGCTCTCTGTATGATTCAATCACAGAGCCATTAGATCTGACTGTATCCAAACCAAATCTTTGCAGTCGGTGAGCAGCTTGATCTCTGTTGTATATAAAAATCGTATGCAGCAGTCTATCAGTTGAGAAAAATAAATTGAACCTACCCATTCCTGACCCGGTAGCTGTATGTGTACAACTGTCAGAATCATAGTCCGGATCTCTGTTTCCGTCAACAGCACGAGATGGTCGGGCACCTGAATGCGTAGACGTTTGGTTGGTGTACTCTTTAACAGCAAAGTTCCTGCCGCCTGAAATACTTAAACTGCATAAGCGTCCAACAACAGAACCTGCAATAGAAATCTGGTTTATACGTGTAGTGAAATTACATTCAATGACGACAGTTTTGGTATTCATTCTGTACAACTGCTGGTCAGTACACATCTGGGCTATATTATTGAATGATAGACGGAACAGAAGGAGACGGCTGTCTTGATTGACAACTAGTTGCATCCATGAAAAGAATATTGGATATCTCAAGTTCAATGACAGGGAATCAGTTAAAACAGATGGCGAACACGTAGCGTCGTTTCCATCTGTCAAGTAAGATGGTGCATTGTTGACAACCTCAGTAGCATCTCTGTACTGGCAGGCAAGACCTATCCAACCGACGTCACATTTGCTTCCAGTATTACATTTACCTTGATCGTTACAATTGTTTCTAGTACAGTGACATTGTAATTCACAAGCATTACCAAACCAACCAGCTGTACAAGCTGAATGTCCGCCATGAATAAGAAATGACTGATAAACAATGTTGACCAAGAGTGTATAGGACACAGTCATAGTTTGTCAGTATCTATCGTGTCCATTCACGAACACACCACAATCACATCTCCAATACATCTGGTCTCAGACAAGGCTAATGTGATGTGTACACCGTAAACCAGTAATATAGTAGAAGAAAATATCCTATGCATATATATTTACGGCATCTTGTCTTTATCGTGAATTTAATTTTTGAATATTGTTCAGTAAATTACGTGGCTTGTAAATATAAAAATTCCCGTATTTTCCTTTAGGATAGCCAGCATAAATATCTCTGTACAAATATATATATATATATATAAATATTAGTACAAATAAGACAAACGTATTCAGGAAAACTTGTATGTAAAAGTCTGTATATAAGAAAATGTACTTCAAAACAAACATGAAAGCAGACGTATACATCTGCGCAAAATATCGTTAAGTTGCCATTATTTCTTAGTTCCTCGCATATTTGGTGCACAACAGTGCGCACAATGTTCGATTTTTGTAAATTATTTTCCGTTTTTCAATCCGTTATTTCTGCGCATCTTTAGGCACACACTTAAGTCGGCTTTTGTCTTTCTTTTTGCTTTATACACCTTTCTGCCTTACAACGTCAGCGGTAGAAGAGTTCTTTGGAGATGGCTTTTTATGTGCTTCATATATGATTCTTTTCGTTGACTCTTTTATTTCTGTAATCCATCGTTTGCAAGGTCTGCGCCTGGCATTGTATTTTTTTGTGTCCGTGTGAATGTCGTCTTCTTAGAACTTTCCAATTTGTCTACGATTGTGTTGGTTCTAAAGTCAAGCAAAATAAATTAAACAGGTTACTAAAACACTTACCTTGCCTAATAATAAAAATATATTAAAAATATATGTTACTGCGGTACCATCCACTTTGTCGGACACCCTCTGACCATTTGGTTATCTATATTGGTTCTGAAGTGTAGATTTTATAGACCTGCCATAATATTGTTTCAGCATCACCAAATGATTAATTCGTGTTATAATCTATCACATTCAGAACAGAAATCACAAACTCCATATGTTGCTGCTATTGTAACAGAGTGAAAGGAGGAGGTTAAATTAAAAACTACTATTATAACCAAAATGAAGGATATGTTAACAGCTACTAGTATATTATTGGTTATACTAGTATAACCAATATGAGGGATATGTATTTGAGGCAACAGTGGGTGGAAAATTTGCAGCTCTAAACCTTGTAAACGAAGATGTTAACTCTCTCACAGAAACCATGAAAGGAACTTTATTAGAATCAGCAACAGAAATACTAGGGGCAAGAAGAATAACACACAAACCTTGGGTAACAGATGAAATCCTAAAATTGTGTGACGAACGGAGGGAAATGAAAAAGATTAAGAAAGAGGCCCCTGAAATGTCAGGGCAATATAGCAAAATAAACAAAAACATCAGAAGGAAAATGAAACAAGCACAAGAAGTGTGGCTAGAGGAAAAATGCGAAACCATCAATGAAGGTATTAAACGCGGAAACAGCAAGGTAGCATACGACGCTCTAAGAAAGATAACACAGCCAAATAGACCAAAGATATCTACAATACAAGACAAACACGGACAGATACTCAATGAAACAACAGATATAGTGAAAAGATGGACAGAGTATTGCAAGGAACTGTATAACTGCAAGTGTAATCCTGACTACACAATATTACAGAATTCTGAACTAAACAACAGAGAAATAGGAAATGCAGAAATTCTAGTAGATGAAATAAAAGAGGCCATACGAACATTGAAAGGAGGGAAGTCACCTGGTGTAGACAACATTCCAGCAGAATTGTTGAAATACGGGGGCATTAATGTGGCAAATATTATGACCAAAATATGCCAAAATATATGGAACACAAAACAATGGCCCACTGAGTGGACACAATCACTAATAATACCAATTCCCAAGAAAGGAAATTTGAAAGTGTGTACAAATTACAGAACAATTAGCCTTATAACACACCGCAGTAAAGTGATGCTCAAAATACTACTTAACAGAATAAAACACAAGTCAGAAGAAATAATTGCAGAAGAACAAGCTGGCTTCAGAGCAAACAGAAGCACTGTTGAACAAATATTTAACATCCGAACACTGATCGAAAAACATATTCAGCACCAACGTGATCTATACCACAACTTCATTGACTTTACAAAGGCCTTTGATCGTGTTTGGCATGATGGTCTTTGGCACATACTGAGGAAATTTAATTTTGACACCACAATTATAGACATTATTGAAGCTCTGTACGAAAATGCAAATAGTGCTGTCTTGTCACACAATACAATTTGAGAGTTCTTCAAAACAACTGTGGGAGTTCGACAGGGATGCATAATGTCCCCAGTACTTTTTAACATATACTTAGAGCACATCATACAAGAGACATTGCATGACTACAACACGTCTATATCGATCGGAGGTCGCCCTATTTGCAACTTGCGTTTCGCTGATGATATTGATCTTATAGCTGGGTCAGAACAATCATTGCAAGAATTAACATCAAAGTTAGAAAAAGTTACCAGCAAGTACGGAATGGAAATCAATTCAGATAAGAGCAAAATCTTGGTAAACAGCAGAGACACAGAAAACCAGACTAATATCATGATGAATGGACATAAGCTTGAAGTGGTGAATACCTTCAAATACCTCGGATCCAGTATATGCAGCGATGGTAAATGCAAAGCAGAACTAAAAATAAGGCTGGAGATGGCTTTAGCGTCCTTGTCAAAGCTAACTGTGATTTGGAAAAGCAACATCAGTGTTGGAGTGACAATCAAACTGTATAGGTCGCTGGTGCTTTCCGTTGTGTTGTATGGTTG
Source organism: Meghimatium bilineatum (assembly GCA_034231615.1). Taxonomy (NCBI): domain Eukaryota; kingdom Metazoa; phylum Mollusca; class Gastropoda; order Stylommatophora; family Philomycidae; genus Meghimatium; species Meghimatium bilineatum. Next base: position 3,249,109 of record CM067321.1, read on the forward strand.
TGAGAGTTGGACACTCACTGCGGACATGGAGAGAAGATTACAGGCTTTCGAGTATAAATGCCACAGAAGAATTCTACGAATTTCCTATAGGGAACATAAGACCAATGTGTACGTAAGAAATAAAGTAGAGATGTGTGCAGGTGTCCAAGAGCCATTGCTTTCAATAGTGAAACGACGAAAACTAGCATGGTTCGGACATTTATGCAGGCACGATTCCTTGTCAAAAACAATACTGCAGGGAACTGTCGAGGGTGGAAGAAGCAAAGGAGGACAAATAAAGACATGGACAGACAACATCAAGGAATGGACAGGGCTAGATATTTCCACACTCATCCGCATCTCTGAGGATAGAATTCGCTGGAGGACTCTGTGTGCTGAAGCTTCCAATGTGGTACCCCTACGACCCTGAAGGGTTATGGGTTTTATAGATAGATAGATATGTTAACAGCTACTATTATAACCAAATATGAGGGATATATTAACAGCTACTAGCATAACAAATATGAAGGATATGTTAATACCTACTAGTATAACGAATATGAAGGATATGTTAACAACTACTATTGTAATCAAAATTAGGGATATGTTAACAGTTACTATTATAACCAATATTCTTCTTCTTCTTCATCGTTCTTCAGTCAGATATCAGGTTACAGCACCAATAGCTTCAATGAATTGTGTGATTCGCTACAGGTCATCCATGGAATCCTTCAATTCTGGAAGCAGTGCCGTCTCAGTAGGCCATATTCTCTCCGTCTCCTCTTGGTAGAGTTGACAGGCATGAAGAATGTGTTCTGCAGTCTCTGGGCTCAGTCCACAGTTGCACAGGTCTGTCTCACCAATCTTCAGCTTTCGGAACATGTGACTTCTCAGTCTGTTGTGACCAGTTCGTAGTATGAAGATCATGGTTTGTTCCTTGCGTGACATTTGATGGTAGGGGTCATTTGGTTCTGCAGTTGGGTGCATTTGCTTCCACTTTTTCTTCTATTCTGCTTTTAACATGGTCTTACTTTCATAGTACGTATTATCATTTTCTATTGACTCGGCAAGCAATTCATGAGCACTTTGGCTGCCTCTATTATGAATTGCATTTCTGCTTTGAAATTTGTGGAATGTTTGCCTGTGGGTATGGATTTCTCTATTTCTTTTCCATCTGGTGTTACTATATATATTCCTGATCCTCCATCTAATACTGCCTCTTTCGCTGATCCATCTGTATATACATGTGTCCATATATCCTTTGTGTATGCTTTCTGTATGTGATTCTTAGTTGTCTCCTTTAGTACTTGTATAGTAGTTTCTGTTTTCGAAATAATGCTTGGTATATTGTCCATAATTCTTGGGAAGTTTTTCCTGTTCCATGTTGGGTATGTGTTAAAGGTGTTTAGTGGTTTTAGGTTTTGTAGGTCTGTATCTGTGAGTGATTTCTGGAGCTGTTTAGCGGAGTGTAGAAAGCTACCTCTTTTGAGTCGCTCTTTTGTAGGTCTGCTTAGTCTTTTGTTCATTTGATGACTCTCCAAACACTTGAACTTTGCATACTGTGTGAGGATTTTTTCATTTCTTCTTTCTTCCATTGATGGCAAACCTGTACATGTTTCCATTTCTGTGATTGGGGTAGTATTCATACCTCCTGTTATAATTCTGAGATTGCGGTTTTGTATCTTTGAGATCTTTTGAGTGTTACTCTTGGCTGCAGTCCCCCATGCTGACATTCCATATTCCAAAGCTGGTCTTACATAACCTGTTTTATCCAGTAATACATGCGCCCTGTCACTTTGTTTTGTTGTAGTTTAAGGAGGAGTCCATCTTTCCATACACAATCAAAGGCTTTTTCCATATCTACCCACACCACTGATGTCTGCTTTTTTTCCTGGAAAGCATCCTCTACTTCCTGGGCAATTAGTGTAATCTGGTCTTCAGTTGATCTACACTTTCTGAAGCCAGCTTGCTGATTTAGCAGGATTTTATTTTTTTCTAGGAGCCACATCATTCTTTTGTTTACCAGGCGCTCCATTAATTTGCAAACACAGCTGGTCAGACTTATTGGGCGATAGCTATCCACCTTATTTTTTGGCTTGCCTTTCTTGTGGATGGGTATCATTATGGCGGTTTTCCACACCTATGGCACTAGACCTCTATCCCAACAGTTGTTAAAAAATGTTATTAATTTCTTTTTTGCTGATGGTCCGATGTGAATTAGCAGTTCATTTGGTATGTCATCAGGGCCAGGTGATTTCCTAAGTTTTAATACTGCTAGTTCTTCATTTAGTTCATTGATCGTGAATGGAATATTCATGACATCTTGTTTATCTTTGCTGATCTCTTTTTCGATATTCCGTAGTTCTTTTCTTACTTCTCTTCTGCTATTTTCATCTACTTTGTGGCAGGCAGTACTTTGGTAATCCTGTATAAAGTGATTTGCAGCCTTCTTTCCTGTGAGTACATCTCCGCCATTCTCTATAGCTACTGGTGCTGTTTTGTTATCTTCGTTGTTGAGCATTTTTGTTATTTTCCATAGCTTTCTTCCCTCTTTGTCGAAGTTTAAATTTTCTGTTTTTTCATGCCAGCTTTTCCTTGTGTTTGTAATTCTCGTTTTTCTTAATTTGGCTACAGCAGCTTTTAGTGATATGTTGTTTTCTGTGGATGGGCTTTTTTCTGCTGTGTCTTTGGCCTTTGACACTTCTTTCTCCAACTCATCGAGTTCGTCAGACCAGTACGGTTTGTAATTTTTCCTAGCACCTCTTGGTATGGTTTGCTTGGCTGCTTGAAGAAGTGCAGATGCCAGGAGTTGTGCAGTTTTGTTCACGTTTTTAATCCTTGGATTTAAGGTTTTTGTGAATCTGTCTGTCAGGTCAGCAAACTTACTCCAGTTTGCTTTCTTGAAGTTCCATCTGGGTGTGGTTGTAGGGCCAGCAGGGGTATGGTTAATGTCAATGGTGAGTTTGATGGGGTGATGGTCACTTCCACCAAGCTGCTCCAGCACTTCCCTGTATGTTATTTTCGCTAAGGCGTCTGTTGCAAAGGCTAGGTAAGGGGTTGAGGTGGTGTGTCATCTTCTAGAGTAGAAAGTTGGGTGGTCTTCAGGTTCATTAAGCAGTTGAAGTTTCACCTCACACTGCCAGTCTTCCACTTCTTCTCCTCTAGTATCTTGTTCTGTATATCCCCAACTCTGTGAGTGGCTATTGAAGTCACCAATTACAAGACAGTTATCTTTTTCTGTGTTAATTGTGTGTAGAGATAGGCTCTTGTCTTGTGGACAGTAATAGTTATATACTGTGACCTCTTTAGTTGGAAGGGTTAGACAGGTTCCAATGATTTCAGCCTGTTCTTCTGTGTCTACTCGAATTTCAGAGGCAACGATATTGTATTTCACAAGTATAAGAACTCCTCCTTTATGTCTTTTTTCTCTATCGTTCCGATATGTTTGGTATCCTCGGATGTTGAATCTATTGTTGTTTGTGAGGTGTGTTTCCTGTATGCATGCTATGTCGATTTCCTCTGTGTGTAATCGGTTTGCAAGTGCAGTCTTTTTATTGTACACACTCTCTGCATTCCACTGCAATATTTTCAAGTGCTTATTTTTGTCTTTGTCTGCATCATGATCTATATGTGATTTTTTTGAACCAGTAGTTTTTTTTCTCTGATCTCTTTTCCTGGCTCCACAAATTGAGACAGAGGTACCACCAGTCGCTGAGGGTGGGCTCCTTCGAGGCTTAGAGCCCGGCACTTCATCTGTCTGACGGGATTCCACAGATGAAGCACCAAAACGAATCATCTGTAACCTTTTATTTGACATGTGAAGTCATTGCGTGACACTATGGTTTTCAGCCATGGCTGGACTATTTTGTACCTTTCGGTCCAGTGTCTCCGTCTTCCATCTTACTTTTGAGTCAGGATGTGTTTCCCTAGCCCTTATCCATCCAAGGATTGTCCACAGGGCAGTGGAGGTTTCATTTTGGAGTTTTCCTTCTCCTAGACAGCTTGCCTAACAGGGTTAACGAGCACCATCTGCCCGGGGTTTTGAGGTAGAGTTCCCCTCTCCTAGGATAATTTTTGTGTTGCCAGGTATTCATTATCCTCCTCTGTGGTTTATTTCTTGTAATCTAAGACACCTCTCACTCAGGGAAGGTGATTTCTTCTTCTTCTTCTTCATCGTTCTTCAGTCAGATATCAGGTTACAGCACCAATAGCTTCAATGAATTGTGTGATTCGCTTCAGGTCATCCATGGAACCCCTCAAGTCTGGAAGCAGTGCCGTCTCAGTAGGCCATATTTTCTCCCTCTCTTCTTGGTAGAGTTGACAGGCATGAAGAATGTGTTCTGCAGTCTCTGGGCTCAGTCCACAGGTCTGTCTCACCAATCTTCAGCTTTCGGAACATGTGACTTCTCAGTCTGTTGTGACCAGTTCGTAGTCTGAAAATGATGGTTTGTTCCTTGCGTGACATTTGGTGGTAGGGGTCATTTGGTTCTGCAGTTGGGTGCATTTGCTTCCACTTTTTCTTATATTCTGCTTTTAACATGGTCTTACTTTCATAATACGTATTATCATTTTCTATTTGTTCCAGTGATCCCCCTTTCCTTGCCAGGAGATCAGCTTTTTCATTTCCAGGTATGCCACAGTGACCTGGGATCCACTGCAGTACTGTTTCTCTGGTGGTACTGCTGAGGTGTAGTAAGCAGGCCGTAAGTTCATTCATGCTCGTGTTCTTTGGATCTTTCAATGCCTGCAATACTGATTTTGCATCCGTTAGAAATACTACATGTCTGTTGTGACTCGGCAAGCAATTTATGAGCATTTTGGCTGCCTCTATTATGGCTTCCATTTCTGCTTTAAAATTTGTGGAATGTTTGCCTGTGGGTATGGATTTCTCTATTTCTTTTCCATCTGGTGTTACTATATATATTCCTGATCCTCCATCTAATACTGCCTCTTTCGCTGATCCATCTGTATATACATGTGTCCATATATCCTTTGGGTATGCTTTCTGTATGTGATTCTTAGTTGTCTCCTTTAGTACTTGTATAGTAGTTTCTGTTTTCGAAATGATGCTTGGTATATTGTCCATAATTCTTGGGAAGTTTTTCCTGTCCCATGTTGGGTATGTGTTAAAGGTGTTTAGTGGTGTTAGGTTTTGTAGGTCTGTATCTGTGAGTGATTTCTGGAGCTGTTTAGCGGAGTGTAGAAAGCTACCTCTTTTGAGTCGCTCTTTTGTAGGTCTGCTTAGTCTTTGGTTCATTTGATGACTCTCCAAACATTTGAACTTTGCATACTGTGTGAGGATTTTTTCATTTCTTCTTTCTTCCATTGATGGCAAACCTGTGCATGTTTCCATTTCTGTGATTGGGGTAGTATTCATTCCACCTGTTATAATTCTGAGATTGCGGTTTTGTATCTTTGAGATCTTTTGAGTGTTACTCTTGGCTGCAGTCCCCCATGCTGACATTCCATATTCCAAAGCTGGTCTTACATAACCTGTATATGCTCTACTTAGAATTTTTCCATTTGCACCCCAATCTGTTCCAGCCAATTTTTTAAGGAGTGCTGTCCTCATTGTACCTTTTGTTTGGCACTTGTCTATGTGCTGTTTCCATGTAAGTCTTGGATCAAAAGTGACTCCAAGGTATGTAGGTGTCTCATCTTTTGGCAATGTTTGACCATTTATGGTTAGTAGGATTTTCTGTGGTTTGGTGGACATGCTGAAGATGGTATAGGTAGTTTTTTGGGCATTGATAGACATGGCCCATTGGTCTGTCCACTTGGCCAAATTGTCCATAGTTTCTTGCAACCTTATTTTTGTTGTGCCTACGCTCTCTTCACTGCACCATATCGCCAGATCGTCTGCATACATTGCAGCATTTACTTTACGCGAGAGAATTTGGTCAATGTCATTCATAAATATAAGGAACAGAGTGGGGGATAGAACACCTCCCTGTGGTACTCCATGCTTAAAGAGTTTCTTTCTGCTATGCTTCATTTCAAGCTTCACTGCTGCTTTTCGGTTGTGCAGGTAGTGTTTTATCCAGTAATACATGCGCCCTGTCACTTTGTTTTGTTGTAGTTTAAGGAGGAGTCCATCTTTCCATACACAATCAAAGGCTTTTTCCATATCTACCCACACCACTGATGTCTGCTTTTTGTCCTGGAAAGCATCCTCTACTTCCTGGGCAATTAGTGTAATCTGGTCTTCAGTTGATCTACACTTTCTGAAGCCAGCTTGCTGATTTAGCAGGATTTTATTTTTTTCTAGGAACCACATCATTCTTTTGTTTACCAGGCGCTCCATTAATTTGCAAACACAGCTGGTCAGACTTATTGGGCGATAGCTGTCCATCTTATTTTTTGGCTTGCCTTTCTTGTGGATTGGTATCATTATGGCGGTTTTCCACACCTGTGGCACTAGACCTCTATCCCAACAGTTGTTAAAAATTTTTATTAATTTCTTTTTTGCTGATGGTCCGATGTGAATTAGCAGTTCATTTGGTATGTCATCAGGGCCAGGTGATTTCCTAAGTTTTAATACTGCTAGTTCTTCATTTAGTTCATTGATCGTGAATGGAATATTCATGACATCTTGTTTATCTTTGCTGATCTCTTTTTCGATATTCCGTAGTTCTTTTCTTACTTCTCTTCTCCTATTTTCATCGACTTTGTGGCAGGCAGTACTTTGGTAATGCTGTATAAAGTGATTTGCAGCCTTCTTTCCTGTGAGTACATCTCCACCATTCTCTATAGCTACTGGTGCTGTTTTGTTATCTTCATTGTTGAGCATTTTTGTTATTTTCCATAGCTTTCTTCCCTCTTTGTCGAAGTTTAAATTTTCTGTTTTTTCGTGCCAGCTTTTCCTTGTGTTTGTAATTGTTGTTTTTCTTAGTTTGGCTACAGCAGCTTTTAGTGATATGTTGTTTTCTGTGGATGGGCTTTTTTCTGCTGTGTCTCTGGCCTTTGACACTTCTTTCTCCAACTCATCGAGTTCGTCAGACCAGTACGGTTTGTAATTTTTCCTAGCACCTCTTGGTATGGTTTGCTTGGCTGCTTGAAGAAGTGCAGAAGCCAGGAGTTGTGCAGTTTTGTTCACGTTTTTAATCCTTGGATTTAAGGTTTTTGTGAATTTGTCTGTCAGGTCAGCAAACTTACTCCAATTTGCTTTCTTGAAGTTCCATCTGGGTGTGATTGTAGGGCCAGCAGGGGTATGGTTAATGTCAATGGTGAGTTTGATGGGGCGATGGTCACTTCCACCAAGCTGCTCCAGCACTTCCCTGTATGTTATTTTCGCTAAGGCGTCTGTTGCAAAGGCTAGGTCAGGGGTTGAGGTGGTGTGCCATCTTCTAGAGTAGAAAGTTGGGTGGTCTTCAGGTTCATTAAGCAGTTGAAGTTTCACCTCACACTGCCAGTCTTCCACTTCTTCTCCTCTAGTATCTTGTTCTGTATATCCCCAACTCTGTGAGTGGCTATTGAAGTCACCAATTACAAGACAGTTATCTTTTTCTGTGTTAATTGTGTGTAGAGATAGGCTCTTGTCTTGTGGACAGTAATAGTTATATACTGTGACCTCTTTAGTTGGAAGGGTTAGACAGGTTCCAATGATTTCAGCCTGTTCTTCTGTGTCTACTCGAATTTCAGAGGCAACGATATTGTTTTTCACAAGTATAAGAACTCCTCCTTTATGTCTTTTTTCTCTATCATTCTGAAATGTTTGGTATCCTCGGATGTTGAATCTATTGTTGTTTGTGAGGTGTGTTTCCTGTATGCATGCTATGTCTATTTCCTCTGTGTGTAATCGGTTTGCAAGTGCAGTCTTTTTATTGTACACACTCTCTGCATTCCACTGCAATATTTTTAAGTGCTTATTTTTGTTTTTGTCTGCATCATGATCTATATGTGATTTTTTTGAACCAGTAGTTTTTTTCCTCTGATCTCTTTTCCTGGCTCCACAAATTGAGACAGAGGTACCACCAGTCGCTGAGGGTGGGCTCCTTCGAGGCTTAGAGCCCGGCACTTCATCCACCTGACGGGATTCCACAGATGAAGCACCAAAACGAATCATCTGTAACCTTTTATTTGACATGTGAAGTCATTGCGTGACACTGTGGTTTTCAGCCTTGGCTGGACTATTTTGTACCTTTCGGTCCAGTGTCTCCGTCTTCCATCTTACTTTTGAGTCAGGATGTGTTTCCCTAGCCCTTATCCATCCAAGGATTGTCCACAGGGCAGTGGAGGTTTCATTTTGGAGTTTTCCTTCTCCTAGACAGCTTGCCTAACAGGGTTAACGAGCACCATCTGCCCGGGGTTTTGAGGTAGAGTTCCCCTCTCCTAGGATAATTTTTTTGTTGCCAGGTATTCATTATCCTCCTCTGTGGTTTATTTCTTGTAATCTAAGACACCTCTCACTCAGGGAAGGTGATTTAAGAACATTGCTCTCTCTTGTTCTAATATCTATAATTTCCCATTTACCCTACCCAACCCTCTAACCCTACCTAAACCCTATCCCTACCCCCCTCCCCTCCCCCCTGGCACATTCCTGGAGTGGGGTCACTGACCCCACTCCAGCAACCTGAGCTTATAGCGGCTCATACTCGCTTTGATGCTGCCAGTCAATGGACATATGGGGTATTTCAGTGGGAATATCAGCGCCGACTGATATCCCACCCCGTCCTCGTGGTCAGCGACACCGTTTGGTCAGCGGCTGTTTATTTGCCCAGAGGGTTATTCACAGCTGGCCTCAAGAGGCTTTTCCACTATCCGCCACCTGTGGACGCTCCTGGTAGGGGTCGGTATCCCCCGCAGGGGAAGGTGATTTAAGAACATTGCTTTCTCTTGTTCTAATATCTATAATTTCCCATTTACCCTACCCAACCCTCTAACCCTACCTAAACCCTATCCCCTACACCCCTCCCCTCCCCCTGGAACATTCCTGGAGTGGGGTCAGTGACCCCACTCCAGCAACCTGAGCTTATAGCGGCTCATACTCGCTTTGATGCTGCCAGTCAATGGACATATAGGGTATTTCAGTGGGAATATCAGCGCCGACTGATATCCTACCCCGTCCTCGTGGTCAGCGACACCGTTTGGTTAGCGGCTGTTTATTTGCCCAGAGGGTTATTCACAGTTGGCCTCAAGAGGCTTTTCCACTATCCGCCACCTGTGGACGCTCCTGCTAGGGGTCGGTATCCCCCGCAGGATAACCAATATGAGGGATATGTTAACAACTACTATTATAACAAATATGAGTGATATGTTAACAATTATTATTATAACCAATATGAGGGATATGTTAACAACTACTATTATAACAAATATGAGTGATATGTTAACAATTATTATTATAACCAATACGAGGGAAATGTTAACAACTAATATTATAACCAATATGAGGGATATTTTAACAACTACTAGTATAACCAATCTGAGAAATGTGTTACCTACTATAATAAACAAAATGAGGGATATATTAAAAACTACTACTATAACCAATATGAGGGATATGTTAACAAAAACTTGTGTAACCATTATGATAAATATGTTAACAACTTCTATTATAACCAATATGACGGATATGTTACAACTTCTATTATAACCAATATGAGGAATATGGTAACAACTACTATTATAGCCAATATGGTGGATATGTTACCAAAGACTATTGTAAACACTATGAGGGATATTTTAACACTACTAGTATAATGAATATGGACTAATTTCAATATTGCAGTCTTGAGCAAATATCCTAGCGAAATTATCTACTGCTTGCTTTCCTGTAATCATTTTGCCATTCTGTACGAGTCTTATGTTTGTGCTTATTCCTTTTACTTTATCATTTAGTTGTTTTACTAGTTTCCACAGTTTTCTTCCATCCTTTTCAAAATTTTAGGATTGTGTTTTCTCTTTCCAGCTCTTTCTTCTAGCTTCTAGTTTGGCTCTTTGGAATTTAGCTTTTGCGTGTTGATGTTTGTTGTGATGTTCCTGGCTGTGGTTATTTTCCACTTCCGTCCGTGCTTTTTCTAATTCTTCTTGCTGTAGTTCTAGTTGTTCACTCCAGTATGGCTTGAATTGTTTGCGTGTTCCTCTTGGTATTGCTTCCTTGGCAGCTTGATGAAGACATTTATTGAACTCTTTGACTATGGCGTTTATGTCTTTTCCTTCCATATCTATTTTTCCAGCTAAAACACTACTGCGGTGTTTAAATAGTCCCAATTTGCTTTTTTATAATTCCATCTTGGAAGGCTACATGCATTTCCTGTGAGTTCATTTTTAATACTAAGGAGGACTGGTCGATGGTCGCTACCTCCAAGTTGCCTCCCCACTGTTCTATTGATTTCCCAGTTTAGGTCTGCTGAGTACAATGCCAAGTCTGGCGTGGAAGTGGTTTGCCATGCTCTTGAGTAGTATGCTGGAGGATCTTTTGGCATATTAAGCAATAGAAGACATTTATCGTCTTGCCAGCTTTCAAGTTCTTCTTCTCTTTTATCCATGTGGTCATAACCCCAGCTTTGTGAGTGACTATTAAAATCTCCACATACTATCAGTCTTCCTCTGTACGGTATATTGTCCAGGGAAAGGGATTGGTCATTTGGACAATAATAATTTAGTATGTTGAAGTCTGTGTTCTTGGTCTTTAGTTTAAGGACCTGATATTCTGCTCCTTCCATGTATAGCTCAGTTTGATGTGCGCTGATATTATTTTTGACTAGAGTTAGTATACCTCCTTTTCTTCTGTCTATTCAATCAGCTCTAACGCACTGATAACCTGCAATTTTAAAGGCTTCATCTTTGCTGAGGTGTTAAATGCTGACCTGTTCCTTAAAAAGGGTGTTTTCTAATTCTAATTTCTTGCTAAAGCCATCTTTTTTGCTATTTACACCCTCAGCATTCCAGTGTATTATTGTAAGTGGTGTCTCATTGGTTGGTAATATTTGTTGGTCAGTGATATTACTCTTGTGCCTCCTGGCTCCACAATGCAATCGAAGAGGACCTCCAATCGTATGGGGTGGGCCCTTTCGAGGTATAGGGCCTGTTGTTACTCCTGCCTGGTGAATCGTCACAGGATTAGCACCATAACGGGGTAATGCAGATATAGACATTCATGTGCGATAATGCATGACATTCTGATTGTTGCGGTGCACCTTCTGGCCAAATGTCGCTGACTTCAGCAACTTTACTTGCTAGGCAAGACTGTGGTCCTGCCCGGATGTGTGAGGTCCCGGCCACTCTTAGTTTCCAGCCCCATCTCCACGCCAAGGAGCTGGCCTCGATGGGGGCCATGTTAGATAAAGTAGTGAAAGAAAGAGAAAACAAAGGCCTCAGTTTAAAGAAGAAGAACACAGAAATAATGGTTGAATCGAAGAGGCATACACCACCAAGATGCAACATAATAATTAATGACACAAAATTAGCACAAGTTGAAAAAGTGAAATAACTTGGCACCCGGTTAACATCAGAAGGTAGATGCTCAAGGAGATAAAGAGCCGAACAGAACAAGCCAAATCAGCATTCCAAAAAATAAGAACCATTCTATACAATGGAAGACTATCAATGCAGTCACGATTTTGAGTGCTGAGATGTTATATTGAACAATTTTTTTTATGGATGTGAAGCATGGACTGTAATTTAAAAAATTTTTAACGAGCTTGAGGTTACAGAGATGTGGTTTCTGAGAAGAATTATGAAAATACCATGGACAGCTAAGAAAACTAATATAGAGGTTCTCACTGGTGCTGGCATAAAAATATCAATCATATCAAACATTAGGGGCAGACAGTCAAAGGTTTCTAGGGCATGTGCTGAGAAGAACACAGCTTGAACACTTAATAACCACTGGAAAGTTCAAGGGGAGAAGAAACAGGGGGTGACAAAGAGAAAAGTTATAGATGGACCTGTATTGCGGCACGGTAGAAGTTCACCAACCGAGCTTATTGACAACACACGAAACAGAGAGTCGTGGAGAAACATGATCGCCTACGACATTCGGCATGGCACTTGATTGATTGATTAATCTGTGTTACGTTGTTCCCCGTTATTATTTGTATTGTAGATACCTGTTCGACTTTCAAACGATAAAATTATTTCTGTGCTATAAGAAATATAATCTACAAGATCCTAGTATGATCAAAGTGGATGATGAATGCGGCTGACAAGATCATTCTGAGGCACAAATAGTATTACACAATATTAACCAGGAATAACAGGTCCACTTGTACAATCTTGTGATGTCATGCCTTCTGAGTTGTGCAGCAATTGAACTAATTACTATCACTTTCTCCTTTGTCTGTATACCATTCATGATCTTTTCCCTCCATGCATTACGACCCATGACATCATGTCCCCGTGATTCAATCCGATGCTTGTATCATTCATATTGCGTTTGGAAACTTCTTTGTGCCTAAGTAAAGGTCGACCCTAAGTTTTTTCCCAGACTGGAATTCTTCATAAAGTAAATTATTCCGTATTCAGCCATATTCCATTCTCGTAGTGTGTCCCAGCCATATCCCATCCTCGCGGTGTGTCCCAGCCATATCCCATCCTCGTGGTGTGTCCCAGCCATATCCCATCCTCGTGGTGTGTCCCAGCCATATCCCATCCTCGTGGTGTGTCCCAGCCATATCCCATCCTCGTGGTGTGTCCCAGCCATATCCCATCCTCGTGGTGTGTCCCAGCCATATTCCATCCTCGTGGTGTGTCCCAGAACATTATTTGTAGTAACGCTACAATTGATATATCGTTATTATTTATTACACTACTATTACTGCTGTTACTACTATTATTATTAGCATTACTAAAACTATTATTACTATTAGTATTACTATTGTCTGTCTCCAGGTGAATGGTGGTTGATCGCATTCACACTTGCCGTTATGCGTAGGGGTTGGAACTTGAGCTGTCGTTCCAAGGCCAGATGTGTCGCCTTGGTTGCATTTAGTCCATGTTTGTTCAAGGCTATCTTGATGTTTTCTATCCACCGTTTCATTGGTCTACCTTTGGCTTTACGCCCGGATATTATTTTGTTATATGCTCTTACTGGTATTTGGTATTTTTACTAATGCAAGAATGCGGTAAAACTATCTGTTCGTGTGAGTTTCTTAAATGTAAAATGTTTGATTTTCTCTTCTCTGTTCCTAACTATATCTACTATTACTATTACCACTATTCGTCCGCATATCGCCGAGGGCGGGAGCAATCAATATTAGCATGTGACCTATCATGTATATTGTAAGAAGATTTGAGTCTGCTGTTCCATCGGTCAAAGTGATCAAAAAGGCATGCTAAATTAAAATGTGTCCGACCGAAAGGTGCAGAAATTAAAGTCATGACACATTGCATACCGTTCTCTGGGCTACATTCATGGCATGGGTACAACCCCGCGTTGGTACAACCCGAGTAGTATATAGCCAGCATAAGGGCCCCCGGATAAGACATGATAAGACATGATAAGATGTGATAAGGTACCAGATACAATAAGGCGAGCGGATCGCGGCTGGTCGCGTACCGGCGCATAAGTGGTCCCGATATCGGCGGGGCGGTGCTGGGGCGCGAGGGGCGGGCGGCGAGGTCCCCGACCCAGAAAACTGGAAAAGGTGTTGGTGGTAGTGGGGATTTTCCCTTTAGTTTTCGTGATAAAGAAAACGTCTATGGAATGTTACAATGAATGAGGTCAGTATAACCAGGTCATACGGTGGGGGGGGTCATATATACCTCTACCATATTTAGATCTAGGTCAATTCCTTAGAAGGCATAGCATAACGTGTGTGCCACTTGTGTTAAAAATTCTAATTCCGACCAGCAAAATACCATAAAACTTTACGTTACAGGGTCAATTAACTATCTGTTAGGGTACGGAAACTTACAGTGAATGATGTCAGCATAACCCGATTACGCTGTCGGGGTCATCCATAACACTACTCTATTTAGATCTGACTCAAACTGTACGATGACATAACACAGATGCATACTTTTCCACAAAGAAAATGGGATGGAAATTTAGAAAGAATGAGGTCAGCAACTGTACGATGACATAACACAGATGCATACTTTTAAACAAAAAAAATGGGATGGAAATTTAGAAAGAATGAGGTCAGCAACTGTACGATGACATAACACAGATGCATACTTTTAAACAAAGAAAATGGGATGGAAATTTAGAAAGAATGTATGTTAGTGGGTGCTTGGTAGTGACAGCTTTTCTTTAGCTGTTATGCTGATACAATGAGCTGGATTCGTGATACAGAAAATTTCCACTGCACCTTCCAGCGAATGAGATCGGCATAACCCTACCTACCCCCACTTGTGTCTGTGGGGTTGAGTTTGCTGCGTATTAACATGTTATAACTGTATATGTTAGTGGGTATGTTGTGGTTTGTCTACTGAAATTTATTTATGGCAGTATCTTTTATATAAAACGAACCAATTTTAAACTACATGTGAAAGATCACGCAAAGTTCAATCGGGGTCATCCATAACACTACCCTATTTAGATCTGGTTCAAACTGTACGATGACATAACACAGATGCATAGTTTTCCACAAAGAAAATGGGATGGAAACTTAGAAAGAATGAGGGCAGCATAACCCCGTCACGCTATCGGTGTCAGCAATATAAATGGTCTATTTAGCTCTGTTTCATTGTGTTGAACCTTAAATTATGTTCCGAAAAACATTGTAAATCATGAGGCTACAAGGGCAATTAGCCATCTGTTAGCTCATGGGCTATTTCAATATATGCTAATTAGCGTACTTTTCCACAAAGAAAACGACACTGGAATCTTTGCACGAATGATGTCAGCATAATCCGATCACGCAACCAGTATATGAAGGCGAACACCCTTTATCTATCTTAGCTGTCTCTGTCTGTATATAAACACTATAAACATGGTTGGTGTCTGAATGTAGGAATTTCGTTTCGTGATCATGCTATATTATTATTAATGATATTAATATACTGATACAAATGCTATTTAAATTATAAGTTTAAATTTCAAACGAAATTTTACCAAATATTTCCGAATCTATGAAATATTTTTAAACAAGAAACCAAATCACTGTGTACACTCCAGTGATAAGACCACAGGTATAGCGTAACGGCTTAATTACTGGCTCGGGGCGAGGAACGCGTGTCAATCGATAATCACCAAGCGTGACGGCTTGACCACGGCATAAAATTGGGATTAACACCTTCTGTTCTGACGACCGTCTCTGACACGTTTATTACGACAATTTTGAATATTTGTAAATCTGACTCTACAACACGATTTAGCAATGTGTTATGAGTGTTCTCAAACTCCTTAAGTCTTTGTACATATATAGTTAAATATACCTTGGTGTAAGAGTTAGAATTTGTACTAAATTAATACAATTTCATTATTACAGTCCCTCAATATATATATATATATATGTATATATATATATATATATATATATATATATATATATATATATATATATATATATATATATATATATATATATATATATATATATATATATATATATATATATATATATATATATATATATATATATATATATATTGGTCCTCAAACTGTAAAATACTGACCATAACATTCTAAACCCCCGTGACATATAGACGCCACAAAAACAAATATTCTGCAAACATACTTCTGTGCCTTTGGCCAACGGTTCTCATTATTTCATACTTATATTCAAGTGGTTCTCAAATTGTAAAAACCTGACAATGAGAATGTAAAACTCGTGACATATTGACACCACAAAAGAAAATATTCTGCAAACATTATTCTGTACCTATGGCCAACAGTTCTCATTATTTTTTGGTTGTTAAAGTGGTTCTCACATTGGCCAATCCTGACCATACTAATGTAAAACTCATTCCATATTTACACCACAAAAGCTAATATTCTCCAAACAGTCTTCTCTCAGGCCACGCTTCAGCCATGGTCGCTTGATGGTCTCTGTATGCTCTTCAATTATGTTATACTATATTATCATTATGGTCTCACTAGCTTCTAACAGGGTCTACTTTGGGCCACTATATTCTTAGTATATTCTCGCTAGAGTCTTAAACTAGGTTCTCATGCACAGCTTCAATTATGTTCTCTCTGTGTTTTGAGTTATTTTTCTCTACCAACAGGCTTCCTATTAACATATTTCCTTAGCGCAAATGGCGTGTTTATCAGATGTTGAAATTAACAAGTCACACGAAAACACATTTCAGCCCTTTCTCACTAACAACATAGGACATTTGGGAAGTTTTATTTGTGTAAACTCAACATTTATCGGTGTTTTTTTACACCTAGATCAGCCGCTTATACGGATTTTCGATGTTTTATTAGTTGTCTAAATTGTCTCGCGAAAACACGTTTCAGTATTTTTGCAGTAACAACATAACAAATTATTTCGTGTTTGTATTTGTGTGACTGTACCATGTACCATTTTTCCACAACTAACCGACCTGCTTTTAGTGAGTTTCGTTATGTTTTATCATTTGTCTAAATTATCATACCACACGAACCATACTTCAGTACTTTTACACAAACATTATAACAATTTTTTTTTTAATTTGTGTAAGTACATCATTTACAATTTTTTCACAAGTAACCAACCCAATTTTACTATGATATCATACCACAAGAAACCATTTTCAGTACGATGCCACTAACAATATAACACATTTACCATGTTTTATTTGTGCGCTTTCAACAGTCATTACTATTTTTGCAATTACACAATCCGAATTGAGTGATTTTCGTTTAGTGATGTTTTTATTTGTGGGCCTGCGGCATTGATCAATTTTAGTGATGTTCGTTATGTTATATAAGTATTTATCTAAATTAGATACCATATAAACCCATATTTCAGTACTTTTGCACAAACATGATAACGCATTTACCATGTTTTATTTGTGCGCTTTCAACAGTCATTACTATTTTTGCAATTACACAATCCGAATTGAGTGATTTTCGTTATGTTTTATCAGCTGTCTAAGTTATGATACCATACGAAGCTATTTTTCAGTACGTTGCCATTACCAACATAACAAACACAACGTATTTATCACTTTTCACAGATAGCCATGCTGGTTTTCGTAGTTTTCACAATGAGCAAAGTCACTATTTAACCTGTCTCTAGACTTACAATGACAAATTACAGTGGTTTTATGTACTAACATGTTTAATATTACATATATTCAAATGACAGAAGTTATGTTTTATCACTTTTCACAACTAGGCAAAGGACTATTAACACATTTAGCTATAATCAAAGACATTGGATGGGGACTTTCTAGACTTACAATGCAAATTTCCTTATTTGTATGTACCAACAAGGTTCATATTACGTATTTCCATAGGACAACCTTCGTGTATTATCACTGTTCACAACTAGGCAAACAGCTTTTAACAATTGTTGGTATTACCAACAGCATTGCGTGGTGGTTCACTAGACATACACTGTAAATTTTCCTATTTTTATGCACCAGCCGGCATCATATTGCATATTTCCAAACGACAAAGTTCATGTTTCATCACTTTTCACAGCTAGCCAAACTGATTTAAACACTTTTCAATTGACAAACGACATGTTTTATTAGTTTTCTAAATTATCAGGTTATATGAAACCACGTTACAATACGTTTAAACTAAAAACATAACGCATTTAAGCACTTTTCACAGCTAGACAAATCGCCTTTCGTAGTTATCGCAATGAGCAAAGACATTATTTTGCTCGTTGCTAGACTTACACAGATAAATTACCATACTTTTATGTACCAACAAGGGCCATATTATATATTTCCATATGACAAGCTTCAGGTTTATCGCTTTTCACAATTAGGCAAACCGCGTTTCGCAAACACCTAACAATAACCCGGGTGATATCACATGACATTAGCCAAGGCCGATAGCCCCTGTTGTTACCCATGACAATGACCTAGGCCACTACACCCTGTTAATAGCTCATCCGGATATCACCATACTAACAAGCCATACTAATATAATATTCGTTATTAACACCAACACGACTAAAAAAAACCCCGATACAGGCCTATCTGGCTAGGAACAACTGACACATTTCTTACAACTAAATACCGATACAATATAAGAGGCGTTGTTGTTGGTTATGGTTTGCATATATTTCCCAGTTATAGACAAATATATACCAAGCTAATCTCGACAATATATAAAAAAAGACAATCACATATAAAAAAAAATACTGACAAATACAGAAAAGACATACACAGAAAAATTTAACAACACAGGTTGTCTCATAATGGTTTATTAAATCATTTGAACGACGTACATAGATAGCATAGTTAGAAAGGGACATATGTTGGTGTCAACATTTACCATCTATAAGAACAGCTTCAATTGGTTGTGTCGGTTGTCTAAACACTCAACCCAACGGATGGTCGTTTATAAAATATAAGTCGAAAGAAGTTCCCACAATGTTCTCCAGCTGATATTTGGTATTTGGCCGCGTATTCTGGGCAACATTCATAGGGTCAGCTTCGTTAACTTTCTGAACAAAGAGGTCAAAGTCGTGTCTATTATTTATCAGCGCTGGGTACTCTAAAACAGCCGAATTGTTTACTGAGCCGTGAAAAAATCTTGGTTCTAATGTCTCTCGATGCCGTAATATCAAATGTTTGGAAAAGTTCACTTTGAACCTCTTAGTTTGGTCAGTGAACATGGGTCTTAGAACCTCATTCCAGTCTTGTATATGAGGTATCGTTGGGGGATGAAAAAACGTGTAAGTCGCGCTGGACTTACGAACTGTGATATGTGCATGTATAGTTGACCAATTATCGATATATATTTGTTGTATGTCTAATGGTAAACCAACTAAAAAATCGAATTGGGGTGAGTTAGGTGCCCGTGGTGTTAGTGCTCTTATGGTGCCGTTATTGTATGGTAGTAGTGGTTGTGGTGATAATGGAGGTAAACTGTTTTCAGAAGTAGCAGACAGCGACATGGGTAATGTAGTTTCCAAAACTGCTGCTAACGAAGATCCAGTCATATGTGGGGGTGAAACTGATAACTATAGCCACTCCTCTTATCACTATAGCCACTAACACATACAAGGTGACTAGTAATAAGAGGCGGGGATGTGGTTGAATTTGCTTGGTGTGATAAAAGTTCGCTAATGACTAGCTAAAAAAAAATAATTCCCTGGTACATAGACATATAGAATTTTTCATGTAGATTAGGGATAGTGAAAATAGTAATTTGGTTCCCCAGGGCTAATAAATATCCGTGACAGTCATTAGTGGTCTCATTAAGTCGTGTTCTTTGAACTACCAACACCCAACGTGTTTTCAAGTGTGTTACAGAGTTATAATGTCGTTCAAATGATTTAATAAACCATTATGAGACAACCTGTGTTGTTAAATTTTTCTGTGTATGTCTTTTCTGTATTTGTCAGTATTTTTTTTTATATGTGATTGTCTTTTTTTATATATTGTCGAGATTAGCTTGGTATATATTTGTCTATAACTGGGAAATATATGCAAACCATAACCAACAACAACGCCTCTTATATTGTATCGGTATTTAGTTGTAAGAAATGTGTCAGTTGTTCCTAGCCAGATAGGCCTGTATCGGGGTTTTTTTAGTCGTGTTGGTGTTAATAACGAATATTATATTAGTATGGCTTGTTAGTATGGTGATATCCGGATGAGCTATTAACAGGGTGTAGTGGCCTAGGTCATTGTCATGGGTAACAACAGGGGCTATCGGCCTTGGCTAATGTCATGTGATATCACCCGGGTTATTGTTAGGTGTTTGCGAAACGCGGTTTGCCTAATTGTGAAAAGCGATAAACCTGAAGCTTGTCATATGGAAATATATAATATGGCCCTTGTTGGTACATAAAAGTATGGTAATTTGTCTGTGTAAGTCTAGCAACGAGCAAAATAATGTCTTTGCTCATTGCGATAACTACGAAAGGCGGTTTGCCTAGCTGTGAAAAGTGCTTAAATGCGTTATGTTTTTAGTGTAAACGTATTGTAATGTGGTTTCATATAACCTGATAACTAATAAAACATGTTGTTTGTCAATTGAAAATTGTTTAAATCTGTTTGGCTGGCTGTGAAAAGTGATAAAACATGACCTTTGTCGTTTGGAAATATGGAATATGATGCCGGTTGGTGCATA
This sequence comes from Meghimatium bilineatum, assembly GCA_034231615.1. Taxonomy (NCBI): domain Eukaryota; kingdom Metazoa; phylum Mollusca; class Gastropoda; order Stylommatophora; family Philomycidae; genus Meghimatium; species Meghimatium bilineatum. The sequence continues at coordinate 3,269,222 of CM067321.1, forward strand.
AAAATAGGAAAATTTACAGTGTAAGTCTAGTGAGCCACCACGCAATGCTTTTGGTAATACCAACACTTGTTAAAAGCTGTTTGCCTAGTTGTGAACAGTGATAATACACGAAGGTTGTCCTATGGAAATACGTAATATGAACCTTGTTGGTACATACAAATAAGGAAATTTGCATTGTAAGTCTAGAAAGTCCCCATCCAATGTCTTTGATTATAGCAAAATGTGTTAATAGTCCTTTGCCTTGTTGTGAAAATTGATAAAACATAACTTCTGTCATTTGAATATATGTAATATTAAACATGTTAGTACATAAAACCACTGTAATTTGTCATTGTAAGTCTAGAGACAGGTTAAATAGTGACTTTGCTCATTGTGAAAACTACGAAATCAGAATGGCTAGCTGTGAAAAGTGATAAATGCGTTGTGTTTGTGATGTTGTTAATGGCAACGTACTGAAAAATAGCTTCGTATGGTATTATAACTTAGACAGCTGATAAAACATAACGAAAATCACTCAATTCGGATTGTGTAATTGCAAAAATAGTAATGACTGTTGAAAGCGCACAAATAAAACATGGTAAATGCGTTATCATGTTTTGCAAAAGTACTGAAATATGGGTTTATATGGTATCTAATTTAGATAAATACTTATATAACATAACGAACATCACTAAAATTGATCAATGCCGCAGGCCCACAAATAAAAACATGATAAAATTTGTTATATTGTTAGTGGCATCGTACTGAAAATGGTTTCTTTTGGTATGATAACAAAGTAAAATTGGGTTGGTTACTTGTGAAAAAATTGTAAATATTGTACTTACACAAATTTAAAACAAAATTGTTATATTGTTTGTGTAAAAGTACTGAAATATGGTTCGTGTGGTATGATAATTTAGACAAATGATAAAACATAACGAAACTCACTAAAAGCAGGTTGGTTAGTTGTGGAAAAACATTGTAACTTTCCATAGACGTTTTCTTTATCACGAAAACTAAACCCGAGTCTAACACCCACCACTTGATGGATTCTTGTCTGTTTTATGACCCCCTAAACCCCGCTTGCCATCTTGCCCTGTATCTGACCCCTGCTGTAACCCGACTCTGGTCTGATCTGGTTTGATCTTAATTTCTTGCCCTGTGGATAACTTCTGGTGTTTAGCTGGTATTCTCGGCCTGTGGATAACGTATAAGTTCTTGACTTGTGGATACCCATGGCCCTTTGGTTTGACAAATGATTCTTTGTAACAAGTTAACAAAACACACAGAACTCACAACAAACAAACGAGAACCAGAAAATAATTGACTGAAACATTTTTTCAGAGATATAAAACATTTTTATTTATCATTCGCGTACATTTTCCAAAATAAATAAGAAAAAAAGAATGTTCACTGTATAATTCACTGTTGATAAAGCGGTGCCATAACGGTGTGTGATCTTTGTCTCTTGGCTGGTTTGGGTTTGGCGATTTTCTTTTCTGGTGCTGATACAGATGGTTCAGGTACATAGACAGGTTTGTAGTCGGGTGTGAGATACATCTCTAGGTTACTACAACCATATGTGAATGAATCCTCATAGGGGTTTAAAACTGCAGCTGATGATTCGTCGTACGTGTTTGAAACGGCAGCCGATGAATCGTCATATGTATTTGAAACTGGCATATTTGAAGCTTGTTTTGTAGGGAAAACACGGGAAATTCTATCAAATTCATTCAGAATAACATCTCGTAGATCTATTTGATGACTTCCTTTAGTGAATAATTTAGTAACTCGATCATCTGTTTCACTCATCAAATCATCAATAACCAACAGTATTGGTTTATCACCATTCCATTGCTCTACGTCTGGTAGGCCTTCAATAAATTTAACACCAGGCATGGTCTCATACGCAGCCTGCCACGCGCCATAGCACCAAATAATTTCCTCTGGTATCGGATCCACCATCTCATGCACATATTTTAAGAAATTCTCCACAACAACAGTTTTTCCGCACCCGGTCGGACCCGCAATGATAGCTGTAAAAGGATGTTTCCACCTCGTATCCATTTCTGTTAATGACCATTTTTGTCGTATGTTACATATATTTATATAACACACACACACACAGCGCACCATGGCTATTATTTTCAACCCAAATTTGAATGGAAAACACGACCCACCAACCATACAGACACATATATACTACCCACCCCTTTTCAGTTTCTGGGTCGGGGACCTCGCTGTCCGCCCCGTCCCGCCGATATCGGGACCACGCCCGCGCCGGTACGCGACCAGCCGCGATCTACTCGCCTTATTGAATCTGGTACCTTATCACGTCTTATCATGTCTTATCATGTCTTATCCGGGGGTCCTTATGCTGGCTATATACTACTAACCCGGCGTGGGATTGAAAATTAATGCAGAAAATAAAGATGCTGATTATGAATATTGTTAATGTGATTACCGCATATCGCATTCTCGTTTATCGTGGAAAGTCTGAAGTTCTCCCTATTGGATTATTAGAGCAAGCAGTCTGCAAAAGTAAACACCCAGTAGATGATGTGTCAATATGGTCAGGTTTTCCTCGTAATAAACTCCGCAACATTTCATGTGGACATTTACGTTTTTCTAAGTGATGTAACAATTCAGAAAACCAAGCATTGCAAACCTGGGGGAATTAGATGAATTTCATTCATGAACATATTCCTAGCTGCAAGTGTGTGCGTGTTGCTCCTTCTATAAACAGTTGACACTTGAGGTGCCACTTGAGAAGCGATTCTCTGCTAGGCATGACAGTTTCCTGAGAGAGCTAACAATTGTGTAAGCATGTTAGCCCTGCATAATTACAGAGTCCCCTTGGATGATTGAGAATGCACAAACTGGCTATGCCACCGGTAACAGTGACCACGACACATGTTGTGCATATTTTGTGCACAGTAGGTTGATAACACGAGATTTATTAATGACTTGTTGATATCTCCGGACCAACTAACCAGATTCTTCTTCTTCTGCAATCATCACTCAGTCAGGTTGGGACTCCGGATTCTATGATATAGGCTGCTGTCTGTTTTAGAGTTTCCACTGTGCCATACAGTTTCTGTTCGACGCTGATTGGGGTCGGCCATGTTTTGTTTCTCAGGTCTGCATACTGGGGACACTCTTGTAGGATATGTTCTGCTGTCATATTTGCAAGGCTGCAATGGCAGAGCCCAGTTGTATCTATTTTGAATTTAGTGTACAAATGATGTCTCATTTTGTTGTGACCAGTTCTGAGGCACAGCAGAATAACCTGGTCTCTTCTGGACAGTTGGTAATACCCATCATCTGCATTATATTTGGGGTGGTCTTCTTTCCACTTTTTGTTATAGTTGCCTTTAATGATAATCTTCACTTCTTCATAACTGACCAGATAATCTTATTGAGGTAAATTCCCCCCTTCTTTAGCCAGTCTATCTGCAACTTCATTCCCTTCAATGTTACAGTGTGGCGGCGTCCACTGGATCACTCATCATCATCATTAAGTGCCGTCTCCACAACGAAGGTTGGCTGCAACGTATCTCCAACATCTTCTGTCTCTTGTGTTGGTGGTGCACTCTGCTAGACTGTAACCTGTCCATCGTGTGATGTTACTCTCCCACTTGTATCTCTGCCTACCTCTTGCTCACTTCCCTTTGACTTTACGCTCAAGTAATTCAAAGGGAAGTGAGCAAGAGTAATATCACACGATGGACAGGTTACAGTCTAGCAGAGTGCACCACCAAGACAAGAGACAGAAGATGTTGGAGATACGTTGCAGCCAACCTTCGTTCAACTGGATCACTACTCTCTGGAAATTATTGTACAACTGAACTAGAACTGCCCACAACTCCTTAAGTTCGGTGTTCCTGTGTAGTTTCAGTGCTGTTATGACAGATAGTGCATCTGTTAGAAGTACAATATTCCTGTGTACTTGTTCTTTATGTTGTAAGATCATTTCTGCTGCTTTCTTAAGAGCTTCAAATTCTGCATTAAAATTGGTTGAGAGCTTGCCTGTAGCTATGGTTAGAGTAACATCTTCCCCGTATTTTAGACTGGGGGTCATTCCTCCTCCGCCTGCATTTTCAATTGCATTTGTGGCCGAGCCATCTGTATAGGCATGAGTCCATGCATCTTGTGGGTAATTAACTGCGATGTGTTGTTCTGTGATACGCTTTCTCTCCAATTCTGTCTGAGTTCCTTTCTTTTCTATACCTTCTATTTGTTCTTTTAGTTGTGGGAGTCTGTATGCCCAAGGGGGGATGATACTGACTAGTTGTATGGGCCCTGGTTTCGCTTGTCCTATAGTTGGTGCCTTTTGTATCAGTTTCTTTGCATTTGCTGAGAAGTTGCTCCTCTCCAGCCTGCTTTTGCCATAGCCATTAATTCTTTGGTGCATAGGATGATTCAGGAGTCTCTTGTATTTTTCTGCTTGTTGAACTACTTTCATGTCTCTTCTATTTTCCATTGACTGAAGGCCAGTTATTGTTTCTAATGTATTTATGGGTGTAGATTTCATAGATGCAGTGATAATATGTGTAGCTTGATTCTGGGTTTTGTTTATTTTGTTAAATTGCGTTTTATATATGTGGCCCAGAGTGCGATGCCATACTCTAGTACTGGCCTAACTCTACCTGTGTATAGCCTTTTCAAGATGTTGCTGTCCGCTCCCCAGTTTGTGCCTATCTTTTTCATTATTGCCATTCTATTTCTGGCTCGTTTCTCCGCTTTTTCTGTATGTTTTGCCCATGTCATTCTAGAGTCAAGGGTAATTCCGATGTATATTGGGGTCTGCTCTAGTGGGAGTACGTGATTGTTTATTTTTAGTGTTGTTCTTGTTGAATAGGGTGAATATTGTGTGTGTGGTTTTCTTTTCATTAATGGTAAGCAACCATTTCATGGTCCAGCTTTCTAGTTTGTGCAGTACCCCTTGAATTCTATTTTGTTTTTGGTTGCAAATGCTATTGCCTCCCCTCCTGTCCACAAGGCCAGGTCATCTGCATACATTGCAGAGTGTACCCCAGTCGGTATGCCCTCCATAATATCATTTATGTAAATTAAGAAGAGTGTAGGGGATAGTACATCTCCTTGCGGGACACCTTGTTCTAGTATTCTCTTCCTGCTACGTTATCCTGTACTTGTACTCTAGCTGTTCTTTTTTCCATATAGTTGCATATCGAATTACAAGTAACCAGATGAAATCATTGAAGATTACGACCATAAAGCTGCATCGTCATGAGCTGACTAACCTAATACAGAACCTCATTTCATTTAAGAAAAATGTACACATAAAAATAAATTACTGAAGCATCACATTTCGCATGAAATACACAAACATTCTTTCTAAATTATTGCAAAAAGTAAGCATCGCAAACATTGGTTTCCAGACGTCACTGGAAAAAATAACAAAAACAACATTCAGCAATTTAACGAGCAAGTTTGTCAAGATCTAAATGAATGTCAAGGTAAAAAGAGGAGGGAACTCTAAGCAGACATGAACACACTTGATTTCCTATTTTTATTTTCAAAATGCATTTTCCAACGATTTATTTTTTTGCTTCCAGCCGTCTGTTAACAAGCTTAAATTGATTGCTAGCAGGAACTTAGAAACTAAACATTTTCTGCATCAATGAAACAAGTATATCAGCGTCTTCTCTGTACGTTCTCTCTCCAACTCATGGCGGTAACTTGTATGCAGTTAGTAGAACTGTATTCATTATCTCGTGGTATAGAGTTTGACTGCGATATCTGCGCCTTTTCAAATGTCTGGGTGGTATGATATCCTGCCTTTAACTTTCTGATAACTAGCTGCTAACTAGTTGGAAGACAGCGCAAAGATTGCTTGCTACTTTCCAATAACTAGTTGCTGGAAGCAGGTTAAAAATTTGCTACTTTCCGATAACTAGCTGCTGGAAGACAGTTGAAGTCTTGCTACTTTCCGATAACTAGCTGCTGGAAGACAGTTGAAGTCTTGCTACTTTCCAATAACTAGCTGCTGGAAGACAGTTGAAGTCTTGCTACTTTCCGATAACTAGCTGCTGGAAGACAGTTGAAGTCTTGCTACTTTCCGATAACTAGCTGCTGGAAGACAGTTGAAGTCTTGCTACTTTCCAATAACTAGCTGCTGGAAGACAGTTGAAGTCTTGCTACTTTCCAATAACTAGCTGCTGGAAGACAGTTGAAGTCTTGCTACTTTCCAATAACTAGTTGCTGGAAGACAGTTGAAGTCTTGCTACTTTCCGATAACTAGCTGCTGGAAGACAGTTGAAGTCTTGCTACTTTCCGATAACTAGCTGCTGGAAGACAGTTGAAGTCTTGCTACTTTCCGATAACTAGCTGCTGGAAGACAGTTGAAGTCTTGCTACTTTCCGATAACTAGCTGCTGGAAGACAGTTGAAGTCTTGCTACTTTCCGATAACTAGCTGCTGGAAGACAGTTGAAGTCTTGCTACTTTCCGATAACTAGCTGCTGGAAGACAGTTGAAGTCTTGCTACTTTCCAATAACTAGCTGCTGGAAGACAGTTGAAGTCTTGCTACTTTCCAATAACTAGCTGCTGGAAGACAGTTGAAGTCTTGCTACTTTCCAATAACTAGTTGCTGGAAGACAGTTGAAGTCTTGCTACTTTCCAATAACTAGTTGCTGGAAGACAGTTGAAGTCTTGCTACTTTCCGATAACTAGCTGCTGGAAGACAGTTGAAGTCTTGCTACTTTCCGATAACTAGCTGCCTGAAAACAGCAGAAGGCTTGCTTCTTTCCAATAACTCATCATCATCAGGTGCCATGCCGGCTGGCGTAGGCGGTCATGGCTCTCCACAGCTCTCTGTCCACAGTATTATGTATCAAGGTCGCTGTTGTTTCCCTACCGTGCCAGGTTGTCAAACTGTTTAATATTTTTTCACGTGTCGCCCTCTGTCTCTGTTGACTTCAATCTTGCATGTTATGACTATGTTCTCCAAACCTCCCTGTCTCATGAAGCGGCCAAAAAAAGAAGATTGCCTTTTTCTTATATTATTGATTAAGGACCGTTTCGCATTTGACTCTTTCAACACCTCTACATTAGTTTTTCTGGCAGTTGATGGTATTCTCAGCATTCGAATAACTAGCTGTCTAAAAACAGCTGAAGGCTTGCTACTTTCCAATAACTATCTGTGTGAAAACAGCTGAAGGCTTGTTACTTTCCAATAACTAGCTGTGTGAAAACAGCTGAAGGCTTGTTACTTTCCAATAACTAGCTGTGTGAAAACAGCTGAAGGCTTGTTACTTTCCAATAACTAGCTGTGTGAAAACAGCTGAAGGCTTGTTACTTTCCAATAACTAGCTGTGTGAAAACAGCTGAAGGCTTGTTACTTTCCAATAACTAGCTGTGTGAAAACAGCTGAAGGCTTGTTACTTTCCAATAACTAGCTGTGTGAAAATAGCTGAAGGCTTGTTACTTTCCAATAACTAGCTGTGTGAAAACAGCTGAAGGCTTGTTACTTTCCAATAACTAGCTGTGTGAAAACAGCTGAAGGCTTGTTACTTTCCAATAACTAGCTGTGTGAAAACAGCTGAAGGCTTGTTACTTTCCAATAACTAGCTGTGTGAAAACAGCTGAAGGCTTGTTACTTTCCAATAACTAGCTGTGTGAAAACAGCTGAAGGCTTGTTACTTTCCAATAACTAGCTGTGTGAAAATAGCTGAAGGCTTGTTACTTTCCAATAACTAGCTGTGTGAAAACAGCTGAAGGCTTGTTACTTTCCAATAACTAGCTGTGTGAAAACAGCTGAAGGCTTGTTACTTTCCAATAACTAGCTGTGTGAAAACAGCTGAAGGCTTGTTACTTTCCAATAACTAGCTGTGTGAAAACAGCTGAAGGCTTGTTACTTTCCAATAACTAGCTGTGTGAAAACAGCTGAAGGCTTGTTACTTTCCAATAACTAGCTGTGTGAAAATAGCTGAAGGCTTGTTACTTTCCAATAACTAGCTGTGTGAAAACAGCTGAAGGCTTGTTACTTTCCAATAACTAGCTGTGTGAAAACAGCTGAAGGCTTGTTACTTTCCAATAACTAGCTGTGTGAAAACAGCTGAAGGCTTGTTACTTTCCAATAACTAGCTGTGTGAAAACAGCTGAAGGCTTGTTACTTTCCAATAACTAGCTGTGTGAAAATAGCTGAAGGCTTGTTACTTTCCAATAACTAGCTGTCTAAAAACAGCTGAAGGCTTGCTACTTTCCAATAACTAACTGTGTGAAAACAGCTGAAGGCTTGTTACTTTCCAATAACTAGCTGTGTGAAAACAGCTGAAGGCTTGTTACTTTCCAATAACTAGGTGTGAAAACAGCTGAAGGCTTGTTACTTTCCAATAACTAGCTGTGTGAAAATAGCTGAAGGCTTGTTAATTTCCAATAACTAGCTGTGTGAAAACAGCTGAAGGCTTACTCCCGAGCATAAACATTGTTTTTGTTATGGTTTCAATTATCTTTTATTATTACACATGGCGCTGCCTGCATACGCTGTGCTACCGTTCTTGCACATGGCGCTGCCCCCTGTGCTGGGCTACCTTCACGTGTACTCAACGGACCTGCTTTTTTGTCGACAGACTTGCTGAATGTTTTCGCTTCGTGAGCTTTCGGACTTGTCAACGAGGCCAGGCCGGTCGTTGTCTTAACTTGCACTGTAGACAGACTCCCTGTGGGGTCCTAGAGGTTCACTTCATAGGTATTGCTTGCCTTGTGCAAACAGTTCTTATTGCATTTCAGTCTGTATTGTTACAACGCGTTAGCCAAATTGCTTCGAACGAGCCCGATATATTCCATATATGAACAAGTTCATCCATTATCTCTACGACAATTAATATAAGGTAATACTGCGTGGAACGTAGCAAAAATTGTACTTACGTAAAACACAGGTTTTTAGAACGTTCTACTTAGACAAGACGGACTATCACTAAAACTAGGGGGTTATGATATGCAAACAAGAAAACATACAAATTACAGTACACAAAACATATTCAACGTTTTGACCAAAAAGCCTTTATCAAGATACACACAAAACATCAAAAGATGACGAATAGAAATGATGGCAACATACAAACGTATCCAACCGAAATATGAAAGTGAGATTCCGGAAGGCAATAAATCTTGCATAGATATTTGCACCTCAGAAGTGATTCTGTTTATTCATCTTGTCCGTGCTGAGAGTTCAACAAACAATACTTGCACTGGGATGCGGCTGTTGATTCATTCTTCCTACACAACCTATCCAGCTTCACCGTCTATTGATGACTATCCAGCTTCACCGTCTATTGATGACTATTCCCATTATTGATGGTAATTTATTCCAGGTATAACACCCTCCGTGTTTGCGATGTTGTATTACCACCTGACGTTCATTATGTTGCAGCATCAGTGAAATACATCAACTATTATCTGATCACTGGGGTTATGATGTCCATGTTTCTGGGGGTATGATGTCCATGTTTCTGGGGGTATGATATCCATGTTTCTGGGGGTATGATGTCCATGTTTCTGGGGTTATGATGTCCATGTTTCTGGGGTTATGATGTCCATGTTTCTGGGGGTATGATGTCCATGTTTCTGGGGGTATGATGTCCATGTTTCTGGGGGTATGATGTCCATGTTTCTGGGGTTATGATGTCCATGTTTCTGGGGTTATGATGTCCATGTTTCTGGGGGTATGATGTCCATGTTTCTGGGGGTATGATGACCATGTTTCTGGGGGTATGATGTCCATGTTTCTGGGGGTATGATGTCCATGTTTCTGGGGATATAATATCTATGTTTCTGGGGGTATGATGTCCATGTTTCTGGGGGTATGATGTCCATGTTTCTGAGGGTATGATATCCATGTTTCTGGGGTATGATGTCCATGTTTCTGGGGTTATGATGTCCATGTTTCTGGGGGTATGATGTCCATGTTTCTGGGGGTATGATGTCCATGTTTCTGGGGGTATGATGTCCATGTTTCTGGGGGTATGATGTCCATGTTTCTGGGGGTATGATGTCCATGTTTCTGGGGGTATGATGTCCATGTTTCTGGGGGTATGATGTCCATGTTTCTGGGGGTATGATGTCCATGCTTCTGGGGGTATGATGTCCATGTTTCTGGGGGTATGATGTCCATGCTTCTGGGGGTATGATGTCCATGTTTCTGGGGGTATGATGTCCATGTTTCTGGGGGTATGATGTCCATGCTTCTGGGGGTATGATGTCCATGTTTCTGGGCAATTTTTCCCAAAAGTGATCATCCAATTTTTCATGGAAGAGTATCTGATGCGCAGAAACAAACAGGCAAAACCTTATCTTTTGGTGAACCCCCACAACCCCCCCCCCCCCCACACCCTAACGGTAAGAAGAAAATATCTATGACCCTGGATCTTCTTCTTCTTCGGTGTCATTCTCAAACTCCCGCTGGTTCTAATTGGCAGCAGAACCATGGTCGTACTAGATTTCCAGCAGGAGGTAGTCCAGAGAATAGAAATGCGATTTGTCGCCGTTTTATTTGCTCCAGTTGCCCCACACATCCGTCTTTTGATGATGTACTAGTTGAAGTGGTTATCATTGAGGTGTACATTTGTTGGTGCAGTAGTATCTTGACAGTCATATTGTCTGTCTGGTCAAATGGTCGTATTGACAACCATCGAGGCATATCCTTGCTCTCTATAGCAGGCAAGATTCTGGCTAGGGTCCTGTTAAGCAGACAGCAAGCCCATCTTGAGACAGGTCTCCTTCCATAGAGCCAATGTGGCTTCCGACAGGGCAGAGGTACTGTTGATATGATTTTCACTGCCAGACAACTACAGGAAAAGTGTCGTGAACAGAACATTGGTCTCTACACCACATTTGTCGACCTAACTAAAGCATTCGACACTGTAAATCACGAAGGACTACAGAAGATCATGGCCATATTTGGATGTCCAGAAAAACCTACCAACATGGTTCGCCAGCTCCATGATGGTATGACAGCATGTGTGCAAAATGACGGCACACACTCAAACCCCTTTTCAGTGACCAACGGCGTCAAACAGGGTTGCGTCCTGGCTCCGACACTCTTCAACATGGTGTTCTCTGCCATGTTAAATGGTGCCTTCCGGAATAACAGTGCAGGAATTTATTTTCGCTATCGAGCTGACGGAGGACTATTCAATCTTAGTAGATTGAAGGCCAAAACCAAAACTAAGACGGACATTGTTCGCGACCTCTTGTTCGCAGACGATTGTTCATTAAATGCTACCAGTCTGAAATAGATGCAATACAGCATGGACCTCTTTTCTTTGGCCTGTGATGCTTTCGGTCTCACCATCAGCACCGCGAAGGCTTTAGTAATGTATCAACCAGCGCCAGGTGTCCCTACACAGAACCAGTGATCACAGTTAAGGGACAAAAACTTAATACTGCCAATAAGTTTGTATATCTCGGCAGCACACTATCACAAACTGCGACAATTGATGACGTTGCCCTGCGTATTACTCGTGCCAGTGCTGCATTCGGGAGCCTTCGTGCCATCGTCTGGATCAGGCGTGGTCTCAGTCTGACAACTAAGTTGGACGTGTACCGCGCAGTGGTTCTACCAACACTGCTTTATGCCGCGTCTTGCTGGACTGTCTATGCGAGACACGCTCGACAGCTTAACTCTTTTCACCTTCGGTGCATACGAAACTTCATGGGAGGATCGTGTAACAGATACGGAAATTCTTCAGAAGTCCCGTGTGCAAAGCATCCATGCAATGCTGACTAGGTCCCAACTTCGCTGGACTGGCCACATCGTCCGTTTGACAGACAAGCGCCTTCCAAAGAGATTATTCTATTGGGAGCTGTGAGAAGGTAAACGTTCAAGTGGAGGGCAGAAAAAAGCGCTTCAGTGATCACCTAAAAAGCTCTCTCAAGCACTACAGCATCGATCCTAGCTCCTGGGAGACTACAGCACTTGATCGCTCAGCCTGGCCCACCCAGATCACTGCTGGCATCACGAAATTTGAAAAAGAAAGAACACTGCGGGCAATCCACAAGCGCAAGAAGCGGAAGGACAAATCCATAAATTCTACCCTGAACCTTCAGCACTCCTGCATGCACTGCAATAGAACTTTCCGTGCACGAATCGGACTCATCGGGTATCTACGAACTCACAAACCAAATTAGCTAATTACCAATTTTAATTATTATAATTATAATTTTTTTTCCATCGCATTTAATGTTTTTTAATGCCATGCTCATCTTCGCTTGCGAAGGAGGAACATCATCATCATTGAAGTCACGCAGTTATATGGACTGTCTGGTCAAATGGTCGTATTGAAGCCACGCAGACACATAGACTGATTAGTCATATAGACTGACTGGTTTAAGCGGTTGTGCTGAAGCCACGCAGACACATAGACTGATTAGTCATATAGACTGACTGGTTTAAGCGGTTTGCTGAAGCCAGGCAGCCATAGACCGACTGGTTTAAGCGGTTTGCTGAAGCCAGGCAGCCATAGACCGACTGGTTTAAGCGGTTTGCTGAAGCCAGGCAGCCATAGACCGACTGGTTTAAGCGGTTTGCTGAAGCCAGGCAGCCATAGACCGACTGGTTTAAGCGGTTGTACTGAAGCCAGGCAGTCATATACTGACTGGTTTAAGCGGCTGTACTGAAGCGAAGCAGCCTAGTGAAAGACTGTCTAGTGAAAGACTGTCTAGTGAAAGACTGTCTAGTGAAAGACTGTCTAGTGAAAGACTGTCTAGTAAAAGACTGTCTAGTGACAGATTGTCTAGTGAAAGACTGTCTACTGAAAGATTGTCTAGTGAAAGACTGTCTAGTGAAAGTCTGTATAGTGAAAGACTGTCTAGTGAAAGACTGTCTAGTGAAAGACTGTCTAGTGAAAGTCTGTCTAGTGAAAGACTGTCTACTGAAAGACTGTCTAGTGAAAGTCTGTCTAGTGAAAGACTGTCTAGTGAAAGACTGTCTAGTGAAAGACTGTCTAGTGAAAAACTGTCTAGTGAAAGACTGTCTAGTGAAAGACTGTCTAGTGAAAGACTGTCTACTGAAAGACTGTCTAGTGAAAGATTGTCTAGTGAAAGATTGTCTAGTGAAAGACTGTCTAGTGAAAGACTGTCTAGTGAAAGACTGTCTAGTGAAAGACTGTCTAGTGACTGTCTAGTGAAAGACTGTCTAGTGAAATATTGTCTAGTGAAAGATTGTCTAGTGAAAGATTGTCTAGTGAAAGACTGTCTAGTGAAAGACTGTCTAGTGAAAGATTGTCTAGTGAAAGACTGTCTAGTGAAAGATTGTCTTGAACGATTGTCTAGTGAAAGACTGTCTAGTGAAAGATTGTCTAGTGAAAGACTGTCTAGTGAAAGATTGCCTAGTGAAAGATTGTCTAGTGAAAGACTGTCTAGTGAAAGATTGTCTAGTGAAAGACTGTCTAGTGAAAGATTGTCTTGAACGATTGTCTAGTGAAAGACTGTCTAGTGAAAGATTGTCTAGTGAAAGATTGTCTAGTGAAAGATTGTCTAGTGAAAGACTGTCTAGTGACTGTCTAGTGAAAGACTGTCTAGTGAAAGATTGTCTAGTGAAAGACTGTCTAGTGAAAGACTGTCTAGTGAAAGACTGTCTAGTGAAAGTCTGTCTAGTGAAAGACTGTCTAGTGAAAGACTGTCTAGTGAAAAACTGTCTAGTGAAAGACTGTCTAGTGAAAAACTGTCTAGTGAAAGACTGTCTAGTGAAAGACTGTCTAGTGAAAGACTGTCTAGTGAAAGATTGTCTTGAAAGATTGTCTAGTGAAAGACTGTCTAGTGAAAGACTGTCTAGTGAAAGACTGTCTAGTGAAAAATTGGCCGACATGAAATCACCAAGTGGTTGATCGCTATTATGTGATTAGACTGCCACTTGCTGCTCGTACCTAAAAGGGGTAAAATTACTATTTACATTATATACATGTCATAAGAGGTGACTAAGGAAGTTTTGGGGTGGAGTTGGCTGTGCCATCCTGAATAGGGTTCAAGTGATATAGAAGCAAAGTTAAAGTCAGATGTATCAGGCTGAAAGGCGCAAATGTGCAACCAAGCAGTAAACTATGATAGAAAGTATTCCATTCACCGGACTACATCCTGCTAATCTGCAGGAGTTTGAGACATTCTCCGGACTACATCCTGCTAATCTGCAGGAGTTTGAGAACGATAGTAGAACAGATGTGATAGGATACATTCCTATATACCTTCTACAGAGACCATCTCCCCCCCCCCCCAGCTTCCACCCCAAAGTATACGGCTTATTTTCGAAGCATTGCATATCGATGGAGGTTTCTAGACTTGAAGGTCAAATCACACAAGGACCGACGACGATGGATGTGTTGAGCCCTTGATGCAAATAAAATAGCGACACAACGCATTTCCAATCTTTAAACTCCTTTTGGAAATCTATGACTCTTATCCTGCTACAAGAGAGATCCAGTGGGAGTTTGAGAATGTGTCCTGTTACAAGAGAGATCCAGTGGGAGTTTGAGCATGTGTCCTGTTACAAGAGAAATCCAGTGGGAGTTTGAGAATATGCCCTGTTACAAGAGAGATCCAGTGGGAGTTTGAGAATGTGTCCTGTTACAAGAGAGATCCAGAGGGAGTTTGAGAATGTGTCCTGTTACAAGAGACATCCAGTGGGAGTTTGAGAATATGCCCTGTTACAAGAGAGATCCAGTGGGAGTTTGAGAATGTGTCCTGCTACAAGAGAGATCCAGTGGGAGTTTGAGAATGTGTCCTGTTACAAGAGAGATCCAGTGGGAGTTTGAGAATGTGTCCTGTTACAAGAGAGATCCAGTGGGAGTTTGAGAATGTGTCCTGTTACAAGAGACATCCAGTGGGAGTTTGAGAATATGCCCTGTTACAAGAGAGATCCAGTGGGAGTTTGAGAATGTGTCCTGCTACAAGAGAGATCCAGTGGGAGTTTGAGAATGTGTCCTGTTACAAGAGAGATCCAGTGGGAGTTTGAGAATGTGTCCTGTTACAAGAGAGATCCAGTGGGAGTTTGAGAATGTGTCCTGTTACAAGAGACATCCAGTGGGAGTTTGAGAATGTGTCCTGTTACAAGAGACATCCAGTGGGAGTTTGAGAATATGCCCTGTTACAAGAGAGATCCAGTGGGAGTTTGAGAATATGCCCTGTTACAAGAGAGATCCAGTGGGAGTTTGAGAATGTGTCCTGTTACAAGAGAAATCCAGTGGGAGTTTGAGAATGTGTCCTGTTACAAGAGACATCCAGTGGGAGTTTGAGAATATGCCCTGTTACAAGAGAGATCCAGTGGGAGTTTGAGAATGTGTCCTGTTACAAGAGAGATCCAGTGGGAGTTTGAGAATGTGTCCTGTTACAAGAGACATCCAGTGGGAGTTTGAGAATATGCCCTGTTACAAGAGAGATCCAGTGGGAGTTTGAGAATGTGTCCTGTTACAAGAGAGATCCAGAGGGAGTTTGAGAATGTGTCCTGCTACAAGAGAGATCCAGTGGGAATTTGAGAATGTGTCCTGTTACAAGAGAGATCCAGTGGGAGTTTGAGAATGTGTCCTGCTACAAGAGACATCCAGTGGGAGTTTGAGAATGTGTCCTGCTACAAGAGTGATCCTGTGGGAGTTTTAGAAAGGATCCTGTTACAAGACAGATCCAGCGAGAATTTGAGAATGAACATTGAAGAAAAAGAAGAAGACATCAAACAAAGAAACAATAATTTGTTACAACTTTATTTGTAAAAGTTGATCAAATATTTTTGAATGGATGGATACATTGAGAAGGCAATAGTGAACCAATGAGATTCCAGAGTACGAGATGTTCATACAAAGCATTATATAGTCACAGTCAACTAAGTCATTGTGCACTGTTGTCACATACATTCACACTGTTGTCACATACATTCACACTGTTGTCACATACATTCACACTGCTGTCACATACATTCACACTGCTGTCACATACATTCACACTGTTGTCACATACATTCACACTGCTGTCACATACATTCACACTGCTGTCACATACATTCACACTGCTGTCACATACATTCACACTGCTGTCACATACATTCACACTGCTGTCACATACATTCACACTGCTGTCACATGCATTCACACTGCTGTCACATGCATTCACACTGCTGTCACATGCATTCACACTGCTGTCACATGCATTCACACTGCTGTCACATACATTCACACTGCTGTCACATACATTCACACTGCTGTCACATACATTCACACTGCTGTCACATACATTCACACTGCTGTCACATACATTCACACTGCTGTCACATACATTCACACTGGTGTCACATACATTCACACTGGTGTCACATACATGTGCAGTGATGTCACATACATTGTACAGTGATGTCACATATATTGTGCAGTGATGTCAAATACATTGTGCAGTGATGTCACATATATTCACACTGGTGTCACATACATTCACACTGGTGTCACATACATTGTGCAGTGATGTCACATACATTGTACAGTGATGTCACATACATTGTGCAGTGATGTCACATACATTGTACAGTGATGTCACATACATTGTGCAGTGATGTCACATATATTCACAATTCTGTCAAAAGCATTCACACTGGTGTCACATAATTTCACACTTCTGAATTCTTCTCAAACTCCTGCAAATTATCAGAATGTAATGCGGAGAATGGAATGCATCGTCATGACTTGCAGCTTAGCTGCGATATCCGCTCCTTTCAGCCTGACATATCTGACTTCAGAATGACTTCTGGGTTTATTTAACCCTATATGAGATAGGAAACCAACTCCATTCCTTAGTCATCACTTATGACATGCATGGAAGATATACAGTGTTGCTTTTCTTTGCTCCCTTTTCTGGCCCAAGCAACACATTGGTGACATCTACATGAAAAATTGACACTTCATACGATGTGACATCACCACAAATGTAAATACTGACACTTCATATGATGTGACATCACAAATGTAAATAAGACACTTCATACGATGTGACGTCACCACAATTGTAAATACTGACACTTCATATGATGTGACATCACTAAAAATGTAAATACTGACACTTCATACGATGTGACGTCACCACAAATGTAAATACTGATACTTTATATGATGTGACGTCACTACAAATGTAAATACTGACACTTCATATGATGTGACATCACCACAAATGTAAATACTGATACTTCATACAATGTGACGTCACTACAAATGGAAATACTGACACTTCATATGATGTGACATCACAAATGTAAATACTGATACATAAAACGATGTGACATCACCACAAATGTAAATACTGACACTTCATAGGATGTTACATCACAAATGTAAATACTGACACTTCATAGGATGTGACATCATAAATGTAAATACTGACATATCATACAATGGGATGTCACCACAAATGGAAATACTGACACTTCATACGATGACAAATGTAAATATTGACACTTCATACGATGTGCCATCACAAATGTAAATACTGACACTTCATAGAATTTGACATCACAAATGTAAATAGTGACACTTCATACAATATGACATCACCACAAATGAAAATACTGGCACTTCATAGGATGTGACACCACAAATGTAAATACTCACACTTCATAGGATGTGACACCACAAATGTAAATACGGACACTTCATAGGATGTGACACCACAAATGTAAATACTGGCACTTCATAGGATGTGACACCACAAATGTAAATACTCACCCTTCATAGGATGTGACACCACAAATGTAAATACGGACACTTCATAGGATGTGACACCACAAATGTAAATACTGGCACTTCATATAATGTGACTTCACCACAAATGTAAATAATTGTACAGTGAATGTGTACACACCATGTATATGATGGTAAGTTTCTTTTCTCCAAATGATTCACTTATCAAATCTTTGTCACGATACAATGAAATCCCTTTATAACAACTTGGTCCTGGCCAACAAAATATGTATATAACAACAGAAATTTGCTATAACAGATATTTATTATAGACTAAATATTACAATATGTATGTAATAACCAAAATTTGCTATATACAGTACAAACAATAAAGGGATTATTTCATCATCATCATGTGTCAAGAGCTACCTGTACACAGCTAAAGGGAAGATTTCATCAACATCATTACAATTGTATATAGCAAATATTTGTCAGTACAATACAGAGAATACATTATTACCTTATTATGAAATAATATATTAAAAAGTTGGATTGTAGCGAAAAACGAAATAGCAACAGATAAGCAGTGTCAGTATAAATATTGATAAAGATGCACAGTACGTAATTCGCTTGCACTGCTGCAGGATACATCAATCTGTATCCACAGGAGCCCCCTCCCTCAGCCTCACTTGAATGACCCTGGCTGCACATCTTGTCATTTTGTAGCACTCCTCGCGTTTGTAACAAACGTACAGCATCTTTATCTGTAGCTGGCAAGCTCAGTAAACAGACATCTCCGATTAAACTAGCCATTTTGCTTTTGTGACAACACAGTCTGCTAGTGCTGTGATTTCAGTTATGACACAAAAGTTGCGCATACTATAACAAAGTTGGAATGAAATTTCACATACCCCAGTAATATTAAAAAGTTGGAATGTAGGTTAATCTCCAAAATTTTGGTTACGACATAAATATTATTTAGGTCTTAGGCAATCTGTTATAAACGAGTACCACTATATTTAGATACGGAGACAATGTTGCAAGCATATCCTATACAGGATGTATCGATCAACCCAGTATTTTTTGGCTGTATTCATTTTATAGGCAATATTAATATTTAATACGTTACAATTGCTATCTGAATGGCACGAATGCGCAACAGTTTGTGGCAGACATATTTAAATATACAAAGATAAAAATGAATATATTTGTATATATGAATCAGTAAGCCGAGTGTCTAGTGTCTACACCATCTAGTGCAGGCATGCACAAAATATGGTAAGCTTAGCAAATGTTTACTGGCCTGCCAGGCTGTATATGCATCGGCCTCTGCGCAAACAAAATATCAAGCCAAAAGCTATTGCATCTAAGCTGTAAACTATGGTGCTAAATAGTGATAGCAGGAAATGATAACATCAAACGTTTGCTGTTGGAAGACTGTGTGAGTTCAACTGGGATAGAATCAGTTAGTCGTCAGATCATCATCATGAATCTCCGGACAAGTCCAGAAGTGCTCCGATCTCACATGCAGTATGTTCTTCAGTATGTGCTAACTGACCCAGTTCTGTGTTGGTTGATAACTCTTCTGTTTGATTCCTATATACGGCTCGTTTCTTGTAACACCACCCTTCACTTCAATGTCCTGCATTCCATACATGGATATGGAAAAATAATTTGGGCCTGTCTTGTACTAAATTTTTTACATGAATTTATGTCTACAGTAAAGTGAGTTAATGAGAATGTTTTAAATGCTTCTTTTGTCCTTGCTGAAGCTAGTCTGAAATTAATCATAGAGCAGTTTCTTTTGGCAGACTGAGATTTTTCATGCAATGTAATATTTCTCTAATGTTCAACATAAAAAAGCTATTACATATTTTTTTCGGACATCTCAAAACTCATCCCCTCAGAAACAGCACATGACAATTTAGTCGTATGTTCAACAACATAAAGTTAGTGTTTACAGACAATAAACTCATTTTATACACAAAACCATCACAACATGTCTATACAGTTGAGCCATCCTTACATGTTGTAAGTCATGCATTCTCTAGCCATCCTTACATGTTGTAAGTCATGCATTCTCTAGCCATCCTTACATGTTGTAAGTCATGCATTCTCTAGCCATCCTTACATGTTGTAAGACATGCATTCTCTAGCCATCCTTACATGTTGTAAGTCATGCATTCTCTAACCATCCTTACATGTTGTAAGTCATGCATTCTCTAACCATCCTTACATGTTGTAAGTCATGCATTCTCTAGCCATCCTTACATGTTGTAAGTCATGCATTCTCTAGCCATCCTTACATGTTGTAAGTCATGCATTCTCTAGCCATCCTTACATGTTGTAAGTCATGCATTCTCTAGCCATCCTTACATGTTGTAAGTCATGCATTCTCTAGCCATCCTTACATGTTGTAAGACATGCATTCTCTAGCCATCCTTACATGTTGTAAGACATGCATTCTCTAGCCATCCTTACATGTTGTAAGTCATGCATTCTCTAGCCATCCTTACATGTTGTAAGTAATGCATTCTCTAGCCATCCTTACATGTTGTAAGTCATGCATTCTCTAGCCATCCTTACATGTTGTAAGTCATGCATTCTCTAGCCATCCTTACATGTTGTAAGTCATGCATTCTCTAGCCATCCTTACATGTTGTAAGTCATGCATTCTCTTGGTACAAAGAATCATACCAATAAAATTAACTTATTCAAGCACAAAGAATTTGGTGTATAAAATTGTGTTTTATCAAAGTGAGTATATTTTCTAAGATATCCCTACCCAAACATGTAGTCCTGGATCTAGCCCAGAGAATGGAAATGTATTGTGTTGCCATTTTATTTGTGGCAATGGCCCAACACATCTGTCTTCGGCAGGAAACTTGTGAAATACTATAGGCAGTTCTTTCTTACTGTTTCGAGATTCACTTTTTTGTTGAGTAGAAGAACTATCTAACAGTGGTTCTCATTTACACAACATAAGCCCACCCTCCCTGAAGGCCCTTCAACTTTCAGTGAGGGGGAGGGGGTGGTGACCAAAAAGAAATAGGAAATTGATGGGCCTTACATTTATCTACACAGGGCCAAAGAAAGGTAACTCTTTGAATAATGTTTAACAAGATTTATAGTAGCAAGCCTTGAAGAAAGTCACAACATTAGTATTTCCTGATTAGGAAGATGGGGAATGACAAGAGGAAAAATTGTTTCACAAAAAGGGGTCATAGACACAAAAATCTTGAGAACAATTGATTCAGATTATTCTCAATATTCTTGATGAAGTTGGTGAATGTATAAAACACTAACAGTCTAGGGATGCAATCGAATGCATTCATAATGTGATTTCCAGGGTTCAGCAATAATTAAGATCCTTTAAGCATCTCCACATGGTGAATCCCCAAATCATAGATTCAAGGTTCAAGTCTTCTTCTCGTTTGGAGTTTGACATGTCTAAACAGCAAGTCCTGTTTTCTTAATAAATTCTGCTGTATTTGAAAGCTCCTCAGTGCTCCCATACATCTTAATATATGCTGCTGTATTTGAAAGCTCCTCAGTGCTCCCATACATCTTAATATATGCTGCTGTATTTGAAAGCTCCTCAGTGCTCCCATACATCTTAATATATGCTGCTGTATTTGAAAGCTCCTCAGTGCTCCCATACATCTTAATAAATTCTGCTGTATTTGAAAGCTCCTCAGTGCTCCCATACATCTTAATATATGCTGCTGTATTTGAAAGCTCCTCAGTGCTCCCATACATCTTAATATATGCTGCTGTATTTGAAAGCTCCTCAGTGCTCCCATACATCTTAATATATGCTGCTGTATTTGAAAGCTCCTCAGTGCTCCCATACATCTTAATATATGCTGCTGTATTTGAAAGCTCCTCAGTGCTCCCATACATCTTAATATATGCTGCTGTATTTGAAAGCTCCTCAGTGCTCCCATACATCTTAATATATGCTGCTGTATTTGAAAGCTCCTCAGTGCTCCCATACATCTAAGGTTCAAGTGATTCACCTGACTAATGATTTTAGGAATTAATCTCAGGTTGTGAAGATTAAGATTTCACTGCACACAGACATCTCTGATGGGTAATTGTGATGCAAAGGGCAGAAACCACAGTTTTTCCCTGACACATCATTTATACAGTTATTTGTCCAAGTTTTCACTGACATATCATTTATACAGTGTTTTGTCTGTGGGGGCCAGGAGGTACTGTTCAGAGATATTGTTTGTTCTGTGCAATCCTATTCTTCTTTTACATCTTTCTCCAGCGAAAGTCAGATGCTGATATTGATTATAACTGGACTGTGGTCACCAGCCACGAGACAGAGATGTAGAGTTTGTCTGTCAGAGCTGTTTCAGATGGCCATAGCTATCTTCTTGTGGTGTTGTCGACAGTTATATCAAATATGTTCTGTGTTTTCTGCAGACTGTCTACAGCGGCACATTTTTATGTCATCATCTTCATATGTTTCTGTACATGTTTTTATTTGAGTCTGATGTGGCCTGTTCTTAATCTTCTTCTTCTTCTTCTTCTTCAGCGTTCATTCTCAAACTCCCACTGGATCTCCCATGTAGCAGGACCATGATCCTACTAGATTTCTAGCAAGATCTATTCCAGAGAATAGAATTGTGTCACCGTTTAATTTGCGTAAATGGCACGACACATCCGTCTTAGGCGGTGTTCTCAATCTAAAAATAATTGTTTTTTCCTTTCTCATTCCAGCTTGTGGATGGCATCGCCTTTTTTTGCCTAATCAATTCTCATTCCATCTCTAAACTGCCCAGTCACAATCTAAATAAGCATCAGCTTCATCGCATGACTCGAGTTTTGAAGAATATGTTTCCAGAGTGCACCACGAGGAGACGCTTTTAGAATTTTGGTTACCTGCCCATAGATAAGACAGAGGGGAAGTATGGAGTGTTCAAATCTTCCTATTTAGCAAATCAGAACATGACATTGAGTTGAAAATCTGACACAAGAGTGACTTTTTTTTTAAGGGAAATTCTTGCCCCCTCCATCATCCAAGGAGAACATATGTCTATGGTCATGTTTGGTCATGTCTGTTAACCCTGAGATTACATGAGGGGAGCTGTACCCCATATTAGCAGTGATTACACAACATTCTGCAATAACAACATCACAAAGAAGTTAATGTTTTCAAACATATTAAAATCCATAGCCCAACAAATAATCATCATAACAATAATAGGTTTTATAATAACAATTCATACCCCCCCCCCATATTTCCATATTATAGTTGAATGTGAACGATACAAGATTCAATGCACATGTTCATTGGTAGTGTATGATGATTTGAGCATTGTTTTCATTTTATTGCATGGCCTACGAAATTATTTCACGTCACTTGCAGAATGTTAATCAAAACAAGGTAACTGCGTGAAACTTAACAGCAATTGTACTTATGTAAAACACAGGTTAGTATAATAGTTTCACTCAGACACGAGAAAACATACAAATTACAATACACAAAACATATTCAACGTTTCAACCAAAAGGTCTTTATCAAGATACGCACAAAACATCAAAAGACGACGAATGGAAAAATTACAACACACAAAAGTATCCAACGGAAATATGGAAATGAGACCCATATTTCCTTCCTGCATCTTTTAGTTGAAACGTTGAATATGTTTTGTGTATTGTAATTTGTATGTTTTCTTGCGTGCACATAATTACCCACTAGTTTTAGTGATAGTCCGTCGTGTCTGAGTGAAGCTATTATAAATACCTGTGTTTTACATAAGT
The DNA here is from genome assembly GCA_034231615.1 of Meghimatium bilineatum. Taxonomy (NCBI): domain Eukaryota; kingdom Metazoa; phylum Mollusca; class Gastropoda; order Stylommatophora; family Philomycidae; genus Meghimatium; species Meghimatium bilineatum. The sequence goes on from CM067321.1 coordinate 3,292,644, forward strand.
ACAATTGTTTCAGAATGTTAGTACAACTGCTGGATACTGCTAGGTTTTAGAACCCTGGTAGGGGAGGACAGGGTTAGGTGTAGTATTTACAATAAATCTAACGCTAGTACATATCCCTCATATCATGCAACATTAAAAATTCTAAAAACATTTACAGGAGCAAAATTCTTAAAAACTGTGAACAAGAAGTAGGAGGGGGTTTACTCTGCGATTACTGTTTCTAATAATACATTAATGTGACAAAAACCATGAAATTTTGCTGTCATTCAAAGAAACAGTAACAAGCTCTTGATGTCAAACAATACTATTCAACACTTTGCTGACCATCTATCCCGAGTTGATGCTGCCTTATCTTCCCTTACCACAGGTATTCACAAATATTTGACACAATAACAGACAATGATGTCTTGAAAACTCTATAGAAAAGTGAGATTGCTACACAGAGCTGTGAGATTGCTACACAGAGCTGTGAAATTGCTACACAGAGCTGTGAAATTTTCAATGTGTAGTCATAAATATTTACATTGTCTAAAGGAATTGTAAAGTCCCAGAGATATTTCAAGGGCATAATCATATTTCTGATCATAGTGGCCACAAATTTACAATACTTTCAACATATTTCAAACATTCGCCAGAGAAACACTGAATGATTAAATGATTCTCCAGCGAATCAAGCACATCAATGCAATACATTTATTATCTGTGCAGCCAATATTGAAATGAGATGATACCCCAGAGATGTAGTATTGCTACATTTTCCATATTTGCTGAAGCATCATAATGGTTTTGATGATCGCTGAAGTTGGTCACCAAGTGGTTATCAAATATGGTCAGCAAAGTGTTAAAAAAGGTTATAAAAATATTAAATTTATTTTACAACTTGGCAAGATTGGTTCCTTATTTTGGTCCCTTTTTTTACTAATTGGTCTTGTCCTTCTTTGTCAGGGAATAAACAAAATTGAAGGTCATATAATACATTGATTTTATTTTACAACTAGGCACAATGAATTGTTCAAGTATTGATCCCTACTTTATTCATTTCTCTTGCCTTGGCATTGCCAAGAGAAGCAGGATGTATTGTCATTGTATTGTTACTGTTACATACAACACTGGATGTATTGTTACTGTTACATACAACACTGGATGAGTTGGATGTATTGTTACTGTATTCTTTTTTTCTTTCTTTCTTTTCACTTTATACCCCTTTATGTCTTGCAGTGTCAGGAGTAGAAGATTTCTCTAGAGATGGCTTTTTTGTGTGTGTCATATATGTTTGTTTTCGTTGACTTCTTTATTTCTGTTATCTACCGCTTGCAAGGTCTGCCCCTGGCTTTGTATCCATTGTGTCTGTATAGCAATACATTTTGAGGGGCACTATCTGATAGTTGTCTGGAAGCATGTGAAAACCACTTAATCTGTTTTCTGATGTAATCCAGGATTGGTACTGTGACTGTTAGCCTTCTGATGTTTTCGTTTCTGATTTTATCTCTTATTGTTGCTCCGAGGATTCTACGTATACAACTCATTTCTGTTGTAACAAGTTTTCTTTTGGATTCTATTGTCAGTGTCCACATTTGACATTGGTAGCATAGTGATGGTATGATTAGTATCCAGGTTTTTTAGTATAACTTGCATGTTGGTTCTAGCTAGTTTGTTGCATTCCTTGTTGTTTTTTCAATTTATTTTAACTGATGCTATTTCTGTTTTGTGGCCAGTGTCTGCACCCATATTTTGTATTGCTCTTGCATCTCTTATAATTCATCTATTATTTCTTGTAGCTAGTATGAAGTCTATTTGACTTTTGAAACTAAGATTGTTCTATTTGTCGTTTGATTTGTACCACATGTATGTGTGGGAATTCTCTGTGTTTGATGAAGGTGTGTTTTTCATGAATAAATTGTATTGGTTATTTGGTACTGTATTATTCCTATCTTATACAACACTGGAGGAATGGGATGTTTTGTTCTAACATTGTTTGCTATCAGATGCAACCCAATCAAGGTCATCTCATTGTTATAGAGATGTGGCTTAAGTGTGCCACTCATAGTTGAAGTGTGCCACCCATGGTTGAAGTGTGCCACTCATGGTTGAAGTATGCCGTCCATAGTTGAAGTGTGCCACTCATGGTTGAAGTGTGCCACTCATGGTTGAAGTGTGCCACTCATGGTTGAAGTGTGCCACTCATGGTTGAAGTATGCCGTCCATAGTTGAAGTGTGCCACTCATGGTTGAAGTGTGCCACTCATGGTTGAAGTGTGCCACTCATAGTTAAGTGTGCCACTCATGGTTGAAGTGTGCCACTCATGGTTGAAGTGTGCCACCCATAGTTAAGTGTGCCACTCATGGTTGAAGTGTGCCACCCATAGTTAAGTGTGCCACTCATGGTTGAAGTGTGCCACTCATGGTTGAAGTGTGCCACTCATGGTTGAAGTGTGCCACTCATAGTTGAAGTGTGCCACTCATGGTTGAAGTGTGCCACTCATAGTTAAGTGTGCCACTCATGGTTGAAGTGTGCCACTCATGGTTGAAGTGTGCCACTCATGGTTGAAGTGTGCCACTCATGGTTGAAGTGTGCCACTCATGGTTGAAGTGTGCCGCCCATACTTGAAGTGTGCCACCCATAGTTGAAGTGTGCCGCCCATAGTTGAAGTGTGCCGCCCATACTTGAAGTGTGCCACTCATAGTTGAAGTAAGATGCCCATGGTTGAAGTAAGATGCCCATAGTTGAAGTGTGCCACCCATGGTTGAAGTGTGCCACCCATGGTTGAAGTGAGATGCCCATGGTTGAAGTGAGATGCCCATGGTTGAAGTAAGATGCCCATGGTTGAAGTGAGATGCCCATGGTTGAAGTAAGATGCCCATTGTTGAAGTGAGATGCCCATGGTTGAAGTGAGATGTCCATGGTTGAAGTAAGATGCCCATGGTTGAAGTAAGATGCCCATGGTTGAAGTGAGATGCCATCACAATCTCGTGTTTTCATTGATAAATTTGAAATCTGTTTTGGACTTGAGTTAACTTGTTAGGGCAGATAGTGGTCATGTGTATTTGTCCAGCTAGGCTTAGAAGATTACAATTAGCAGGAAAAGATTAAGCGATGACCATGATAAACATTCAGATATGTGACATAAAAATCCCCAGAGCTCTGTCTTAGCAATCTGATAAATGGATTGTCACAATCTAGCTTACTAGCGTTACGGCGACGGACATCCACTGTTCAGTAAAAGTGGGAGTCAAACACTGAACTTGTACATATTGCTGCCACAGCCCATACATTGTCAGCATGTGAAAAAATGAACACAGAATATCAACACTGCAACCTGACAATCATGTTGTAATATCAACACTGCAACCTGACAATCATGTTGTAATATCAACACTGCAACCTGACAATCATGTTGTAATATCAACACTGCAACCTGCCATGCATGTTGTAATATCAACACTGCAACCTGCCATGCATGTTGTAATATCAACACTGCAACCTGACAATCATGTTGTAATATCAACACTGCAACCTGACAATCATGTTGTAATATCAACACTGCAACCTTCCACGGTAGGTGACAAATAAGGATTGTAGATAGAGTTGGTTGCTTCACCCATTAGGTCAAAGTCAGCCAAAAGTCCTGCCCAAGTTGGATGTGTCAATCCGAAAGTCCTGCCCAAGTTGGATGTGTCAATTCAAAAGTCCTGCCCAAGTTGGATGTGTCAATTCAAAAGTCCTGCCCAAGTTGGATGTGTCAATCCAAAAGTCCTGCCCAAGTTGGATGTGTCAATTCAAAAGTCCTGCCCAAGTTGGATGTGTCAATTCAAAAGTCCTGCCCAAGTTGGATGTGTCAATTCAAAAGGTGCAGCTATTGCAGTCACTCTGTAAATCATGTATTCCTTTCTCCAGACTACATCCTCCTAACCAGCAGGTGTTTAAGAATGAATGAATGCAGAAGTTACCATATACACCATATATCTATATTTATCTCTGTCGTGTGAACATGGACAGTGTCACTCTTGCTGGTCATTTTTTTATGTTGTAAATGCAGTCTTGATAAAGGATTGGTTTTTGGTCGAAACGTCTATTCTTCTGTTATCATGTGCGCGGTGATTAGCAAAACTTGATCACCCTTAGTTTCGCCTGTTGCATAGTCATACAAAGTATAACAACAAAACTAATGATTACAGCAGGATACATAGCAACATATTATGTTGTGAATGTGTTCTTGAGAAAGGAGCTTTTGGTCGAAACGTCCATTTGTATATGTGTGTTATCAGTGATTAGCAAAACTTCACTAGCCTGTTCCAAATTTTTCTTTTTAATAACAAGGTCATGTTCATCAGAGTAATACATTATTGCTCTTCTGCATTCATTCTTAAACTCCTGCAGATTATCAGGATGTAGTCCGGAGAATGGAATGCCTTGTGTTATGGTGTACAACTTGGCTGCACTATTTGTTACTTTCGAACTGATACATCCAAATTTAGCATGGCTTCTCTGTTCCTTAGACCCCCTATAGGACAGACCAGCCAACATCACCCCAAAACTTTTTTAGTTACATCTTACAACATGCATGGCAGGTCACAGTGTTGCTATTATTCGCTCAGACTTTGGTCCCCTGGTAACACAAGGGGAAGTAATGCAGTATGAGTATGACACTGAAACATGCAATGAGAGGTGAAAGTTACTCAATGTCATCAACCTCACTCTTTCACCTTGACAGAATTGATCTCAGAGTGACAAGAAAAAGTAAAACAATATGGGTATATGCCTGGGTGCAGTAGACAACCAGAAGGCTTTACTGCTTAACTATGTAAAACAATGCTCGTCTACTAAGTGATATCTTGCAGAGCATGGGCCCTAAATTACATAACTAGGGCAGAGCATGGGCCCTAAATTACATAACTAGGGCAGAGCATGGGCCCTAAATTACATAACTAGGGCAGAGCATGGGCCCTAAATTACATAACTAGGGCAGAGCATGGACCCTAAATTACATAACTAGGGCAGAGCATGGACCCTAAATTACATAACTAGGGCAGAGCATGGGCCCTAAATTACATAACTAGGGCAGAGCATGGGCCCTAAATTACATAACTAGGGCAGAGCATGGACCCTAAATTACATAACTAGGGCAGAGCATGGGCCCTAAATTACATAACTAGGGCAGAGCATGGACCCTAAATTACATAACTAGGGCAGAGCATGGGCCCTAAATTACATAACTAGGGCAGAGCATGGGCCCTAAATTACATAACTAGGGCAGAGCATGGGCCCTAAATTACATAACTAGGGCAGAGCATGGGCCCTAAATTACATAACTAGGGCAGAGCATGGGCCCTAAATTACATAACTAGGGCAGAGCATGGGCCCTAAATTACATAACTAGGGCAGAGCATGGGCCCTAAATTACATAACTAGGGCAGAGCATGGGCCCTAAATTACATAACTAGGGCAGAGCATGGACCCTAAATTACATAACTAGGGCAGAGCATGGGCCCTAAATTACATAACTAGGGCAGAGCATGGGCCCTAAATTACATAACTAGGGCAGAGAATGGGCCCTAAATTACATAACTAGGGCAGAGCATGGACCCTAAATTACATAACTAGGGCAGAGCATGGGCCCTAAATTACATAACTAGGGCAGAGCATGGGCCCTAAATTACATAACTAAGGCAGAGCATGGGCCATTAATTAGATAATTAGATAATTAGGGGCAGTGCATGAGCCTCCAATTAGTTAACTAGGGCAAAACAAATCATACTGAGATAAACAGTTATAGATGAGTTGGGAACAAATCTGAGACCGAGAGACCATCAAGTGATGTTCTGTCTGTTCTATTAGAGGCAGTGTTGAATGTTTACTGGTAAAGATGATCGTTTATGTCAGTGATGAGGATGTTGTATTGTAATCTGATTCCAGTCAGCAATGAGGATGTTGTATTGTAATCTGATTCCAGTCAGCAATGAGGATGTTGTATTGTACTCCAAGGACAGGTTACTGTGCTGCTTGGCTTTTTATCTGTATGGAGAAACGTGTTGATAGGTTAGTATAAATATTTTTAAATATTCACCAACTTTAGTAAATGTTTATTTTGAATTTTAAATAAATTAATGTTACTTCAAAAATCATAGATTTCTTCATCTTCTTCTTCCACCCTCACTCCTTTACAAAAAAGTTTTAGAAAGTGAACTTCTGATCGCCTTCTATGTTCATTCTCAAAATCCTACTGATTAGTAGGATATAGTCCAGATAAGGAAATGTGTTGTCTGATAGCTTACAGCTCAGATGTGATATCTCCAGCTGTCAGCATGGCTTATGGATACAAGTCGGAGAGTAACATTGCAAGATGGACAGGTTAGTGTAGCAGAGTGTACCACTAAGACAAGAGATAGGAGAAGTTGGAGGTTTGTTGCAGCCAGACAGGTTAGTGTAGCAGAGTGTACCACTAAGACAAGAGATAGGAGAAGTTGGAGGTTTGTTGCAGCCAGACAGGTTAGTGTAGCAGAGTGTACCACTAAGACAAGAGATAGGAGAAGTTGGAGGTTTGTTGCAGCCAACTTTCATGATGATGATGGATCCCTGATCACAATGGGTTGAAACAGTAATCTCTATCTCTCAAACCTCCTTGGCTGCATCTTACGACATGCCCGGCAGGTAACTGTCACTATTCTTTGCTCCCTTTGTTGGTCCCAGCAACATATAGGCAGAAGGTGAGCTTCTTATTCTTATTCATTTGTTTAAGGAAGTGAACTGTATGTCATTACATTTCCACACCAAAGAAAGTGAACAGTACCATTCAGTTAATACACCAACAGTTTGATCTCATGGAGCAAATACCATCAGACATAATCATTTTTACAGACTCTATATCAGTTTTGGAAGCAGTTAAACATACCCCATATGAAAATTAAGATATTCTCCATATAGCAAGAGCAGCGCATAGTCTTATCTTTGCATATCTAATCAGTGTGACCATGCAATGGATCCCTGGACATAGCGATATAGCAGGAAATGAAGTAGGACAGACTTGTAAAAAAAGGTGTCTCAAAACAACAAAAAGCAAAGACCTTGTAGTATGGGAACAGTAAACAGATTTTCAGAAACTGCACTAGGGAAACCTGCCTGAACAGATGGGCAAATGGACTGACTGGTCAAAATGTATTTAGTGAAATGACACGGCCAAAGGACAATGACAACATAAACAAATTCTGCAGGAGAAACTAATCCCTTATCATTCAGTTTCGAACAGGAACATACAAGGATCAATAGCCATTTAAACCGTATCAAACCCCAGAAACTACACACTTGTTGACACTGCTCTCATCTAAATAAAAAAGTGGAACCAGTTAGGCCTATTTGTAAACATAAATAACACATAACATAAACAAGGTTGCTTCAGATGTGCAATGACATAACATAAACAAGGTTGCTTCAGATGTGCAATGGTTACATGAACGAGCCTGGTTCACATCCCGTTTGCTGATAATGTTTCCTATAATAATAATAATAATAATAATAATAATAATAATAACAACTCCTGGATGGTGCTATATTATATTATTGATTACCTTGTCCATGATATCATGTTCCACAAGATCAGATATTTCCGATGCATACAAAGTAACATGAGCTGGACAAAACACCTCCTCAAAGCTGCCTTTGTGGGTGGAGATCTTTGCTTTTGTCATTGGTTTCACTTTAGTTCCAACCCTTTGAGAATACCACAAAATGAAATAATTGGTGATAAAATGATAGAGCTGATAATGATGATGATGGTGGTGACAATGACGTTTGATTTGCTGACCCATCCACGGTGATGTCACACCTATCATTTCCCCCCCCCCCAAATGACAAAGGAGCAATGTCCGCAGGCATTCTTGAGAATCCATGAGAATTATTTGTTAGAAGACAAAAGTCAGAAATAGAGACAAGATGCGAGAATGATATTTTCACAATTGACAGGTTATCAGCATATCTCCCCAACTTTCCTTAGTCACCTCTTACAACATATCTGTAAAGAAGAAAGTATTCCTATTCTTTGCTCCCTGAACTACAAGTCCAGGTCCAGGTTGCCATACAGGCATTCCCCCCTTGACATGGTAATAAGAAAAATGTACTGCACTAAAACTATAAACCAATAGGCCAAATGTGAATTCTTCTTCAGCGTTCATTCTCAAACTCCCACTGGATATCTCTAGTAACAGGACAATGGTCCTACAAGATTTCCAGTTGGATGTAGTCCGGAGAATGGAAATGCATTGTGTTGCCGTTTTATTTGCGCCAATGGCCCAACACATCTGTCTTCGGCTGAAATGTGAATGAAGTTGTATAAATCACTAAAAAGCACATAGGACAACACACAGAATTCACTTATGAATCTAAAGGCACTTGATAAAGGCCTTTTCATTTACATGTATTAACTGTTTAATTCACTTGTATCTATATCCAGAATACAATACTTGCAAAATACGTTGTCAAAAACAAATAGCGTATACAAATCAAAAGACAAATTATTTGCCAGAAGCACAACTGAAAATAGTCAAACACAAGAATGATTTAAATGAAAATCTTACATTTGTGATTATAATAAACCATTTATCATAAATTATAATAAATAATTATAACCTAAATTATAATGACCCTAACATCACCTTGTAATCTGTCAATATTGTTGATAAGGATACCAAACCTGTCCTGCACATGCCACCATGGTGCAGATGAACATGCCATAAGGGCAATTTAAAGATGGCTGCCCCACTATTGACATGCTCCAAAGAGAAGCAGCATAGACCAAAGTGATGATTTACTGAGAGAACATTGCTATATATAGACATCAGTCAAAGTTCAGTACATGATTGTGAGAGACATTACCATACATAGACATCAGTCAAAGTTCAGTACATGATTGTGAGAGACATTACCATACATAGACATCAGTCAAAGTTCAGTACATGATTGTGAGAGACATTACCATACATAGACATCAGTCAAGGTTCAGTATACTCTTCTTCAGCATTCATTCTCAAACTCCCGCTGGATCTCCTTTATAGCAGGACCATCGTCCTATTAGATTTCCAGCAGGATGTAGTGCAGAGAATGGAAATGCGTTGTGTCACCGTTTTATTTGCGCCAATGGCCCGACACATCCGTCTTCAGTGAGCAGTATACAAGATTATGAATAGCCACAACGAACACTGAACTCATTACTCTGTGTATCTGACCTAGTTGTAAACATTCTGTCATAGAATCCATACCATTTATTTTTTATTTTTATGTTTTTGAATACCATCTCAAACTCCTATCGAATCTCTCTTATAGCAGAATACAGTCAAAGATTGACAGCAGGATGTAGTCCAGAGAACAGAAATGTGTTGTATCATATTTTATTTCCAAAAGTATTCCGACACATCGAATTTTGGCGATCTATTTGAAAACTTCCTACTCCACCCAGACACTAACTGCATTAACAGGTATGCATCACCAAACTGGACCATCATTTGAATTTCTATAGCTTCTACCACTTCATTGCTAAACAAAAATTAGCAGATAACAGAACTCTGCTCCTCTTTGGTATATAATACTGGTTGGGTGGCCATCTTGGACATTTTGCTGACCAAGTTATGACACTTTAGCAATGGGGCAACTTTAACAATAACATTCTTATAGCTCATCCAGAATATTATTTATTCCAATATGGCTTTACCCATGTCATATTTTGTTTTAATGTAGTTTACAAGTGAATCCTTTAATAATTTGGAAAGTTTTCACAGGTGAGTGTGTTGGATGAGTGTTCACAGGTGAGTGTGTTGGATGAGTGTTCACAGGTGAGTGTGTTGGATGAGTGTTCACAGGTGAGTGTGTTGGATGAGTGTTCACAGGTGAGTGTGTTGGATGAGTGTTCACAGGTGAGTGTTAGATAAGTTGAAAGAAATGTAAAACAACACCAGCAACATGATTAACTGCAACTTAGCTCGTTAAATAATATTTTAGCTTTTGAAATGACTTGGGGACAGTACTACTTTGTGTTATGACACTTTGAAAATTTCAAAACTCAACGTAGGCATTTCAATTTTTTGCTAAATTATCTTCTTTTCATTCGCATTTTAACGTGTACACAACAAGTATTTTAACATGTGTACACAACAAGTATTTTAACATGTACACAACAAGTATTTTAACATGTGTACACAACAAGTATTTTAACATGTGTACACAACAAGTATTTTAACATATCTACACAACAAGTATTTTAACATGTGTACACAACAAGTATTTTAACATGTCTACACATCAAGTATTTTAACATGTCTACACATCAAGTATTTTAACATGTCTACACAAAAAGTTTTTAACGTGTACACAACAAGCATTTTAACATGTGTTTACCCAACAAGCATTTTAACATGTGTTTACCCAACAGGTATTTTAACATGTCTACACAACAAGTATTTTAATATTTCTACACAACAAGTATTTTAACATGTCTACACAAGTATTTTAACATGTGTACACAACAAGTATTTTAACATGTGTACACAACAAGTATTTTAACATGTGTACACAACAAGTATTTTAACATGTGTACACAACAAGTATTTTAACATGTGTACACAACAAGTATTTTAACATGTGTACACAACAAGTATTTTAACATGTGTACACAACAAGTATTTTAACATGTGTACACAACAAGTATTTTAACATGTACACAACAAGTATTTTAACATGTGTACACAACAAGTATTTTAACATGTGTACACAACAGGTACTTTAACATGTACACAACAAGTATTTTAACATGTGTACACAACAAGTATTTTAACATGTGTACACAACAAGTATTTTAACATATCTACACAACAAGTATTTTAACATGTGTACACAACAAGTATTTTAACATGTCTACACATCAAGTATTTTAACATGTCTACACATCAAGTATTTTAACATGTCTACACAAAAAGTTTTTAACGTGTACACAACAGGCATTTTAACATGTGTTTACCCAACAAGCATTTTAACATGTGTTTACCCAACAGGTATTTTAACATGTCTACACAACAAGTATTTTAATATTTCTACACAACAAGTATTTTAACATGTCTACACAAGTATTTTAACATGTGTACACAAGTATTTTAACATGTGTACACAACAAGTATTTTAACATGTGTACACAACAAGTATTTTAATATGTGTACACAACAAGTATTTTAACATGTGTACACAACAAGTATTTTAACATGTGTACACAACAAGTATTTTAACATGTGTACACAACAAGTATTTTAACATGTGTACACAACAAGTATTTTAACATGTACACAACAAGTATTTTAACATGTGTACACAACAAGTATTTTAACATGTGTACACAACAGGTACTTTATTGTGAAAACATATCTAGTCACATTGCGTAATACCATGGTTGCTGGTGTGCTTCTCAGCCTGTTATCTCTGACTTCAGCACCATTGATTGTTTGGGCTGGTCTATGGTCCTGCTCAATGTCTGGGATGGCCTGACCAATCTTAATTTTCAGCCTCTATTGGCTGGGTTAAGCCGTAACTCCACTTCATGGAGTTTGCCTTGATGGGGCGCAAAATTATAAAGACAGTGCTGTCATTTTCACTAAAATTTACAAAATACTTAGTTATAAAAGATAGAGGCGCTCAAACTTTCTATTCTGTTAAGTGTTTAACTGTTATTACACCTGAGTGTTGCCGAAGCCAAAAATTGGAGCAATGAATAACAATACTGTTTACCTTCCATGCTACGCATGGTTTGCGTCTGTGGGTCTCACCAATGGCCCATTAGACGAACCACCCATGCAACAGAAAAAACTAAGTAGATGACATGCCGTTATATTGAGGTTATCTATTATAGAAGCTTCATGGCATGTCATCTATACAATTATACCTCTCATACTTTTAATTTTTTTGTTACAATGTATTTTATGCCATGTTGTATTCTTTTTCTTTATTTGTTTATGTATGCACCCTCTGTGGTTGGGAGAGAGCTAGAGATTTGCTGCGCAGCAGTGGGGAGGAGGAAACTGACAGCACTGTTTTTCCTATGGCTGAGGTCCATCATAGAGGCACACTGACTCAGGACGTGACAATCCTTTTAACTTGAACATTTGGTTGCATGCCTGGAACAATAGAGAAGTTCGGCATAACCAGTAGTCAATTGGTGGCGGGGAATGAGCACAGTGAACCCTATCTTGGCTGCAGTGGCTCGGAGCAGTTCATAGGTTGAAACCTTCCTTCCTAGTAGTGTGATAGTTTTTCTCTGGCTCTGGCCCGGGGTGGGACGAAAATCCACAGACTCCCCAGCAATATAATGCCAGTACAAAACATACTAATTACAAACGAGATCGGACGTGGCAGGCAGTGGGTAACCAGGCTGCTCTGTCTGAGAAATTAACTACTGGAACGCATCCAAAACATCAGCACAATCACAGACATGCACAATACACAACACAGCAACAACACCTGCACAAGCACCAAAACATTAAACCCAGAAAACCTCGGAGGGAGAACCAGCAGAGCCAAGATTTTCATAAAACAAAGTCTTCACTTAATATTCTACAACTGAACATCTGTGGAATAAGAAACAAAACACTAGAGCTCGCTAATTTACTACATGCTCATAAGATACATGTGGCCCTCTTACAGGAGACTATACACAAAGACACTGACCCATATCTGTCAGGTTATACCAGCTATGCCTGTAAGTGTACCAACTGCCGTGGCATAATTACTTATATCAGGAATGACATTCAGGGACAAGTCACCCAACTAACAGCCAATCCCACAGACATGCAGAAGGTGACCATCTGGCACACTGGAGGAAAATACACAATCTACAACATATACAGCCCACCTCAGACAACATGCAATTTACTGGAAATCCATACAACACAATTTATCAAAACAATACTTGATGGTGACTTTAATGGTCACTCACCCCATTGGGGTTACCAGAACTACAATAAGACAGGAAGATATATAGAAGAACTCTGTGAAACAACAAACCTGTCTGTCCTTCAAGATGCAAAGTCTGTACCAACACTTTTGCACAGGAGCCATCTATCTCTCAGTCGACCTGACTTGACTATCTGTTCATCTGATATAATAGACGCTTGCTCCCAAGAAATAATTGATGACATTGGAAGTGACCACAGACCAATCCTCACCACCATAACTACACCCAACAAAGCATATTTCAAACAGAAAACTCGCTGGAATTTTGGCAAGGCAGATTGGAAACTATTCCAAGAAACATCTGATTTCCTGCTAGGTAAAATCAAAAGCAATGACATAGAAACATTTACTGCAGAGGTGACAAAAGCTATCCTCAATTCAGCATCGCAAAGCATCCCAAGGGGCAGTAGGAAATCATACAAACCATTCTACAACAAAGAAATGCAAGCTGGAATCCTCGATAGAAAAAAAGCAAGAGAAGCCCTTGAGATCTCACCTTCACAAGAAGCAAAAATCCTGTACAATAAAACATGTGCCAAAGTAAAACTAATAGTGAAGAAGGCCAAACATGATAAATGGGCAAAAACATGCGCAAATTTAGATCTAAGGAATAATGGCAGAAAGGCTTGGGGGCTGATCAATAATATGTCTGGGAAAAGAAGAAGAACAAACGATAAACCTGTGAAAGATGGAAACAGAACAATCACCACAGATCAGGGGGTGCAAAGGGAATGCATTGCTCTAGGCGGACCCAGGGTTAGCAGATAACCAAGATCCCAGATGTACCTTCATGCGGTGCACCCTGGAAACAGAGATACAGCAGCTCGAGCTGATTCTGGCCAAATCATTTGGGGATCGTGTCCGAGAATGTGGAGGTAGCAGATGGAAAGAGATTTGACTGCACAAGAGACAGACAATATCTCCGACACCACCAGCATCACCACATATAGCGACACTGTCGACATACAGTGAAGCTAGTCAGTCCAGTCCGAACATTGGAGGGGCGGCCAATGTAAAATGCACGTAAAGGTAGATGCATGGCGAGAGACAAAAAAGATTTCATACCGAGTACAATGAAACAATGAAAGGGCAGAACAGCGCTAGAGGGCAGCGTGAACTGCAAATAGAAAGTGAAATGTCTCTAGGAAAGGGGAACTACAAGCTCCGTCAGCTCGAGACGAGCATCTAGTTACCTGAGTTCCTTACAGGCAGAGACCCAGACCCATTCATTGGCGATTGGTAAAGCAAGAAGACCTAATCTAACTCTAATGTCGAGCCTTCCTAAACCGGAAATATGCTCGCGAAGAGAAAGGGTTCTGTACCCGAAGGGACAACGATGGTAGTCCTGGTCCAACTCTACTGTCAAGGTTTCCTATACCGGAAGTACACTTGCAGAGAGAAAGGGTTCCGTACCCGATGGGCTCAGGCACAAAAGGGACAACGATTTAGCCCTGGCCCAACTCTACTGTCAGGTTCTCCTACACCGGAAATACACTTGAAGAGAGAAAGGGTTCAGTACCTGATGGGCTCAGGCGCTATCGGGACAAGAACAATCAGCTCGAGAACGCCTTGCTCTCAAACGCATGGTGTGAGACTCGAACTTCGACAAGGGGTACACGATGTCGGTGAATGACACCTCGGCTAAGAGGGCGAAAGAGCCAGGGGCCAACTCCTCTGTTGAGTTCTTCCCCTTAAGGAACCAGGCTCACGGATGAGAAACGGTTCAGTACCCAATGGGCACAAGCACAGCACGTCCAATTACACGAGGCAAGTTCATAGACAGTGGAACACCTCGTACGAGTCAGACGAGAGCAAAAATCGTCTGGGCGATTAGTCGCCACTACGCATGCCTGGAGACAGATATAGAGGCTGTCACAGTCTAAGGGTAGCCCACCCGAATTGTCAAGGAGTGCCGAAATCGGATGTGCTAGGCCTACAAGGCGCATAACGGTGGCACAACGTAATCACGCTCCCGGCGGAAATCGCACGGATATCCGTGATGCTTACAATGGAGCGAATACAAAACAAACAAACAAACAAACCACAGATCAGAAAAAGGCAGAACACTTTAACCACTTTTTTGCCAGTGTGAACAGAGTAGGGAAGCTGTCCGAGGCTGACAAGAAGCGTCTGTACCTACTGAAGCAGTAAGAAAAAGTCCAAACCTCTGGCTCAACCATATTTGATGATGATTTCAGTATGCAGGAACTCCTACAAGGGCTGAAGAAACTAAAGCCAAGAAAGTCTCCTGGACCAGATAAAATTTATAATGAAATGTTAACACACATGAGCACATCAGGGAAAGAAGTACTCCTTACACTAATAAATATGACCTGGAGAAATAGAAAACTGCCTAAACATTGGAGAAATGCTCACATCTTTCCCATCCTGAAAAGTAACAAACCTCCAGATGAACCCAAAAGCTACCGCCCCATATCCCTAACATCATGTCTTGGGAAATTGGCGAAAGAATGGTTAACGCACGACTTTACTGGTTCCTCAAGAGCTCAAACATCCTCTGCCATGAACAGGCTGACTTCAGAAAAGGCAGTTGCACAGAAGACCAACTATTTAGGTTGACACAGAAAATCCATGATGGATTCCAGGAAAACAAACACACTGTAGCCATCTTCTTTGACTTACAACAGGCTTATGATCGAGTATGGAGAAAGGGTCTTTTGATGAAGATGATTGAGATGGGAATTAGTGGAAAGCTATACAACTGGATAAAATACTTCCTCATTGACAGAACAATCCAGACAAAGATAAATGATGCAATTTCATCTAAAGAAGTTCTAGAGGAAGGCTTACCATAGGGTTCTGCTTTAAGCTGCAACCTCTTTCTCATTTACATCAATGACCTTACCAAACATATCAAAGCTGAAAAAGCCCTCTATGCTGATGACTTAACAATATGGCAGAGCCATGAGAATGTTGAAAGTGCTGCCAAAAGACTAAATGGAGATTTAAAAAGACTACATGAATACTGTCAAACATGGAAGCTAAAAATAAACTGTGAGAAAACTGTCTATACCATCTTTACCAAAAGTCATAAAGTAGCCAAAGAAAATATCATTCTATGGTTGGATACACAGAAATTGCCAAGAGAAGAACACCCCACATATCTTGGAAACATGCTTGATCGGCAGATCACCCTCAAGAAGCATGTAGAAAATATCAAAAATAAAGCACTTAAACGGTTACAACTACTGAAAAGACTCACTGGCACATCCTGGGGATCAGACAAGGATACCCTTAGAGAACTATACCTTGGTTACATACGTTCTGCTTTAGAATACAACAGTGCACTCCTCACAACATGTTCCATAACAAATGTAGAATCCCTAGACAGAGTGCAGAACAATGCCCTACGTCTTATTAGTGGAGCAATGAGATCTACACAGACGGCTGCATGTGAAATACATACGAATGTAGAACCCCTTGAGATGCGGAGAGATATGGCTGCAATGGAGACTTATGAAAGAAGCAAAAGAATGAACAAAGACACCCAAATAAACAACTTGTAGAAAACTGGGAACCAAACCACAGAATAAAACAAAAGTCAGTCCTGAGCCATGACAATGAAATAAAAGACAGTTACCACCTTCCAGACAAGAGACAAAGACTGCAAAGAGTAGAAAAATGTTTACCACCACACGCAGGCTTTAAATTGCCAGAAATCAAAACACAGTTAAGAGATAATGCAACGAAACGTTCCGACCCAGTAAGTCTTATGAAAGCAACACAGAAAACAAGACACCTACCCAGAACAATGGATTCATGTCTATACTGATGGGTCTGCCTTCAAAGCCATCATCAAAGCAGGTTATGGTGTCTATATAGAATATCCAGACAAAACATCTGATGAGTTGTTTGATGCCTGTGGGGAGATATGTTCTAACTATTAAGCTGAAATAACAGCACTAGAAATTGCCTTGTACCACCTGAAGACCATATTTGATGCCTTCCCATCAAAAGTCCAAAACATTGTTATTTTTACAGACTCTATGTCTGCTCTCCAAGCATTGGAATGTGATGGACATTGTAAACCCGAGCTAGCTGAAATATACCACCATGCACACCAGCTGTTCACATCTTATGATGTCAACATTGTTATGCAGTAGATTCCTGGCCACACAAACACACCTGGTAATAAGGCAGACAGACTAGCAAAGAGGGGAGCACAACAACAGCCTTATACAGAAACAGCAATGCACACAGTTAAAATGATTCTGAAATCTGTGAACAAAGAAAATTGGATGAACAGATGGGCTATGGGAAACACTGGGAGGGAAATCTATAAATATATGACCATCCCAAATCCTAAAGACAATATCAACCTCCTGGAAAGAAAAGACCAGAGTATCATATTCCGACTGCGCACACAACATGTACAGCTTAACAATCACCTGAACAGAATACAACCACAACACACTCCAGGGTGCCGACTGTGCACTCATCCATATGAAACTGTTGACCACCACCTTTTTGAATGTCCAGCGCTGGATGACATCAGGAAAATGCTTCTCCCTCCAGGGCCAGATAAATGGAACACATTATATGGAACAAAACAACTCACAAACACATGCATATATCACACAATGGCATTGGGTCAAAAGGCATGAGCCCATGGACTGCTGGATCAGCAACCAACCAACCAAACCTTCCATGCATGTCATAAGAACTGACTAAGGAGGTTATGTGGTGGAGTTGGCTGTCCAATTCCAAAGAGGGTCAAAGTGATCCAGATTGCCATGCTGAGGTCAGATGTATCAGGGTGAAAGGTGCAAATATCACAGCAAAGTTGTAAACTATCTTCTTCTTCAGCGTTCATTCTCAAACTCCCACTGGATTTCTCTTGTAACAGGACAATGATCCTACAAGATTTCCAGTTGAATGTAGTCCAGAGAATTGAAATGCGTTGTGTTGCCGTTTTATTTGCGCCAATGGCCCAACACATCCGTCTTCGGCGGTGTAAACTATGATACAACACATTCTGCTCTCTGCAACACATTCTGCTAATCAGAAGGAGTTTGAGAGACTTCTATGCAGAAGAAGAACTGTCATGAAATCACACAGTTCATCTGCATCATGATGGCATGTGCAGGATACTCTTATCCTTAACAGCAATGCTCACAGGTAACAAGACAGTGCCACGATTAATCAATGCTCACAGGTTACAAGACAGTGCCACGATTAATCAATGCTCACAGGTAACAAGACAGTGTCATGATTAATCAATGCTCACAGGTAACAAGACAGTGCCACGATTAATCAATGCTCACAGGTTACAAGACAGTGCCACGATTAATCAATGCTCACAGGTTACAAGACAGTGCCACGATTAATCAATGCTCACAGGTAACAAGACAGTGCCATGATTAATCAATGCTCACTGGTAACAAGACAGTGCCATGATTAATCAATGCTCACAGGTAACAAGACAGTGCCATGATTAATCAATGCTCACAGGTAACAAGACAGTGCCATGATTAATCAATGCTCACAGGTAACAAGACAGTGCCATGAGTAATCAATGCTCACAGGTTACAAGACAGTGCCATGAGTAATCAATGCTCACAGGTTACAAGACAGTGCCACGATTAATCAATGCTCACTGGTTACAAGACAGTGCCATGAGTAATCAATGCTCACAGGTAACAAGACAGTGCCACGATTAATCAATGCTCACAGGTAACAAGACAGTGCCACGATTAATCAATGCTCACAGGTAACAAGACAGTGCCACGATTAATCAATGCTCACAGGTTACAAGACAGTGCCATGATTAATCAATGCTCACAGGTAACAAGACAGTGCCATGATTAATCAATGCTCACAGGTAACAAGACAGTGCCACGATTAATCAATGCTCACAGGTAACAAGACAGTGCCATGAGTAATCAATGCTCACAGGTTACAAGACAGTGCCATGATTAATCAATGCTCACAGGTAACAAGACAGTGCCACGATTAATCAATGCTCACTGGTTACAAGACAGTGCCATGAGTAATCAATGCTCACAGGTTACAAGACAGTGCCATGATTAATCAATGCTCACAGGTAACAAGACAGTGCCACGATTAATCAATGCTCACTGGTTACAAGACAGTGCCATGAGTAATCAATGCTCACAGGTTACAAGACAGTGCCATGAGTAATCAATGCTCACAGGTAACAAGACAGTGCCACGATTAATCAATGCTCACAGGTAACAAGACAGTGCCACGATTAATCAATGCTCACAGGTAACAAGACAGTGCCACGATTAATCAATGCTCACAGGTAACAAGACAGTGCCACGATTAATCAATGCTCACAGGTAACAAGACAGTGCCACGATTAATCATTGCTCACAGGTAACAAGACAGTGCCACGATTAATCAATGCTCACAGGTAACAAGACAGTGCCATGAGTAATCAATGCTCACAGGTAACAAGACAGTGCCACGATTAATCAATGCTCACAGGTAACAAGACAGTGCCATGATTAATCAATGCTCACAGGTAACAAGACAGTGCCACGATTAATCAATGCTCACAGGTAACAAGACAGTGCCATGATTAATCAATGCTCACTGGTAACAAGACAGTGCCATGATTAATCAATGCTCACAGGTAACAAGACAGTGCCATGATTAATCAATGCTCACAGGTAACAAGACAGTGCCATGATTAATCAATGCTCACAGGTAACAAGACAGTGCCATGAGTAATCAATGCTCACAGGTTACAAGACAGTGCCATGAGTAATCAATGCTCACAGGTTACAAGACAGTGCCACGATTAATCAATGCTCACTGGTTACAAGACAGTGCCATGAGTAATCAATGCTCACAGGTAACAAGACAGTGCCACGATTAATCAATGCTCACAGGTAACAAGACAGTGCCACGATTAATCAATGCTCACAGGTAACAAGACAGTGCCACGATTAATCAATGCTCACAGGTTACAAGACAGTGCCATGAGTAATCAATGCTCACAGGTTACAAGACAGTGCCATGATTAATCAATGCTCACAGGTAACAAGACAGTGCCACGATTAATCAATGCTCACTGGTTACAAGACAGTGCCATGAGTAATCAATGCTCACAGGTTACAAGACAGTGCCATGATTAATCAATGCTCACAGGTAACAAGACAGTGCCACGATTAATCAATGCTCACTGGTTACAAGACAGTGCCATGAGTAATCAATGCTCACAGGTTACAAGACAGTGCCACGATTAATCAATGCTCACAGGTTACAAGACAGTGCCATGAGTAATCAATGCTCACAGGTAACAAGACAGTGCCACGATTAATCAATGCTCACAGGTAACAAGACAGTGCCACGATTAATCAATGCTCACAGGTAACAAGACAGTGCCACGATTAATCAATGCTCACAGGTAACAAGACAGTGCCACGATTAATCAATGCTCACAGGTAACAAGACAGTGCCACGATTAATCAATGCTCACAGGTAACAAGACAGTGCCACGATTAATCAATGCTCACAGGTAACAAGACAGTGCCATGAGTAATCAATGCTCACAGGTAACAAGACAGTGCCACGATTAATCAATGCTCACAGGTAACAAGACAGTGCCACGATTAATCAATGCTCACAGGTAACAAGACAGTGCCACGATTAATCAATGCTCACAGGTAACAAGACAGTGCCACGATTAATCAATGCTCACAGGTAACAAGACAGTGCCACGATTAATCAATGCTCACAGGTTACAAGACAGTGCCACGATTAATCAATGCTCACAGGTTACAAGACAGTGCCACGATTAATCAATGCTCACAGGTAACAAGACAGTGCCACGATTAATCAATGCTCACAGGTAACAAGACAGTGCCATGAGTAATCAATGCTCACAGGTAACAAGACAGTGCCATGAGTAATCAATGCTCACAGGTAACAAGACAGTGCCACGATTAATCAATGCTCACAGGTTACAAGACAGTGCCACGATTAATCAATGCTCACAGGTTACAAGACAGTGCCACGATTAATCAATGCTCACAGGTAACAAGACAGTGCCATGATTAATCAATGCTCACAGGTTACAAGACAGTGCCACGATTAATCAATGCTCACAGGTTACAAGACAGTGCCACGATTAATCAATGCTCACAGGTTACAAGACAGTGCCATGATTAATCAATGCTCACAGGTTACAAGACAGTGCCATGATTAATCAATGCTCACAGGTTACAAGACAGTGCCACGATTAATCAATGCTCACAGGTAACAAGACAGTGCCACGATTAATCAATGCTCACAGGTAACAAGACAGTGCCATGAGTAATCAATGCTCACAGGTAACAAGACAGTGCCATGAGTAATCAATGCTCACAGGTAACAAGACAGTGCCATGAGTAATCAATGCTCACAGGTAACAAGACAGTGCCATGAGTAATCAATGCTCACAGGTTACAAGACAGTGCCACGATTAATCAATGCTCACAGGTTACAAGACAGTGCCACGATTAATCAATGCTCACAGGTAACAAGACAGTGCCACGATTAATCAATGCTCACAGGTAACAAGACAGTGCCATGAGTAATCAATGCTCACAGGTAACAAGACAGTGCCATGAGTAATCAATGCTCACAGGTTACAAGACAGTGCCACGATTAATCAATGCTCACAGGTAACAAGACAGTGCCACGATTAATCAATGCTCACAGGTTACAAGACAGTGCCACGATTAATCAATGCTCACAGGTTACAAGACAGTGCCATGAGTAATCAATGCTCACAGGTTACAAGACAGTGCCACGATTAATCAATGCTCACAGGTAACAAGACAGTGCCATGATTAATCAATGCTCACAGGTTACAAGACAGTGCCATGATTAATCAATGCTCACAGGTTACAAGACAGTGCCATGATTAATCAATGCTCACAGGTAACAAGACAGTGCCACGATTAATCAATGCTCACAGGTAACAAGACAGTGCCATGATTAATCAATGCTCACAGGTAACAAGACAGTGCCACGATTAATCAATGCTCACAGGTAACAAGACAGTGCCATGATTAATCAATGCTCACAGGTAACAAGACAGTGCCATGATTAATCAATGCTCACAGGTTACAAGACAGTGCCATGATTAATCAATGCTCACAGGTTACAAGACAGTGCCATGAGTAATCAATGCTCACAGGTAACAAGACAGTGCCACGATTAATCAATGCTCACAGGTTACAAGACAGTGCCACGATTAATCAATGCTCACAGGTAACAAGACAGTGCCATGATTAATCAATGCTCACAGGTAACAAGA
Source organism: Meghimatium bilineatum (assembly GCA_034231615.1). Lineage (NCBI taxonomy): Eukaryota > Metazoa > Mollusca > Gastropoda > Stylommatophora > Philomycidae > Meghimatium > Meghimatium bilineatum. Next base: position 3,314,914 of record CM067321.1, read on the forward strand.
CAGTGCCACGATTAATCAATGCTCACAGGTTACAAGACAGTGCCACGATTAATCAATGCTCACAGGTAACAAGACAGTGCCACGATTAATCAATGCTCACAGGTAACAAGACAGTGCCATGAGTAATCAATGCTCACAGGTAACAAGACAGTGCCACGATTAATCAATGCTCACAGGTTACAAGACAGTGCCACGATTAATCAATGCTCACAGGTAACAAGACAGTGCCACGATTAATCAATGCTCACAGGTAACAAGACAGTGCCATGAGTAATCAATGCTCACAGGTAACAAGACAGTGCCACGATTAATCAATGCTCACAGGTTACAAGACAGTGCCACGATTAATCAATGCTCACAGGTTACAAGACAGTGCCACGATTAATCAATGCTCACAGGTAACAAGACAGTGCCATGAGTAATCAATGCTCACAGGTAACAAGACAGTGCCACGATTAATCAATGCTCACAGGTTACAAGACAGTGCCACGATTAATCAATGCTCACAGGTTACAAGACAGTGCCACGATTAATCAATGCTCACAGGTAACAAGACAGTGCCATGAGTAATCAATGCTCACAGGTAACAAGACAGTGCCACGATTAATCAATGCTCACAGGTTACAAGACAGTGCCACGATTAATCAATGCTCACAGGTAACAAGACAGTGCCATGAGTAATCAATGCTCACAGGTAACAAGACAGTGCCACGATTAATCAATGCTCACAGGTTACAAGACAGTGCCATGATTAATCAATGCTCACTGGTAACAAGACAGTGCCATGATTAATCAATGCTCACAGGTAACAAGACAGTGCCATGATTAATCAATGCTCACTGGTTACAAGACAGTGCCACGATTAATCTCATTTCTATTGAACAACTATTACTCACCAGATAATATACACAAATTTCACAGTTGTAATGTCGTCTGCATCTTTGTGAGAAACACGAAATAGGCCATACATGGGCAGGGTATCCTGCAAGCAATTTTTAAGTTCATCCAGGCCACCATCACCACAACCCATACATTGCACTGGACCTACAATGGGGCAAAAGTTAAACTTGTTACTTTTAAACACAGCAAATATACATTTATGTACCTTTACATGTATACAGGGGTATAATTGTTGTATCCCTGAAATTTTGTGAAACAGTTTCGCTTTTTCATGACTGTTGGAAAATTATATGAAGTTTCTCAATCAGATTTTTACCACTATGCTTATATAATTCGATTGGTATTGAGTCGGAGCCATGTGCTTTTCTACTAGAAATCTGATGAATTGCTTGACAAGTTTCCTCTAAAGTATGGAAGTCACATCACCTAACATTTCATTGAGAGGAACCTGTGGTAGTCGCTTAATAGCCTCTTCATTTATTGATGATGGGTTATTCAAAATGTACTCAAAGTGTTCTACCTAGCGAAAGCAGAATGTCATCTTTCTCTACGATTAATTGTGTTTCATTTGCACTGAGAAGGGGAAAAGATTCTGACGAAGTTGAACCAAATAACGTTTTAAGTGCATCTAATTGTTTCTCAACGTTTCTCAAATTGTTGGTGTCTGCAAACCTTTGTATCTCATCTGATATCTTTATATATATATATATATATCTGGTCATCATTCACATGCTTACCAATAAATCCACTATACCAGTCCATGTGATCCCAAGAGCCAAAAGGGGAGCAAATAATGGCAACACAGTGACCTACCTTGCATGTTATAAGCTGGTTATGAGAGTGAAATAGATCACAATCGACCCAAAGGCATGCTGAAGTCAGATATGGCTGTATAAAGGTGAAGACTTCTTCTTATACTTCTACGTTTGTTCTCAAACTCCTGCAGATTATCAGGATGTAGTCCGGAGAACGGAATGCGTTGTGTCATGGTTTACAGCATTGCTGTGATATCTGCGCCTTTCGGCCTGACACATCCGACTTCAGCATGGCTTTGGGTCAGTGACCCTATATGGGATGGGACAGCCAACTTCATCCCATAACCTCCTTAGTCGCCTTTTACGACATGCGTGGAAGGTAAACAGTGTTGCTATTCTTTACTCCCCTTTCGGGCCCGGCAACACACAGGCGAAGGTGAAAACAACACAATTCATTTTCCAGATTAGATACAGACAATCCGCAGCAGTGTAAGAACACACAAAGAAACAGGAGAACTAGACCACAGATATATCCCAGATAAGAAGACATCACTTACCTTTTGGATTTGCATCCTTGTATCCGGCCACCATCCACATTGTGGAGTCAACATCTGATCTCACCCTAGATACAGCTTCAAAAACTTCTGGCAAAATCTCAACCTCTGCCCCTTTCGTGGATACTGCTGAAACTCCAAAGTTAGCTTTTCGATCTCTTTGTGGCAACTGAGTCTGAGTGAATCCTCTCATTTGTCTTTGAAGATTAGACTCTATAACTTTTGACTTAGTTCCAGCTGTTTCCATAAGCTGAGGAAATTATAACGACATATAATTACACAACCTGGCAACCTGTCTAGATCAGCAAGACTAACTTACTTATCCGTATTACGGGACTGTGAGCTTTGACTCTTTCTTCCCTGTGTCAGCTGGTGGTAAGTGCATGTGGGAGTTATTTGTCTGGAGCTTTCTTTCAAACCCAGAGGCTGCTCCAACAAAGTAGGGTCTGGAACCAGGAACATCATTTTTCACCTGGTACGATACTGCTTTGACTTTGCTCTTCCCAGACTTCCATCTATGGGTAGTGGATCTGAGACACTTCACAGAGAATCTTCATCACTCTCCATTCCATGCACCCTACAATCTGCCAGCACACAAGGCATATGCCATGTCTGCCAAATTGGAAAGATATGTAAGATCATCACATCCTGTGTTTACTTAAATTGTTTCTGATTATGTCCTTCATGGAGAACTCTATATTTCTATCCATCATGAAGAACTCTACATTTCTATCCATCATGTAGAACTTTACATTTCAATCTTTCATGTAGAACTCTACATTTCAATCTTTCATGGAGAACTCTACATTTCCATCAATCTGGCCTTGGAACGACAGCTTAATCTCCCACCCCTTAATGGCAAGTGTGAATGCGATCAACCATCATTCATCTGAGGACAAACAATAGAAATAGACAATAGATACCCAAAAATTGCCTACCGTATGAACAATTCTGTTATGATCTAAGTCTTCATGTGAGCTGGTTTCCACCAACAGATGATAGGGGGAAAATCTGGACTCGATACTCCCGTGGACTACCCCATATCTTCCTTTCTTTCCAACAGGCAAGTGTTCCCCAATCCTGTGGTTTGAGAACAGAATGAGTTGTTATATAAACTATTTAGACATTTTATTATCAGTGTTTCTCAACATTCTTTTGTAACATGTCCCACTAAAGTCTTTCTAAAATTATGATGCCCCCCTATGTAACATATTATTTTTTTTGTATATTCAAAAATTGAATATTCTCTAATATAGCCTAATTATAACTTGTTTGAATTGACCTCCTGAACCAACATATTGCCCCCCTGTGGAGCGTGTGCCCCACATTGGGAAACACTGTTTTATGTTATCCAATGTAAAAATATTGATAGTATCTCGTTATTCTCGTCCAAACTAGGAAACAGGTTAATGAAGTTTTGCCAGTCACTGGATACACACACACACACATACGATCTTCTTCTTCCTCTTCTCCTTCTAACATGTCTCGACACAGCAAGTCTTGTTATCTTAATAAATGCTTATTAGAAAGTTCCTCAATGCTCCCATACAGCTTAACAATTCTACACAGCAAGTCCGGTTATCTTAATAAATGTTGCTGTATTTGAAAGTTCCTCAGTGCTCCCATAAACATATGATAACACACAGAAATTGATGCTTCGACCAAAAGGCCTTTATCAAGAACACTTAGCCAGTTTTCCAACTAGTGTATAATGTCTGCAGTGTTAAACACAGTCGGCAAAGATGGAGTGTCATCTTTGAGGTACATTTCTTGGATATGTTGAGATCACTTCAATACTTGACTTAGAACCAATTCCCCATCGAGGCCAACTACTTGAACTGGAGATGGAGATTAGTCCAGCCAATAGAGGCTGGAAACTAACATTGGTCAGGCCATCCCTGACATCGAGCTGGACCACTTTCCTGCCCAAGCAATCACTCGTGCTGAAGCCGGAGAAACCAGGCAGAGAGACACACCAGCAACCATGGTATACATAACTAGATAACATGTCTTCACAGCAACCATGGTATACACGACTAGATAACTGGAATTGTTAGGTCCTACATACACTGAATGAGGAATTGTTAGGTCCTACATACACTGAATGAGGAATTGTTAAGTTCTACATACACTGAATGAGGAATTGTTAAGTCCTACATACACTGAATGAGGAATTGTTAAGTCCTACATACACTGAATGAGGAATCGTTAGATCATACATGCAATGAAGAACATGGTAGCCATGTTGATAGTAAGCTTACTCAGTGTATTTTGACATGATTCCTTGTAGGAATCTGCAGGGAAATCGAATGTGGAAGAGGTTGAGGAGGACAAATAAAAACATGGACAGACGATATCAAGGACTGGACAGGACAATATTTCTCCTCACTCCTCCAGATTGTAGAGCATAGAAATCGCTGAAGGACTATGTGTTGATGCATCCAATGTAGTACCCCTACGACTCTGTCTGAATATGATAAAACAAGTCTATATAAATCAATTTAATATTGAATATAAATGCTCCTACCAGTGAATATAAACAAACTTGATAGTCGTTGACATGTCAAACTTGGTCTCATATCTCGCTAACCCATACAAGGCCTCGGAAGAATCCATTTTTGACCCAATTTCAGAAATATCGCTGCCAGAGTACAGAACATCAATCAAATTTGGATTCCCATCACAATGGCCACAAATGACATAGCTGATGTCACTAGTATCACTTCGGACATCTGAGATTGCTGCAGTAAAAGCTGATTCATCTTCAAAGTTGACTTGTGTGCTCATCTAAACAAAGATTTGTATAAAAAAATTTAATAAATTATGGGAGCAAATGGGAATAATAATGCTGTATACAAATAATTTTAATAAGAACAGGGCAGGTTTTCTACAGAAAACTGACAAGAAAAAAGTGAAAAGGTAAAAAGAAATTATTTTATTTCACCTGTTTCTCAATGTGTTATTTGTTGATCACGGGAGTTGATGACAATTTGTTACTATTACTTTTGAAAATTTGTTCCAGTTAATCTGTATGCCCTTGACTATGATGATGATAATTTGTTACTACCACTTTTGATATTTTGTTCGAGTTAGCCAGTATTTCCTTGACTATGAGTTTGTAGGTGCCTAATATCACTATTCTGACTACAAATGTCCTTGGGCAGTTTGGGCATGTGATGACCACTGTTGATGGTTTTTCTTCTACCCACGACTTTCTATCTACTCTCCACTGCTGACCTGATGCATTTCTCCTCATTTTAGAAGATGCTATGCTTTCTTTAACTGTAAAGCACCATGTAGGTCTATTTTGTGCAAGTTCTTCCCATGTATCTTGGTCTAGTTCAAAGGCTTTCAGTGAAGTCTTTATTTAACGAGTCCTTGTAGTGCTTCTTTTGGCCACCTTGAGAAAGTATGCACTTCTAAAACTCACCATAGAGAAGTATCTTTGGCAGGTGAATTTCTGGTTCAATACGAGAAGAAGTGCCTACATTCCAACTTTTTAATATTATGCAGTTTTATTCCAACTTTGCTATAGTATGTACAGTTTCTGTGATGTCACCGAGATCAAATCATTAGCAAACTGTGTTGCCATAAAAACAAATTGGATAATTTTATCAGAGATGTCTGTTTAATGAGCATGCCGGAAACAGATAAAGATGCTGTACATTTGTTACAAGCTAGAGGAGTGCTAAAAATTTAAAGGTGTGCGTCCAGGGTCATCCAAAGGTGGGCGGGGGGGGGGGTCAGCTCTCAGTGTGTAGCGTACAGATTTATGCATCCAGCACAAGTCCTAGCCACTGTAACAAGCGTACTGCATCTTTATCGATATTTATGATAACACTGCTTATCTGTCCCTATGTCATTTTTCGCTGCATTCAAACTTTTAAATATTATATTACTATTTCGTATTCCGTTAAGTATTGTATGCACCTCTGCCCGTATTGTACTGAATTTCCTGTACTTTTGCCCATGTGTTGCCGGGACCTGAGAGGGGAGAAAGAATAGCAACACTGTTAACCTTCCATGCATGTCGTAACAGGCGACTATGGAAACTAAGATTTGTCTGGCCATCCTACATCAAGCAGGACCACAGTCCTTCCCAAGTAAGTACAAGTGTTTGCTGAAGTCATGGATACCAGGCATATGCCTAGAGGTGACCAGCAACCATTGTATCACGCAACACAACTAGATAACATGTCTTCACAATAAACACACAAAAACTAAACAGAAACACACATCGAAAGATTTTTTTTAAAACTCATATAGATCAGATACATGAAAAAAGAGCAGTGAGAGTATTGCCAATGCCAATATACTATTGCAAGATGGACATTACTCTGAAGCCTGAGCCACAAGGAAAGATAAAAAGTGAAAGACAAGCAATTGAAGTTGAGAGAAAATGAAGTGGGATGGACTGTCATCCTTATCATAATACCTATCTCTTCTTTTCTGTGTTTGTTCAAGGAATAAGAGTCATGGACAAATATTCTATGCATTTGCACAACGGAGGAGAGAACAAAATGATACATAATGTGGATTCAAGGATTGTCGATATCGGATAAGCCTTTACCGCTTTAAACATGCCCCTAACAATGCCAATGGCATTGCCAATGGTCATATCATTATGAGTAGGCCCTATAGCCTAAATATGAAATGAGCCTTTTTTTAAGCCTGTGTAAATATTATCAAAGTTCCGGTTCAAGATTACTCATTTTCCACATTCTTCAATCGTTAACATCAATCACTGTTATGATACTAAGAAAGATAAAGCTACAACTTACAATGACAGAAGTGGACCAAAGTTGCAGAGAAACAGCAGACGGACCAGGACGTCAAAAGTGGAACTTGAAAGTTTACTGACTTAAAACTATTAGCTGGTCAATCGATTATGTCTAGACGAAAAATAATATAACGTTTCCTTCGTAGTGAACAACAAAAAATGAAAATGAATATATTTTATTTTAGAAAACAGATTATGTTTAATTTAGTTATAAGTTTTGATTTCCTGGTTATGTCAAGTGAAGGTTCATTCCAAAAAAAAACTAAAAACACGCATGTAGGTCATGTATTTAATCCTAATCCTCGAAACTCTACGAAATACACTTTGCAAACGTACAATTACTACTTTAAGTAAATTGTTTAATTACCTTGACTTTAATTAAATTTTTCCCTCAAAATATATTATATTTTACAAAATTACGTTAGAGTAATATGTACGAAATCTAAAGTAGTTATTAATTATTTAAGTCAATATTGTTTTCTAAAGGTAGATTCAATTTTTAGCGATATATTCAGAGACATTGAAGCTTAACATCATCATCATGTTACGCGCCGCATATCTCTCAAAATTAGTGTTTCCAAACGTTTTTTTAAAACCATGACAGATCTAAGTCTTTCTAAAATTCTGATGCCCACCTATGTAACATATACACATTTTGTATATTCAAACATTTAATTATTCCCTAAATTAAGAGTAATATAAAACTTGCTCGAATTGCCCCTCTGAGCAGACAAATCACCCCCCACCGTGGGGTCCGGGCCCCGTTGGGAAACACCGCTCGAAATTTAATTAGTAGGGGCCTCTATTGAGTTGTTATGGTAGTTGGCTCTCTGTTGTAACACGATGTGTATGAAGAATGTTAGTCGGACCGTCATCATTGAACTCCGGACACGCCCATATGTGCCGCTATCTCCATTTGAGTGTATATAGACGAAGACTAATTTTTGATTTCAGTGTATCCACCACTAGACGAAGACTAATTTTTTATTTTAGTAACCCTATGCGCCACACTTAAACACTTAGTAACGCCGTGCGGCACACATTACAGTGTATTGGGAACAACATTGACTCTTTACCTTGCAATGATATTAAACTATCGAATATTTTCTCACTCTCCTGTAGTCATCGATTTCTCTTGCCTGTTGTAACTATGCTCTCCAGACCTCCATGTTGTAACTATGCTCTCCAGACCTCCATGTTGTAACTATGCTCTCTAGACATACATGTTGTAACTATGTTCTCCAGACCTGCATGTTGTAACTATGGTCTCCAGACATCCATGTTGTAACTATGTTCTCCAGACATCCATGTTGTAACTATGCTCTCCAGACATCCATGTTGTAACTCTGCTCTCCAGACATCCATGTTGTAACTCTGATCTCCAGACCTGCATGTTGTAACTATGGTCTCCAGACATCCATGTTCAATTCTGTTCTCCAGACATCCATGTTGTAACTATGTTTTCCAGACCTTCATGTTGTAACTATGTTCTCCAGACATCCATGTTGTAACTCTGCTCTCCAGACATCCATGTTCAACTCTGCTCTCCAGACATCCATGTTCAACTCTGCTCTCCAGACATCCATGTTCAATTCTGTTCTCCAGACATCCATGGTGTAACTCTGATCTCCAGACCTGCATGTTGTAACTATGGTCTCCAGACATCCATGTTGTAACTATGTTCTCCAGACCTGCATGTTGTAACTATGGTCTCCAGACATCCATGTTGTAACTATGTTTTCCAGACATCCATGTTGTAACTATGTTTTCCAGACCTTCATGTTGTAACTATGTTCTCCAGACATCCATGTTGTAACTCTGCTCTCCAGACATCCATGTTCAACTCTGCTCTCCAGACATCCATGTTCAACTCTGCTCTCCAGACATCCATGTTCAATTCTGTTCTCCAGACATCCATGGTGTAACTCTGATCTCCAGACCTGCATGTTGTAACTATGGTCTCCAGACATCCATGTTGTAACTATGGTCTCCAGACATCCAGGTTGTAACTATGTTCTCCAGACCTGCATGTTGTAACTATGGTCTCCAGACATCCATGTTGTAACTCTGCTCTCCAGACATCCATGTTCAACTCTGCTCTCCAGACATCCATGTTCAACTCTGCTCTCCAGACATCCATGTTCAATTCTGTTCTCCAGACATCCATGGTGTAACTCTGATCTCCAGACCTGCATGTTGTAACTATGGTCTCCAGACATCCATGTTGTAACTATGTTCTCCAGACCTGCATGTTGTAACTATGGTCTCCAGACATCCATGTTGTAACTATGTTTTCCAGACATCCATGTTGTAACTATGTTTTCCAGACCTTCATGTTGTAACTCTGCTCTCCAGACATCCATGTTGTGACTCTGCTCTCCAGACATCCATGTTGTGACTCTGCTCTCCAGACATCCTTGTCTCATAGCGTGTCATCAAATAAACACTGTCTCGTTCTGATATTATTCAGTTACCCACGTTATGTATTTAACTCCTTGGTTGGTTGGTTTGTTGTTTGGTTAATTGTTTTGTTGGTTGGTATGTTGGTTGGTTGATTGGTTGGTTGATTGGTTGGTTGGTTGGCTGGTTGGTTAATTGGTTGGTTGGTTGGTTGGCTGGCTGGCTGGTTGGTTGGTTAGCTTATTGGTTCATTGTTTGGTTGGTTGGTTGGTTGGTTGGTTGGCTGGCTGGTTGGTTGATTGGTTGGTTAGCTTATTGGTTCATTGTTTGGTTGGTTGGTTGGCTGGCTGGTTGGTTGATTGGTTGGTTAGCTTATTGGTTGGTTGATTCGTTGGTTAATTGATTGGTTGGTTAATTGGTTGGTTGATTGGTTGATTGGTTGGTTGGGTGATTGGTTGGTTGGTTGCTGATCCAGCGGTCCATGGGCTCATGCCCTTTGTCTCAATGACATTAAAATGGCATTATACTGCTGGGAAGTCTGTGTATTTTCGGCCCACCCCGGGCCAGAGCCAGATAATAACTATCACACCACAGAAAGGCAGGTTTCAACCTATGCACTGCTCTGAGCCACTGCACCCAAGACAGGGTTCGGTGTGCCCATTCCCCGCCACCAATTGACTACTGGTTATGCCGAACTACTATATTGCTCCAGGCATGCAACCAAATGTTCCAAATCAAAAGGATTGTCACGTCCTGAGCCACTGTGCCTCTATGATGGGCCTCAGCCATAGAAAAAAAACTGCTTTCAGTTTCCTCCTCCCCAGTGCTGCGCAGTACATCTCTGGCTACCTCCTAACCACAGAGGGCGCATAAATATATATACAAATAATAAACCTAGAGAAACTATACGAAGAACCATTAATAGAGAAGGCATGTCAATGAACCTAAACAACACGCAACAATTGAAAGACCTGGCAACACAAAGACAGAAATGGAAAGCTCTGGTTTCTGCCCTATGCGCCGCCTATGGCCCTGGAGGAACATAAGATAACAACAATAAAGCATACAACACATTGCAACAATCAAATAAAAGCATGAGAAGCATAATTGTATAGATGAAGTGCCATGAAGCTTCTATAAGAAGATAACCTCAATATAAAGGCATTTCATCAACTAAGGTTTTCTGTTGCTTGGGTGGTTTGTCTAGTGAACCATTCGTAAGACCCACAGACCCAACCGCTTGCGTATTTGACTCCTTCAACACCTCGTTAGGTGTTGTAAATACATCAGAGCTCGTTAGTTGTTCAGTGTATGTGTTCTTGCGGGTATTTCAATACTTGTATTGGATGTTAATTGTTGATGTAATAGTCCTTGTTTCGATTAGTCGCACTCAGTGATTTGAGTACACTGGTTGAATGCCTTGACGAAATAACATCTTTTTGGGGGGAATGTGGTTGGTCAAGTACGAAAAAAAAAGTTGCAAGGTGATTCGGTACCGCTAGAACGGACCTGGTTCGGTGCCACTATAAAGGACTTGGTTCGGTGCCACTATAAAGGACTTGGTTCGGTGCCACTATAAAGGACTTGGTTCGGTGCCACTATAAAGGACCTGGTTCGGTGCCACTATAAAGGACTTGGTTCGGTGCCACTATAAAGGACTTGGTTCGGTGCCACTATAAAGGACTTGGTTCGGTGCCACTATAACGGACCTGGTTCGGTGCCACTATAAAGGACTTGGTTCGGTGCCACTATAAAGGACTTGGTTCGGTGCCACTATAACGGACCTGGTTCAATTCCCGTCAGCTGTTCACTATCGTGTAAGTCACTGTTCAAGACTAGCATTCATGTTAGAATCGGAGTTATGTAGCTTTGAAGAACTTTATTAGTGACAGCAGAAATGTCTACGAAGAATACTCGGAGTGTCATTAAGAGATATAATTAGAAACGATAACATGAGACAGATAACCAAAGCAATACCAGTATTGGAACACATCAAAAGACAACAGATCCAGTGGTTTTCACACGCTTCCAGATTACCAACAGATAGCATGCCCCAAATGGCCATGACACATAGACATAACAGTTATAAAGCCAGAGACAGGCCGTGTAAAAGATGGATCACATAAATTAAAGAAGCCACAGGAACAAGCTTACAAACAGCACGCAAGAAGGTCATCTCCGAAGAACTCTTCCACCCCTGACGCCACAAGGCAAACAATGGACACATCGTATAGATAGATGACGAACTCTCAGACGTCTAACAACAGGGACATATTACACAGTAGGCCTATAATCTTCGTTTTTTTTAAATGCTGACTTTGCCTGCTCTATTCTGCTATTTACATCTGCTGAACTTCTTCGATCTGATGTCGTTATTGTTCCTAAATGCTGGATTGAAATTCGTGAATCTGTTTGAGTCGTTGATCTTGCACGCTGGGAAATGTTGTTTATTACAAACAATCATAACTTCTAACTTGTTTTTTTTTCTTTTAAAAAAAACAACACACTTTCTTTCTGCCACTACTATGTTGATTTTTGTTTCTTCTACATGTTTCTCACTTTTGGCAATCAGAACCGTGTCGTCTGCATAGGCCCCTATCTCAAGTTATTTATGTTATATTCACCCACTGATATTCCTGGAACATTATCACATCAACATCATCAAAAGTGCCGTCTCCACAACGAAGGTTGGTTGCAACACCTCCAACATCCCGTCTCTTGCCTTGATACACTCTGCTAGACTGTAACCTGTCTATTCCATGATATTGCTCTCTCACTTGTTTCTTTGCCTACCTCGGCTGCCCTCGACTTTATCCTCAAGTAAGGTCTTCCACAAGGTGTCCTGCCTTTTAATAATTTATCCAAAATATTATATGTTTGATCTTTACTTTCTTTAATAATTATTTCTTCATACGAAGTGTCGTTAGAACTTCTTTGTTTTGTTTTCTTCTCTTTCCATGAAGTCATCTCTATTCTTCCATAGAATACGTCTATTACCAATTGTTTACAATATATTTTCACTGTGCATGGAGAACAAATCTGGTGAAAGTATACATCTCTGCCTGGCACCTTTTTTTATATGTTGATAGGGTCCATGACAAATGGAGTAATAAAACTGGGAAAAGACAGTCCGGAATGTCCAAGCATAAGGACAGAGGTCATGTCGCAAGACCTTTTCTAATCTCACTTAGAACGACAAGCTGCAATCCTATACGCAAATGACTCAATCAACATAGAAACGAATCAATGTGGATAAGGTTTTGTTGCCTACAAGAATTTTATGAAGATGTTTGGGAAAACGTCTGCATACTCTATTACAACATTGACCATGGAAGTGCAGATTTGATATCTTCAAAAGTAAATCGGTGCTGGTTCATCCATAGCATGGCCCATGCACATTTAAGTAATACTTTTCTTAATAGTTTTCCTATAGTCCATTCTGAGATGTGCAAGCAGGGATGCACCTTTAGTTTCGTCTGTTTTGTACCACACGAAGTCTGTGCTCAGAAACTTCGGAATATTCTGGTGATTTGCATGACAATTCATAGTTATGCAAGTTCCAGAAAAGCTGTAGTGGCCACTCATTTGCAATCTTTTGACAAAATTCCTCCTATTTCCCATCCTTTACAGTTTTAGTGGTCTCTTTACACGTATGATTTGTTATAAGGTATAAGGTATAATTTATGAAGAGGTATAAGAACAACCACCAAACTACAAGTATATCATGCTGCTGTTATACCAACCTTACTATACGCCTGCGAAACGTGGACAGTGTATGCTAGACATGCAAGAAAGTTAAATCATTTCCATCTTACCTGCCTACGTAAATTACTAAACATCCATTGGTGGGACAAAGTACCAGACTACGAGGTCTTGGAAAAATCAACCTCAATAAGCATCCACACAATACTTATGAAGGCGCAGGCACGCTGGGCAGGCCATCTTGTGCGTATGGAGAACTCGCGTTTGCCAAAACAAATATATTATGGATAACTCAAGGCAGGATTTCGAAAAGCTGGTGGACAGAAAAAGCGTTTCAAAGACACGCTCAAGTCATCCTTGAAACATCTTAACATTGACGTAGGCGCTTGGGAGAGCCTCGCTCAGGATAGAACAGCATGGCGTTACAGCACTAGAACGGGAGCACTAGCGGCAGAAGAATTCAGACAAGAAACTGCAAGACAGAAGCGGACACGTAGAAAAGAAAAAACATCTCAACCTCACACAGAGACCTTCTATTGTTGTCAATTCTGTAAAAGAACATTTTGTGCGCGCATTGGACTTGCTAGTCATTTAAAAACGCACTATTAACTTTATTATTTTATTATTTATTGTTATTATTATTATGGTTGAGTTTTTGGTCATCGTCGATCACGACGGACGAACATCATCATGATTTGTTATTATCTCCGGTTTGATTCAGTCGAAATAAGATTAAATTTCACAGATTCCGTTTTTCTTGACTTTCTGCAACTTGACTTCTGTTTCACGTTTATCACTGCACGATGTTTGAACTTCTGTTTCTCGTTTATCACTGCATGATGTTTGAACTTCTGTTTCTCGTTTATCACTGCATGCTGTTTGAACTTCTGTTTCACGTTTATCACTGCATGCTGTTTGAACTTCTGTTTCACGTTTATCACTGCATGATGTTTGAACTTCTGTTTCTCGTTTATCACTGCATGATGTTTGAACTTCATCATTCCAACAAGATAACTGATTCCAATGTAGACCCAGTCTATTTTTGCAAAAAGTTATGAGACTAGTATTTTTCTTGTGTAATTTTGCTCAAGATATTAGACACTGTGTTGTCATATTAGAATGAATTTACTTTAAGCTGGCAATGTTTCCCTCTTTCATTCTCAACTAATATTACACACATGGATAGCACAACACATCCCATCTGCAAAATGAGATTTAAAAATACAGCACCAGGACCAGATGGCATTAGATACGAGGACCTAAGCAGAATGGTTCTAGCTTAGATCTCACTCTCGCAGCAGGACAGTGGCTCTACTAGATTTTCAACATGATGTAGTCATGATGTAGTCATGATGTAGTCATGATGCAGTCATGATGTAGACATGATGTAGACAATGCTGATGTTATAGTGTCACTATTTGATTTTGTACCAATGCCATGACATATCCAAATTTTCAATCTTCTTCTTCTTCTTCAGCGTTCGCTCTCAAATAACCACAACGAATGTTTCGTGTGATTTTCGCCAGGGAGCGTGAAGTACGTTGTGCTGCAAGTTCCACGGTAAAACTGTGATTATTTGCACCCCGGTTGGCCACTTGTGGTCAGGACGTCCGAGGTCCAGCACATCCGTTTTCGTCATTCCTTTATTTCGGGTTTTGTCCCTAGTCCATGACAGCCTGTGTATCTGTCGCCGGGCACGCTGGTGTGTAGTGCCTCTTCGCCAAGACGCTTGTTGAGCACGTCTATCTGGCACGAGGTGCCCATCCGTCTATAAACTCATCTCGTGCAATTGGACGAACTCTGTCTGTGTCCATCGGGTACTGAACCTTTTCTCGTACGCGAGCCTGGTTCCGTATGAGGAAGAACTCGTCAGAAGAGTTGGACACTGGCTCGTTCGCCCTCCTACCCGAGGCGTCGTTCACAGACATCGTGAACCCCTCATACAAGTTTGAGTCTCACACCACGCGTTTGAGAGCAAGGCGTTCTCGAGCTGAGCGGCTTTGTCCCAATAGCGCCTGAGCCCATCAGGTACTGAACTCTTTCTCTCTGCAAGCGTATTTCCGGTATAGGAAAGCTTGACAATAGAGTTGGGCCAGGGCTAAATCCTTGTCCCTTTTGTGCCTGAGCCCATCAGGTACTGAACCCTTTCTCTCTGCAAGTGTATTTCCGGTATTGGAAATCTTGACATTAGAGTTGGGCTAGGACTGCTATCGTTGTCCCTTTCTTGCCTAAGCCCATCGGGTTCGGAACCCTTTCTCTTCGCGAGCATATTTCTGATATAGGAAGGCTCGACATTAGAGTTGGTTTAGTCTTTTTGCTTTTCCGAGCGCCCACAGTTGGGTCTGGGTCTCTGCTTATAAGGATCACAGGTAACTAGAAGCTCGTCTCGAGCTAACAGAGCTTGTAGTTCCCCTTTCCTAAGAACTTTTCACTTTTCATTTGCAGTTCGCGCTGCCCTCTGGCGCTGTTCTGCCCTTTCATTATGTCATTGTACTCATTATGACATATATTTGTTTCTCTCCATGCATCCACCTTTACGTGCCTTTTACATTGGCCGCCCCTCCAATGTTCTGACTGGACTAACAGACGTCACTGTATGTCGACAGTGTCGCTGTATGTGGTGATGCACATGGCGTCGGAGATGTTTTGTTTGTTTGTTATTCGTTCGCTCCATTGTAACCATCACGGATATCCGTGCGATTTCCGCCGGGAGCGTGATTACGTTGTGCCACCGTTATGCGCCTTGTAGGCCTAGCACATCCGATATCGGCATGCCTTGACAATTCGGGTGGGCTACCCTTAGCCTGTGACAGCCTCTATATCTGTCTCCAGGCACGCGTAGTGGAGACTCTTCGCCCAGACGATGTTTTGCTCTCGTCTAACTCGAACGAGGTGTTCCACTGTCTATGAACTTGCCTCGTGTAATTGGATGTGCTGTGCCTGTGCCCATTGGGTACCGAACCATTTCTCATCCGTGAGCCTGGTTCCTTAAGGGGAAGAACTCAACAGAGGAGTTGGACCTTGGCTCTTTCGCCCTCTTAGCCGAGGTGTCATTCACCGACATCGTGTACCCCTTGTCCAAGTTCGAGTCTCACACCACGCGTTTGGGAGCAAGGCGTTCTCGAGCTGAGCGTCCTTGTCCCAATAGCGCCTGAGCCCATCAGGTACTGAACCCTTTCTCTCTTCAAGTGTATTTCCGGTGTAGGAAAACCTGACAGTAGAGTTGGGCCAGGGCTAAATCGTTGTCCCTTTTGTGCCTGAGCGAATCGAGTACGGAACCCTTTCTCTCTGCAAGTGTACTTCCGGTATAGGAAACCTTGACAGTAGAGTTGGGCCAGGACTGCCATCGTTGTCCCTTTCTTGCCTACACCCATCGGGTACAGAACCCTTTCTCTTTGCAAGCATATTTCCGGTTTAGGAAGGCTCGACATTAGAGTTGGGTTAGGTCTTTTGCTTTACCAAACGCCGATGGATGGGTCTGGGTCTCTGCCTGTTAGGAACTCTGGTAACTAGAAGCCCATCTCGAGATGACGGAGCTTGTAGTTCCCTTTCCTAGGGACTTTTCACTTTCTATTTGCAGTTCGCGCTGCCCTCTAGCGCTGTTCTGCCCTTTCATTGTTTCATTGTACTCTGTATGAAACATATTTGTCTCTCGCCATGCATTTACCTTTACGTGCATTTCACATTGGCCGCCCCTCCAATGTTCGGACTGGACTGACTAGCTTCACTGTATGTCGACAGTGTCGCTATATGTGGTGATGCTGGTGGTGTCGGAGATATTGTCTGTCTCTTGTGCAGTCAAATCTCTTTCCATCTGCTACCTCCACATTCTCGGACACGATCCCCAAATGATTTGGCCAGAATCAGCACGAGCTGCTGTATTTCTGTTTCCAGGGTGCACCGCGTGGAAGTACATTTGGGATCTTGGTTATCTGCTAACCCTGGGTCCGCCTAGAGCATTGCGTTCCCTTTGCACCCCAAATTTTCAATCAATTCTCTAATGGCAACTACACTTTTAAAAGTCAGATTTCGTTTATGTTAGCTAAAGCTATTTAATGGAAACCATGATAAGTAATGGAGATATAAATACAATCTCATCCAATTAAAGTGTTGTCCAACATGTGACTTGTCTTGGAGTCTCATGTACAAAGCATGTTTACAGTAAAATTGTACTTCTAGCAACCTAGATTAATTATACAAACGTATATTTAAAAAAATCAGTAAATTTTCATTTTATTTATTTTAATTACATGAGTGTATACAGTTTTACTACACAGTTGCTGTTTTATTTGTGCCATTGGCAACCATGTATATTTGGAGTATTAATACAGTGTGCAGCGAAGGACAGTCACCCTCAGTTTCCTGGATGAGGAATATCCACAAGATATATGGGTCAGAGTATACACAGATGGGTCAGCACAGAATGCCGTGAGGAATGGACGTGCAGGTGTATATATAGAATATCCACACAAGCCTAGATATACAATCAGAACACCGACAGGAAAATTCTGCAATAATTATGATGCAGAAATCCAGGCAATTATTGTGGCAGCTAAAAAACTGCTGAACTCCAACTCTGAACTACAGCCTGTGGTATTCCTGACAGATGCAAGGTCAGTGCTTCAAGCTCTCCAGTCTGAAAAACTAACAGACTTGAAAAACTACTTAGCGAATTGTCTTACCAGTATAGGGTAACCATGCAGTGGATACCCTCTCACTGTGGAATACCAGGAAATGAAAAAAGCAGACCAACTGGCTAAGGAAGGTGCTGCCGAAGACCAACCAGATATACCAATCACCTACCATCAGAAAAAACAGATGATCAAGTCAATAAGAAAGCCACAAACACCAACACAAGATGACTATCATATTATGAACAGACCAGAACAAGTTATAATTCTACGTCTCAGAACAGGACACAACCGACTCCGCAGTCACATGTATACAAAGTTCAAGATTGGCAACACGGCCATGTGTACATGTGGACAGGCAGCACAGAGTGCCAAACATATACTTCAAGAGTGTTCTGAGCATGAAACGCTGAGGCAGACATATTGGCCAGAGGAAACAAATTGGAATCAAAACTCTATGGGACACTGTATGAACTACAAAAGACAGTGAGTTTTATTAAGGTGACAGAATTACAGATATAGACATGTTTCAAGTGAACGAAAGAAGAAGAAGGAGTATTAATTAGTTTTGACGCCATAATTCAAGATACTAAAAGAATATCTATGCCTATTATCTACTCATAAAATATTTCAATAAAAATAAAACAATTGAAGCCTATCATATACATTTTTACACATTCAACAAACAATCATCAAAGAGTGTATGATTATGGGTCTCAACAATATGCAAGAATTACTAGCATCACATCACTCGAACTGGAGAGCTCTATTTTCTATCCTATACACTGTATTCAGCGTTAAAGAAACATATATATGTATATATGGATAGATGGATAGATGGATGGATGGATAGACAGTCAAATCCTGTACAGCTCATTGTAATTCAACTATTATTGAATTTTGGGATGCCACTAATACATCAAAATCGTTATCTCGTATTGCCAGAACAATGTAGATGGTCAGTGTTTGAACAACTTCGTTTGAATATCAATTCACACCATTCGTAATATCAACTCACACCATTCGTAATATCAACTCACACCATTCGTAATATCAACTCACACCACTCATAACATCAACTCACACCATTCATAATATCAACTTACACCATGCGTAATATCAACTCACACCACTCGTAATATCAACTCACACCATTCATAATATCAACTCACACCATTCGTAATATCAAATTCTTCAAAAGGTAGTTTAGTTCATCATCTATTGCACTGTTTACATCCAACAGATGATTATGAAGCATCTTCAGTCTATCCTCAATTCATAAATTATAAATGCAAGCCTGCAAGCTCTCTAATTACCACTGAGTACTAGTATGTCTAGGGCAGAATATCTATGATATCCTGGAGGCAGGCAACAGCTACAGGTGCCACCTACTCATATCTACTCCGGTCACTGCAGATTTTGATAAGCATTTACTGAGAATGAAACAAGATAGCTGTCTTCACAATGGAGTTCTCATGACTCAATGAAAGACAGCAGAAACTGCCTCATCCTTCATCCTCATACTGAACATAATACCGTATTTATATATGCCACATTACATATGTTGATATATACGCCACATTATATACACCACATCATATACGCCACATTACCATTACGTTGGTTGATTACTCTACCAATTGATTACTCTACCAATTGATTACTCTACCAATTGATTACTCTACCAATTGATTACTCTACCAATTGATTACTCTACCAATTGATTACTCTACCAATTGATTACTCTACCAATTGATTACTCTACCAAAGTCCATGAACACGATGACATTGTTATTTCCAGCATTGTCAGCTACGAGTTTTATTTATTTCAAAGCCGACCTTTCGACAGTACCGATCTCTATATTCTCTGCCAAGAGTACTTATACCCTTGTCGAAGTCTGTCATTGTTTTCTCAATAGAAAGCAATTTTTTTTCCTTTTGGTAAAGTTAAGATATCTATTGCAATATCTTATCACAAGATAAATATTTATTATTTTTATAATTGTACGAAATCAAATGAATTAATCAACATCAGGTGTCATGAATTAATCAACATCAGGTGTCATGACAACTGGCATAGGCTGTCATGAACCAGCACATGAATCTATTACCAATAGTATTTTCTATCAGGATTGTTGGCCACTCCTTGAGATGATATAATGTCAGACTATGTACCAAGTAATATTTTCTCATGGGTTTCAATCATCGTGAGTGTCATCTATAAATGCATCCTGTCACATGAACTATTATGAGAGGAAAAGAAAATATGCAGAGCAACAGAACAGCTCAGTGTGTATGTTAATGTCACAAAACTAAAACAGACATCAGAATTAAAATATCTAGGAAGTATTTTTACAGAACATAGCAAAATTGACAAAGAAATTAAGATTAGGTGTCAAAGAAGAAACGCTGTAACATACCAACTGTCACTGCTGCTTAAAAATTAGCGATCAATATGATGACAAAATTACATATAGTAAACACCATCTTTATTCCAATGTTATGTTACCAGTGCCAGATATGGTCCCTGTCAAAAACATTCATGAAAAAATATTACAGTATGTGAGATTAAATGCCTAAGAAAGGCTATAAACGCCACCAGAAGAGACTGAATGAGAAATGAAGACAACAGAAAGACAGTAAAAACCATTTCATGCAAACAATATAGAGAAAGACAACAGATCAACTGGTTCAGCCACATTATGTAAATGGTACCATCACAGCAAGCCATACAACAGTAGAAAGAATGGCTACAAAACAAAAGAAAGACCAAGAATGAGATGGGAAGATTCAATCAGAGAGATTTTTTTTTAAAACCCATCCTAACCATGCACAACAACAATGGCCAAAGATAGAAAACTTTAACTCTTCACAATGACTCTCCACATTTGTAAATAAGACAATCTATAACTGCTTGCTGCCATATGAACTATCATGGGTGGCATCTATAATGATGTGAGTACATGTCAGATGTGAACACATGTCAGTACATGTGAGTACATGTCAGATGTGAACACATGTCAGTACATGTGAGTACATGTCAGATGTGAACACATGTCAGTACATGTGAGTACATGTCAGATGCGAACACGTGTCAGTATATGTGAGTACATGTCAGATGTGAACACGTGTCAGTATATGTGAGTACATGTCAGATGTGAACACGTGTCAGTATATGTGAGTACATGTCAGATGTGAACACGTGTCAGTACATGTGAGTACATGTCAGATGTGAACACATGTCGGTACATGTGAGTACATGTCAGATGTGAACACATGTCGGTACATGTGAGTACATGTCAGATGTGAACACATGTCGGTACATGTGAGTACATGTCAGATGTGAACACGTGTCAGTACATGTGAGTACATGTCAGATGTGAACACGTGTCAGTACATGTGAGTACATGTCAGATGTGAACACGTGTCAGTACATGTGAGTACATGTCAGATGTGAACACGTGTCAGTACATGTGAGTACATGTCAGATGTGAACACGTGTCAGTACATGTGAGTACATGTCAGATGTGAACACGTGTCAGTACATGTGAGTACATGTCAAATGTGAACACGTGTCAGTACATGTGAGTACATTTCAGATGTGAACACATGTCAGTATATGTGAGTACATGTCAGATGTGAACACATGTCAGTATATGTGAGTACATGTCAGATGTGAACACTTGTCAGTACATGTGAGTACATGTCAGATGTGAACACGTGTCAGTACATGTGAGTACATGTCAGATGTGAACACGTGTCAGTACATGTGAGTACATGTCAGATGTGAACACATGTCAGTATATGTGAGTACATGTCAGATGTGAACATTCTGTGAGTACATGTCAGATGTGAACATTCTGTGAGTACATGTCAGATGTGAACACTACGATAGAACATGCATCTAAGATGTGATTGTGAGAATTTGATATTATGTGTGGTACTAGTAGGATTCGTCATCTGAAGGGCAGAAGGAAGAATGTATTTATCTAGCAAGCTATGAAAACCATCAAGTATGCCCATCTGAAGGGCAGAAGGAAGAATGTATTTATCTAGCAAGCCAGACACACAGACAAGAGAACCTATATCACCATTTGAGTCACTCAGACTAGAGAACACATGTCACCATTTGAGTCACTCAGACTAGAGAACACATGTCACCATTTGAGTCACTCAGACTAGAGAACACATGTCACCATTTGAGTCACTCAGACTAGAGAACACATGTCACCATTTGAGTCACTCAGAATAGAGAATACATATCACCATTTGAGTCACTCAGACTAGAGAACACATATCACCATTTGAGTCACTCATACTAGAGAACACATGTCACCATTTGAGTCACTCAGACTAGAGAACACATATCACCATTTGAGTCACTCAGACTAGAGAACACATATCACCATTTGAGTCACTCAGACTAGAGAACACATATCACCATTTGAGTCACTCAGACTAGAGAACACATATCACCATTTGAGTCACTCAGACTAGAGAACACATATCACCATTTGAGTCACTCAGACTAGAGAACACATATCACCATTTGAGTCACTCAGACTAGAGAACACATATCACCATTTCAGCCACTCAGACTAGAGAACAAATGTCACCATTTGAGTCACTCAGACTAGAGAACACATATCACCATTTGAGTCACTCAGACTAGAGAACACATGTCACCATTTGAGTCACTCAGACTAGAGAACACATATCACCATTTGAGTCACTCAGACTAGAGAGCACATGTCACCATTTGAGTCACTCAGACTAGAGAACACATATCACCATTTGAGTCACACAGAGAACACATATCACCATTTGAGTCACTCAGACTAGAGAACACATGTTACCATTTGAGTCACTCAGAGTAGAGAACACATGTCACCATTTGAGTCACTCAGACTAGAGAACACATATCACCATTTGAGTCATACATAATACAGAATGAGGAAAAAGAAGAATAAGAAATCACTGTGCATACACTTTGACATTTGCTGGATGAGACTATACACTTTGACATTTGCTGGATGAGACTATGCACCTATGAGTTTGCCCATAGTGCAATGACATCATTTCTGTTTTTCCTCTTCATCATTCTTGAGTCAGTTATCAGTTTACAGTACCAATAGCTTCAATGAACTGTGTAATTTTCGCTTCAGGTTATCCATGGAACTCTTCAGATTCAGAACTAGTGCCAATAGTTTAAGAGCTATTTCCTATACAGAATCTATTTAATTTACTACTATTTACAGTCGAATCCCATTATAACAACTTGGTCCAGGCCGAAACAATACATATGTTATAGCAGATATTCACTATATACAGTATATACAATAAGGAATAAATCAAATTGGGGATTTGGAAAATTGTTGCTATATAAGGTAATTTGTTATAACAGACTGTGCTATAGAGGAATTCCACTATATTCATTTTCAAGATCATGGCTTGCTCGAAAAAATCTTGACCAGAGACAGTTTGACTAAGTCCTCAAATAATGAGAACTGGACTTTTTAAACTGGACATAGCAAACTATGCCTAAAATTAAAACATCTAGATCAGGATGGACAATTTTTGTAGAATAGTGGTCAAATTCAATATGATTTGTCCGAGATGGGTATAAGCAAACCTTTCTTTTAGTCCTTTGAAGTTCAAACGGCTTTTTGGCTGATGAAGCAGTCCACCTTCTTCTTCTTCTTCTTCTTTTCCATTCAGGATTCTTTTGGTCCTGCTAGATCTTCAGGCCAGTTGTCAGGATGAAACTCCCAGTCCTCTCCAGGTCAGAGCGCACTGCCCCAATGTTTTTGCCTCAGTTCAGTCCAGTGTGGTCATGTCTTGCCTCGCTGTACTTTGTATTCTGGACAGTCTTGGACTGTGTGTTCGGGGGGTCTGTATGCCTATTCCTCAAAGATATACATTTGTGTGGGCCACCCTGATCTGGTACAGGTAGTTCTGTGGCCTATAGTGGCCAGTTCTAAGTTGAAAGATGATGGTCTGTTGTTCCCTATGGAGTTGGTTATGGGGTCTAGTTTCTTATCAATATCCATATCTTTCTTTCACTTTAATATATAAAGGTTGCGGATTAGTGTGTTGGCCTCACTGTATGGCAAAAGATAGCTGATTTGTAAACACTTGGTGAAAGCAAAGACACAAAAGTACTAATTCAAGGAGAAAAGTTTCAATGTATGTCAAGTCATCCAATGAAGGAAAAATTCCAAAATCTAGCAATGGGGCGACTGAAAAGAAGCAGCTTTATCCATCAAGCTAAACGACTCTGCAGACAACTTACAGACCTACCTGAAGTTGACAGCCCCTTAAGGTCTGTACCAGAATAAATCCCTCGGAGTGAAAGGCATGAAATACCAATATACATTCAGACCCATGTGAAAGGAATACTAAGTGAGGATGAACAGAACAGTGTGCAGCGAAGGACAGTCATCCTCAGTTTCCTGGATGAGGAATATCCACGAGATATATGGGTCAGAGTATACACAGATGGATCAGCACAGAATGCAGTGAGGAATGGAGGTGCAGGTGTATATATAGAATATCCACACACGCCTAGAGATATGATCAGAACACCAACAGGAAAATTCTGCAATAATTATGATGCAGAAATCCAGGAAATTAGTGTGGCAACTAAAAAACTGCTTAACTCCAACTCTGGCCTACAGCCTGTGGTATTCCTGACAGATGCAAGGTCAGTGCTTCAAGCTCTCCAGTCTGGATAACTAACAGACTTGAAAAAACTACTTAATGAATTGTCTTACCAGTATAGGGTAACCATGCAATGGATACCCTCTCACTGTGGAATACCAGGAAATGAAAAAAGCAGACCAACTGGCTAAGGAAGGTGCTGCCGAAGACCAACCAGATATACCAATCACCTACCATCAGAAAAAACAGATGATAAAGTCAATAAGAAAGCCACAAACACCAACACAAGATGACTATCACAATATGAACAGATCAGAACAAGTTATAATTCTACGTCTCAGAACAGGACACAACCGACTCCGCAGTCACATGTATACAAAGTTCAAGATTGGCAACACGGCCATGTGTACATGTGGACAGGCAGCACAGAGTGCCAAACATATACTTCAAGAGTGTTCTGAGCATGAAACGCTGAGGCAGACATATTGGCCAGAGGAAACAACACTGGAATCAAAGCTCTATGGGACACTGTATGAACTACAAAAGACAGTGAGTTTTATTAAGGAGACAGAATTACAGATATAGACATGTTTCAAGTGAACGAAAGAAGAAGAAGAAGAAGAATTCAGGAGACAGAATTACAGATATAGACATGTTTCAAGTGAACGAAAGAAGAAGAAGAAGCTGATTTGTTCCAGTTCACCTCCTAAAACCCCCTCACCATATAAGATTTACTACATGTGAAGTGAAAGATGTTGTTGCTAAATCAAAAGTTAACAGTACACACTGTCTCAGAAAGTTAACAGTACACACTGTCTCAGAAAGTTAACAGTACACACTGTCTCAGAAAGTTAACAGTACACACTGTCTCAGAAAGTTAACAGTACACACTGTCTCACAAAGTTAACAGTACACACTGTCTCAGAAAGTTAACAGTACACACTGTCTCACAAAGTTAACAGTACACACTGTCTCAGAAAGTTAACAGTACACACTGTCTCAGAAAGTTAACAGTACACACTGTCTCAGAAAGTTAACAGTACACACTGTCTCAGAAAGTTAACAGTACACACTGTCTCAGAAAGTTAACAGTACACACTGTCTCAGAAAGTTAACAGTACACACTGTCTCAGAAAGTTAACAGTACACACTGTCTCACAAAGTTAACAGTACACACTGTCTCAGAAAGTTAACAGTACACACTGTCTCACAAAGTTAACAGTACACACTGTCTCACAAAGTTAACAGTACACACTGTCTCAGAAGGTTAACAGTACACACTGTCTCAGAAAGTTAACAGTACACACTGTCTCAGAAAGTACATTTTATTCTGACACACCGTTTTCAACAAACAATATCAAATGGTTGATGTAATCAGTTTCTCCTTATCACTGTTTAGCATCATATTTTGCAGTTTTATATTTTATGAACTCAGGGGCAAGTTCATTAAAAAAAATTTGATAAATGTGTTGGACCAGTAAAAATGGCTTGGCTGGTCAGATTTGACTTGAGAGCTGTACTTTGCCCACCACTGATCTAAACTCTTGTCCAACTGGCAACCGAAGCCTGGACTTAAATAGGGTGCAAAGAATAGGGTCATTGATTTTTTTTAAAACATTTTGTATGAGGCTATTTTGATATCTGGAGGAATGACGGACCTGTGAAAAAAAGCATTATTGTCACTACATGTCTGGTCTCGATTTTTTACTTGCACTGGTATGTTCCCTTATACAACTCCTGGAACTGGTATGTTCCATTACAAAACTATTGGCACTGGTATGTTCCCCTACAAAACTATTGGCACTGGTATGTTCCCTTACAAAACTCCTTTCACTGGTATGTTCCCTTGCACAATTCCTTGCAATGGTATGTTACCTTACAAAGATCATTGCACTGGTATGTTTCCCTACACAGATAATTGCACTATGTTCCATTACACAACTCCTTGCACTAGTATGTTCCGTTACACAACTCTTGGCACTGGTATGTTCCCTTACACAAATCTTGACACTGGTATGTTCCCTTACAAAACTCCTTGCACTGGTATGTTCCCTTGCACAATTCTTTGCACTGGTATGTTCCCCTACACATATCTTTGCACTGGTATGTTCACTTACACAATTCCTTTCACTAGTATGTTCCCTTACACAACTCCTGCACTGGTATGTTCCCTTACACAACTCCCTGCACTGGTATGTTCCCTTACACAACTCCTGACACTGGTCTGTTCCCTTGCACAACTCCTGACACTGGTCTGTTCCCTTACACAACTCCTGGCACTGGTATGTTTCCCTACACAAACCATGGCGCTGGTATGGTCCCTTACACAACTCCTGGCACTGGTAAGTTCCCTTACACAACTCCTGGCACTGGTAAGTTCCCTTACACACCTTCTAAAACTGGTATGTTCCCTTACACAACTCCTGCACTGGTATGTTCCCTTACACAACTCCCTGCACTGGTATGTTCCCTTACACAACTCCTGACACTGGTCTGTTCCCTTGCACAACTCCTGACACTGGTCTGTTCCCTTACACAACTCCTGGCACTGGTATGTTTCCCTACACAAACCATGGCGCTGGTATGGTCCCTTACACAACTCCTGGCACTGGTAAGTTCCCTTACACACCTTCTAAAACTGGTATGTTCCCTTACACAACTACTGTCGTGGCAAGTTACTGTTTTGGCAGACTCCTAGCTGGAATGAACGCTATATGTGCCTTATATGATCAACAGGTCTGACAGAAGAATGAGCTAGTTCATCCAGAAGTGTGTGCTATGCTTTAGGCAGTACGTGATACTTCTGGGAAATTGCTGTACTGTAATGCCTCCCCTTATGGACTAAACGTGAATCTATAAACCCCCCCTAACATAACCATGTCTTTGAGACATGGTCCGGGTATCACGTTGTTTATTTTGTACTTTTGTCAGGAAGGCTATGGGATATCAAGAGCTACTTGCACAGCTAAAGGGATTATGTCATCATCATCATGTGCCAAGAGCTACCTGTTCAAAGCTAAAGGGATTATGTCATCATCATCATGTGCAAAGAGCTACCTGCTCACAGCCAAAGGGATTATGTCATCATCATTATGTGCCAAGAACTATCTGCTCACAGCTAAAGGGATTATGTCATCATCATCATGTGTCAAGAGCTACCTGCTCATAGCTAAAGGGATTATTTCATCATCATCATTGAAACTCTTGAGTTCTCAACATCCAATAGCCAATCTCCTATCCCAACTTGATGACTCAAATGACGATTACTGCAGCTGCTCAGGAACAAAATAGTTCTAAAGAACAGGCACTTACAGTCCACATGTTTTGGTCAAATCTATATATCACAAATTAAGAACTTAAATATGTCCTATGGTCACTGCTTGCTAGTTTCACCGGTTGAAGAGCCGTCAAATGTTTCACGTGATACTTGGTAATCACCTCCCTGTTAATAAACAGAAAATATAAGAGGAAATAAAACCATGATCCAACGGAAACCAAAAAATCACTGGAAAAAAAAATATTTCTCATTATGCATGATTAGGAACCATGTACTGCCAGATCCCAAATTGGAAGCAGGAAATACTGAGAATGTGATCTGTTATGCATGTTGTAAGGGGATTCTATGACATAATTGAACTGTTCAATCATCTCTGTACACATCCGAGTGATGCAACAGCACAAGTTTTACAACTGTTGTCATGACAGAGATGAGACAGATTCTCTTCCCGATGCCCACAAGGGGACCAAAGAATTGAAACACTGCCTGCCTTCCATGCATGTCATAGGAAGCAACCAACTAAGGAGGTTCTGGGGTGGAGTTGACTGTCCCATTCTATGTAGGATCAAATTGATTCAAAATGTTTGCTGAAGTTGGATGTGTCAGGCCTAAAGGTGTTGATATTACAGAAAAGATGTAAACCATGATACAATGTATTCCATTCTCTGGACAACATTTTGCTAATTGCAAGAGTTTGAAAATGAGCGCAGAAGAAAATGAAGAAGAAGAGGGACAGTGTATAGTTAAATGTGGAAATTTTGTACATACTCATGTCCTCCAGGGAGCGAGTTGTGCTACTGTTCAATTTGCACCATGTAGCCTAGCGTAGAAATGTGGTTGTATAGAAGAATGCTGAGAATACCACAGACTTTAAGAAAAACTAATGTGGAGGTGTTGAAAGAGTCAAATGTGAAACAGACCTTAATCAATAATATATGAAAAAGACAATCATAATTTTTGGCCACTCCATGAGACAGGCAGGTTTGGAGAACATAGTCACAAAAGGCAACATTTAAGGCAACAGAGACAGAGGGTGACAACATGAGAAAATATTAAGACAGTTTGACAACTTGGCATGGCAGGGAAACAACAACGATCTTTATACATAATACTGGAGACAAAGAGCTGTGGAGAGCCATGATCGCCTACGCCAGCCAGCATGGCACCTGATGATGATGAGCGTAGCGTCACCGATATCGGCATGCTTTTATTTCAGATGCACTTCCATAGCCTGTGTGTCTGACTGATGGCAGATGTTTCAGTCCTTTGGTGCAAATAAACAAGCAACACAGTGCATTTCCATTCTGTGGACTACATCCTGCTGGAAATGTAGTAGAACCATGGTCCTGCTACGTAACATTGCTCCAGATAGATCAAACGGGAGTGAGAATGAATGCTGGAGAAGACATCATGGTACTGTATGCTGGAGAAGACATCATGGTACTGTATGCTGGAGAAGACATCATGGTACTGTATGCTGGAGAAGACATCATGGTACTGTATGCTGGAGAAGACATCATGGTACTGTATGCTGGAGAAGACATCATGGTACTGTATGCTGGAGAAGACATCATGGTACTGTATGCTGGAGAAGACATCATGGTACTGTATGCTGGAGAAGACATCATGGTACTGTATGATACTGGCACATATAGACAATCAAGTCCATAAATAAGGGAGGGGATTGCATAGGATAATGGGCACATTACCTTTTTCAGGTAACCCCCACCCACTTCCTCCAAGCCCCTTGACTGTAGAGGTGTATCTGCCCCCAATCCCCTTGATTGTAGATGTATATCTGCCCCAACCCCCTTGACTGTTGAGGCATATCTGCAAGCATGTGCACAAAACTTACCATTTCAATTTTATCATCCAACATTTTGAAGAAATCAACTTGGCTTGCTGTGACACTGTAGATGAAATAAAACAGTTTGGTTACAGCAATATCAGTGTCGGCTATATGACCTGTCAGTACAATCTGAGCTATATGACCTGTCAGTACAATCTGAGCTATATGACCTGTCAGTACAATCTGAGCTATATGACCTGTCAGTACAATCTGAGCTATATGACCTGTCAGTACAATCTGAGCTATATGACCTGTCAGTACAATCTGAGCTATATGACCTGTCAGTACAATCTGAGCTATATGACCTGTCAGTACAATCTGAGCTATATGACCTGTCAGTACAATCTGAGCTATATGACCTGTCAGTACAATCTGAGTTATATGACCTGTCAGTACAATCTGAGCTATATGACCTGTCAGTACAATCTGAGCTATATGACCTGTCAGTACAATCTGAGTTATGTCATTCATCTTGGCTGATCTGATTATTTCATTGATCATTTTGTGTCACTCTCCAATGAAAAAGTACAGATCAATCAAAGGTCAGCCAACAGACCAGATGTAATGCCATGATAATTGGACATGGCCATAGTTACAAAAAAGCTTTCTTTCATTTACTTTTCGTTGTTTTTGTTTTGTTTTAATGTCAAGTAAAGATCAAAGTAAGAATTTGTAAGAATTTGTTTTAAAATTTAAAGACACAAGAGAACTGGCTTTATTAATCTTGGGTTTCCCCATATGTAGACCCCTGATATGGATTTGCTATAAAGGGGTATAGTAGTTTGGGTGGTTCCTTTAAAAATACTTATCATTGTGGTTTGAGAAATATCTATTTTACCTATAGTTTTGATGCTGAAATCGGATATGATAGGCCTATATGGCGCAAATTGAACCGTAACACAACATACTTCCCGCTCCCTGGTAGAAATCGTATGACATTTGTGATGATTAATTGAGAGCAAATACTTACAGCAACCTGTAGTTTTTTATAAGGGTGTGGAGGAATGTGACAGTTTTCTTTACTCCTTCAGTAGTGCTCAATATTGTTTCCTATTTTCCTAAAGAGATGGAGGTGTGGCTCAACACCTCCTATTCCTAGCATATGTATAATTTAACTATATTTTTGTTAATGTTGCCACGCGTTTTAAATAATGTTGCGTTTCTTTTTTTTTAACAGTATAGATTACTCATGACTAAAATACTTAGAATCTTCCACAAATGCAGAAAGTTTTGCAGCTTGTGAGCATGATCTTAGTGTCAGAGGGGCTTGGTATGAGTCCAGTGAGACAATACGATAACAGGAATATTTGTTTCTAGTAATCATCTTTAAACAAGACAATATCCACAAGACAATAAATTTCATCTGAAATGAAGTGCTACAGAAATATCCTACCAATATCATGGACAGAGAAAAAGAAGAACATTGAAATTTTAAAATTACTGAAACTAAATGAAGGCTAGCTTCTAAATACCATCATAAGAAGGAAGCTACAGTATTTAACGCGACATGACAGTATCGAGAGGCTGATTCTGGAGGGCAGAGTGCCAGGTGAGAGAAGAATAGGAAGACTAAGAAGACAATGGACCAATGACATTAAAAAATGTATGCCCATATTTCTGGCTAATGCAGGCCTGTTTGCCAGGACAGAGAGGCATTCAAAGTATCCACGACGATGACAACATTCTGGAAAAAATGTCACTTTATATATATATATATATATATATATATATATATATATATATATATATATATATAGTAGTCACCTATGCAAGACAGGTTACAGTGGATGGATCCGGTTAATGTGGCAAGACAGGTTACGGTGGATGGATCCAACTAATGTGGTAAGACAGGTTACGGTGGATGGATCCAACTAATGTGGTAAGACAGGTTACAGTGGATAGATCCGGTTAATGTGGCAAGACAGGTTATGGTGGATGGATCCAACTAATGTGGCAAGACAGGTTACAGTGGATGGATCCAAATAATGTGGTAAGACAGGTTACGGTGGATGGATCCAACTAATGTGGTAAGACAGGTTATGGTGGATGGATCCAACTAATGTGGCAAGACAGGTTACAGTGGATAGATCCGGTTAATGTGGCAAGACAGGTTACGGTGGATGGATCCAACTAATGTGGTAAGACAGGTTACGGTGGATGGATCGACTAAATGTAGTTTCTAGGACCTCTCTATCTGTCAACATGCAAGATTTTCCCTTACAATGTTAACTCTTCAGCCATATTGAACAACAGAACAGTTATATCATTGATGAGTAGACAGCACAGAATATATCCTGCATTATATTAAACCAGTTGAGGGAGGATTGTTAGCCCACAGAGACAGACGTCCACAGAAAGCTGTATGGGAGCCTTGAGGAGCTTTCAAATACAGCAGCATTTATCAAGAAAACTGGACTTGCTATGTAGACATGTCGAACTGTAAATGAGAAGAGGAAGAAATCATTGATCCATGTCTCTTAATTTTCAGATGACCTCTCCTGGCACAGTAGGTATATTCTAAGTCAGAATCTACATAGCATTCTGTTAAGTTTGTGATATCTTCAGTAATATATTTTGGAGGGGAGGTGGGGAGAAGAGGGTTTGATAATCCTGTTTTGGGAAAATCTCCAAGTACATATTATTGATGTCATTTCAGTTTTGTTGTAGCGAGTACATATTATTGATGTCATTTAAATGAATGATACTCACTGAAATTTTTTGGTAGAAGTCAAAGATTTGCTGTCCTTGTATGTTGTTTTATGTGACATTTCCTGCAGGAAAAAAAACCACAAATATGACAGGCAATGTCACAAACATATTTATTTTAACATATAACAGGCAACTTCACAAACATATTTATTTTAATATATAACAGGCAACTTCACAAACATATTTATTTTAACATATAACAGGCAACTTCACAAACATATTTATTTTAAAATATGACAGAGTACATTACTGCAGTTAGATCATAGTTAATGTTACAGGTCAGCTCGGTGATAGAGCGGTTAGTAGGCACTCCTTGCACATTCAACATGCTCAGAAATCACATAGTTCAAAACTCAAACATTTAGATTGTACCGGTGATACATCTTCTTCTTCTTCTTTCGCTAATAATGTCTATATGTGCAGTGCCTGTTTCTAGTATAAAGTGAACAGTGTTTTCCATTTCTTCATTAGTAATTTAAAGTTTAACATTCACAGGCATATCAGAATTTGTATGTACACTTTAATGTGTTATAGTTGCACATTTGTCAAGGATATGCTCTGAAGTTTAGCTGGTTTGCCCACATGTACACTTTGCTGAGGTGTAAATTTGATATTTTGGGTCAATATGGCTGTTTAGTCTATTGTGTCCAGTTCTAAATCAAAATATGATGGCTGTTTCTTTTATGTTTTGCAGATGGTAGTAATCCAGAGGAAGTAAGTTAAGGTAATCATCCAGTGAAGGTAAGTTAAGTTAGTCATCCAGTGAAGGTAAGTTAAGTTAGTCATCCAGTGAAGGTAAGTTAAGTTAGTCATCCAGTGAAGGTAAGTTAAGTTAGTCATCCAGTGATGGTAAGTTAAGTTAGTCATCCAGTGATGGTAAGTTAAGTTAGTCATCCAGTGATGGTAAGTTAAGCTAGTCATCCAGTGATGGTAAGTTAAGCCAGTCATCCAGTGAAGGTAAGTTAAGCTAGTCATCCAGTGAAGGTAAGTTAAGTTAGTCATCCAGTGAAGGTAAGTTAAGTTAGTCATCCAGTGATGGTAAGTTAAGTTAGTCATCCAGTGATGGTAAGTTAAGCTAGTCATCCAGTGAAGGTAAGTTAAGCTAGTCATCCAGTGAAGGTAAGTTAAGCTAGTCATCCAGTGAAGGTAAGTTAAGCTAGTCATCCAGTGAAGGTAATTTAAGCTAGTCATCCAGTGAAGGTAAGTTAAGTTAGTCATCCAGTGAAGGTAAGTTAAGCTAGTCATCCAGTGAAGGTAAGTTAAGTTAGTCATCCAGTGAAGGTAAGTTAAGCTAGTCATCCAGTGAAGGTAAGTTAAGGTTTTCACTGAGCCTTTCATGGATTCTTGATCATGGATTTATTTATGTGATAGTTGATTATTACATCAGATTTTTTTATGTTACAACCTTCCTTGTTACATCAGAATTTTGTATGTTAGAACCTTCCTTGTTACATCAGATTTTTTCATGTTACAACCTTCCTTGTTACATCAGATTTTTGTATGTTAGAACCTTCCTTGTTACATCAGATTTTTGCACATTAGAACCTTCCTTGTTACATCAGATTTTTGTATGTTACAACCTTTCTTATTACATCATATTTTTATATGTTAGAACTTTCCTTGTTACATCAGATTTTTGTATGTTAGAACCTTCCTTGTTACATTCAATTTTTGTATGTTAGAACATTCCTTGTTACAAAAGATTTTTGTATGTTAGAACCTTCCTTGTAACAACAGATTTTTGCATGTTACAATTCTCCTTGTTACAGCAGATTTTTGCATGTTAGAACCTTCCTTCTTACATCACATTTTTGCATTTTAGAACCTTCCTTGTTACATCAGATTTTTGCATGTTATAATCGTCCTTGTTACATCATAATTTTTGCATGTTAGAACCTTCCTTGTTACATCTTAATTTTTGCATGTTAGAACCTTCCTTGTTACATCTTAATTTTTGCATGTTAGAACCTTCCTTGTTACATCAGATTTTTGCATGTTATAATCGTCCTTGTTACATCATAATTTTTGCATGTTAGAACCTTCCTTGTTACATCTTAATTTTTGCATGTTAGAACCTTCCTTGTTACATCTTAATTTTTGCATGTTAGAACCTTCCTTGTTACATCTTAATTTTTGCATGTTAGAACCTTCCTTGTTACATCATTTTTGCATGTTACAACCCTATTTGGCCAGTTGATCAACTCTCTCATTTTCTGTTGTTCCACAGGAAGATGGAATCTATTTCAGTGTGATTCAACACTGATGTTGCAGTTTCATATCATGTACTGGACATTGGTTTTCAACTATTGTTGAAGTTTTACTCATAATAATAACATGTAATTGTATCATAGTACAATGTATCATAGTACAAGGTATCATAGTACAATGTATCATAGTACAAGGTATCATAGTACAATGTATCATGGTACATTTGATCATAGTACAATGTATCATAGTACTTTGTAACATAGTACAATGTAGCATAGTACAATCACTGAAGTCGAAGCTATTTCTGCAGCTGCAGGTCATAATACTGAGCTTGGTATTTGTGCAGCAGCTCATATGCAGAATAATCATTTGGGAAGTTGACAGATATATGGCAGGTATGTGGCAGGTATGTGACAGGTATATGGCAGGTATGTGACAGGTATATGGCAGGCATGTGACAGATATATGGCAGGTATGTGACAGGTATATGGTAGGTATATGGCACGTATGTGACAGGTATATGGTAGGTATATGGTAGGTATGTGACAGGTATATGGCAGGCATGTGACAGATATATGGCAGGTATGTGACAGGTATATGGTAGGTATGTGACAGGTATATGGCAGGTATGTGACAGATATATGGTAGGTATATGGTAGGTATGTGACAGGTATATGGCAGGCATGTGGCAGGTATATGGCAGGTATATGGCAGGTATGTGACAGATATATAGTAGGTGTATGGTAGGTATGTGACATAAATATAAACATTGAGATAAATTAATATTACAACAATGAAATTAAAGTCACAAGTGTATCACTGACTGTAGGTACAACAAACAAACATATATCACTAACTGTATCCAGCACACAGGTGTATCACTGACTGTACAAAGCACACAAATGCATCACTGTACCAAACACACAAATGTATCACTGATTGTACCAAACACATTAATGTATTACTGACTGTACCAAGCAAACAAATGTATCACTTACTGTACCAGCACACATGTGTATCACTGACTGTACCAAGAACACAAATGTATCACTGATTGTACCAAACTCACAAATATATCACTGACTGTACCAAGCAAACAAATGTATCACTTACAGTACCAGCACACGGGTGTATCACTGGCTGTACCAAGAACACAAATGTATCATTAACTGTACCAAGCACACAAATGTATCACTAACTGTACTAAGCACAGAAATGTATCATTGACTCTACCAAACACACAAGTGTAACACTGATTGTACACAGCACACAAATGTATCACTGACTGTACCAATAACACAAATGTATCACTGTGTCTAATACATATAGATACAGTATCACTAACTGTGCCTAACTCAAACATGTATCTCTAATTATACCAATGATACAAATGTATCACTGAATGAACTACACTATTGCGTGTATCCCTGAATGAACTACACTATTGCATGTATCACTGACCGCTGTATAAATATCGCTGGGAACCTCCAGTAAATAGTAAGTACTGTGTGGCTTAGACAATGCATTATTTTTGTCGATATCAGAAGGTCTTGACGAAGTGGTACCAGTTCGAACACCAGAAGCAATGTGTGGCGATACTTGTGTGTCCTCGTGTCTGGTTTGAGATTTAGTTTTGCCATTGGAGGTATCTCTGGATGAGGACAATGATTCTGTGGAGATAAAAATACAGTGCAGGATTAGAACTAACGTGTGCAAGGTGATAATTCAGATGAATATGAAAGGTAGGTGTTTAAGGTAAGTGTGACAGGTGTGAGTGTTGATAGTGAATCAAAAAGGTGATTGTGAAAGGTGAGCAAGGTAAGGAAGATGAAGAAGGAGAGCATGTAAGGTGATTATGGAAATTGAAAAGGGTGAGTGTGGAAGACGAGTGAACAAGGTGAAGAAGTTTAACATGGTAAGTGCTGTAGAAGGTGATTGTACAAGGTGATTCTTGAAGGTGATTGTAGATGGTGAGTGTGGAAGGTGAAGATGGAGAGAGTGAAAGGTGAATAAGATGTGAAAGGTGAAGAAAGTGAGGTGGAAAGGTGAAGATGGTGAGTGTGAAAGGTGAATAAGGTGAGTGTGAAAAGTGAATGTGAAATGTGAATGTGGAAGGTGAATGTGAAATGTGAAATGTGAAAAGGGTGTATACGGTGATAAGGTGAGTGTGAAAGGTGAGTGTGGAAGGTGAAGAAAGAGAATCGTAGGTAAAAAAGTGAGTGCCGTAGGTAAAAAATGTGAGTGTGGAATGTGAAGGTGAGTGTGGAAGATCTGTGGAAGGCAAGTATTGAAGGTGATCATTGTAGATAAAAGTATTGAAGTGTTGAAAGTCCAAATTGTGCATGTGAATTATGATAGAAAGTACAAATTGTGCATGTGAATTATGATAGAAAGTACAAATTGTGCATGTGAATTATGATATAAAGTCCAGATTGTGCATGTGAATTATGATATAAAGTCCAGATTGTGCATGTGAATTATGATATAAAGTCCAGATTGTGCATGTGAATTATGATAGAAAGTACAAATTGTTTAAGGTGAGTGCTGATGTGAGTGCTGATGTGAGTGCTGATGTGAGTGCTGATGTGAGTGCTGATGTGAGTGCTGATGTGAGTGCTGGTGTGAGTGCTGATGTGAGTGCTGATGTGAGTGCTGGTGTGAGTGCTGATGTGAGTGCTGGTGTGAGTGCTGGTGTGAGTGCTGGTGTGAGTGCTGGTGTGAGTGCTGGTGTGAGTGCTGATGTGAGTGCTGATGTGAGTGCTGGTGTGAGTGCTGGTGTGAGTGCTGGTGTGAGTGCTGGTGTGAGTGCTGATGTGAGTGCTGATGTGAGTGCTGATGTGAGTGCTGATGTGAGTGCTGGTGTGAGTGCTGATGTGAGTGCTGATGTGAGTGCTGATGTGAGTGCTGGTGTGAGTGCTGATGTGAGTGCTGATGATGACTTTATGAAGACTTTCGCTCTGAGAAAATGACAACGGGCATATCTACCAGCTAACTCTCACATCACACACTTAATCGAATTCAGATACATTCAACTCTCACATCACACTTAATCGAATTCAGATACATTCAACTCTCACATCACACTTAATCGAATTCAGATACATTCAACTCTCACATCACACTTAATCGAATTCAGATACATTCAACTCTCACATCACACTTAATCGAATTCAGATACATTCAACTCTCACATCACACTTAATCGAATTCAGATACATTCAACTCTCACATCACACTTAATCGAATTCAGATACATTCAACTCTCACATCACACTTAATCGAATTCAGATACATTCAACTCTCACATCACACTTAATCGAATTCAGATACATTCAACTCTCACATCACACTTAATCGAATTCAGATACATTCAACTCTCACATCACACTTAATCGAATTCAGATACATTCAACTCTCACATCACACTTAATCGAATTCAGATACATTCAACTCTCACATCACACTTAATCGAATTCAGATACATTCAACTCTCACATCACACTTAATCGAATTCAGATACATTCAACTCTCACATCACACTTAATCGAATTCAGATACATTCAACTCTCACATCACACTTAATCGAATTCAGATACATTCAACTCTCACATCACACTTAATCGAATTCAGATACATTCAACTCTCACATCACACTTAATCGAATTCAGATACATTCAACTCTCACATCACACTTAATCGAATTCAGATACATTCAACTCTCACATCACACTTAATCGAATTCAGATACATTCAACTCTCACATCACACTTAATCGAATTCAGATACATTCAACTCTCACATCACACTTAATCGAATTCAGATACATTCAACTCTCACATCACACTTAATCGAATTCAGATACATTCAACTCTCACATCACACTTAATCGAATTCAGATACATTCAATTAGTTGCATTCGCTAATACAGCTGACTTTGTTCAGTGCAATATATCATGATTTGTGATCAGAGAGAGAGAGAGGGAGAGAGAGAGGGAGAGAGAGGGAGGGAGGGAGAGAGAGAGGGAGAGAGAGAGAGGTTGAATGACTTGCCTTTGGTGCTTGTTATATCGATATCTTGCAAGCATCCAGCAAACTGATCACACAACCAGCACATACACGCACGCACACACAACCAGAACACACACGCACACAACCAGCACACGCACACGCACACCCATCACACACACACACACACAACCAGCACACACAAACACACACACACCATGTTTCAATTAACTGTCAATGTGTATATTGGTTATGTTCTAGTGGGCATGACATAGAAATATAAACATGAGGACTGGGATGTTCCCGAGTATGAGAACAGGTGGTTACCGATCCATAACCTCACACCACGACCACCAATCATCAAATATAGCTAACAACATCATCAGTCTTGTTACGTGATGTTTTTTTAATGATTGCTGTGTCACTATTTATATACGTTGTGTCGTCGGTCAACGAAACACACGGAAATAATCGAAAACATGAAATAAAAGTTTGCATTGAATTCTGTTGATAGATCGTACATTGACGTAAGTCACACTCACAGGAATAGAGCAACGCCAACCCAGACTAAGGAGGAGACCGACCCAACCCTGACTAAGGAGGAGACCGACCCAACCCTGACTAAGGAGGAGACCGACCCAACCCAGACTAAGGAGGAGACCGACCCAACCCTGACTAAGGAGGAGACCGACCCAACCCAGACTAAGGAGGAGACCGACCCAACCCTGACTAAGGAGGAGACAGACCTAACCTGA
Source organism: Meghimatium bilineatum (assembly GCA_034231615.1). Taxonomy (NCBI): domain Eukaryota; kingdom Metazoa; phylum Mollusca; class Gastropoda; order Stylommatophora; family Philomycidae; genus Meghimatium; species Meghimatium bilineatum. Next base: position 3,354,099 of record CM067321.1, read on the forward strand.
CTAAGGAATAGACCGACCCAACCCTGACTAAGGAGGAGACCGACCCAACCCTGACTAAGGAGGAGACCGACCCAACCCAGACTAAGGAGGAGACCGACCCAACCCTGACTAAGGAGGAGACAGACCCAACCTGACTAAGGAATAGACCGACCCAACCCTGACTAAGGAGGAGACCGACCCAACCCTGACTAAGGAGGAGACCGACCCAACCCTGACTAAGGAGGAGACCGACCCAACCCAGACTAAGGAGGAGACCGACCCAACCCTGACTAAGGAGGAGACAGACCCAACCTGACTAAGGAATAGACCGACCCAACCCTGACTAAGGAGGAGACAGACCCAACCTGACTACGGAATAGACCGACCCAACCCTGACTAAGGAATAGACCGTCCCAACCATGACTAGCAAAAGAGGTATACTCTAACTTGCTAAGTAAGGAAATAACCAACTCCTGTCGTGACGTCACAAATCACATAAATCAATATTCTTGTATCTAGAGAAATGTATATAATATCAAGTTAACAGAAGCCCCATCGAGGCCAGCTCCCTGGCTAGGAGATGAGGCTTAGTCCCGCCAGCAGAGGCTGAAAACTAAGATTGGCCAGGACCTCCTACAATCGAATAAGTCCACAGTCTGCCCTAGCAAGTACAGGCAATGGGAATATGCTTATGTATGATGTGTTACGGTGCCTGCCCTGTGACGACAATCGGACATGGGCGGCGCCGGTCCCTAAGTCTCGAAATGGTCCAACCCCAGCTGCTGGAAGTTCTTCTCAACTGCCCCAAGGAACCAGGGAGCGTGAGAATAGAGCAACTGGTAAAAAAAACAAGACCATTAAGACTAATGCATTGGAATGCTGAAGGTATCAACAATAAAAAAGTGGAACTTGAACACATCTTAAATGAAGAGCAAGTAAATGTATGATGTTTACAAGATACCTACAGGATGTAGTTTACAAGAAACCTACAGGATGTAGTTTACAAGAAACCTACAGGATGTAGTTTACAAGAAACCTACAGGATGTAGTTTACAAGAAACCTACAGGATGTAGTTTTCAAAATAAGAGGCTACCAATGCTATCGATCGGACCGAAAAGACAGGCAAATAGGAGGAGCACTGACGCTGGTTAAGAACAATATCAGTGCATGCCAGTTAGAAACATATATATAAGGAGTGGAATATCAGATACTCCACCTCAGGACAGAAAGTACAGAATTCCACCTCCTCAACTACTACTGTTTGAATGACTGCCCATTAGCACTAGATACAATCTCAGTGAAAAGATAACTGTGTGCGGAGACGTCACTGACAGAGTTGTGCTATGACCAAATGGACAGGAGAGTTGAGGAACTAGAAAACTGGCAGGGTGAACATGAACTTACCAACTTACATCAACCAACAAATTTAACCCCCCCCCCCCCAACATTCTACTTGGGATACAAGTAAATTATCAACGGGAAAATTCTGCCACAATTACTAGGCAGAAACCCAGGCATTCAAGGTGGCAAATGAAAAACTGTTACGCACCAATCTTGAATCACAGCTTGTAGTATTCCTGACAGATGCAAGATCAGCACATCAAGTGCTCCAGTCCAGAAAACTACCAGACCTGCAGGTACTACTGACCGAACTAATCAATCAGCGTAAAGTAGCTATGCAATAGATACCATCACATTGTGGAATACCTAGAAACGAGAAAGCAGATCATCTGGCTAAGGAGGAAGCTGCTGGTGATCAACCAGATGTGCCAATAACCTACCATCAAAAGAAACAGATGATGAAGGCAATTATAAAGTTAACACCAACACAAGATGTCTACCAAATTATGAACAGACCAGAACATGTTGTCATTCTGCACCTCAGAACAGGATACAACTGACTCCGCAATCACATGTATACAAAGTTCAACATTGGCAACACGGATGTATGTACATGTGGACATGCACCTCAGACAGCAGAGCATATTATTCAGGAATGCCCAGAATATTAAATTCTGAGGCATATACACTGGCCCAGAAAAAAAACCAATGAAAGAAAAACTCTAAAAACCCATGTACAAGTTCCAGAACACAGTCAAATTTATAGAAGATACAAAACTTCAGATATAGGCACGAACCAGGCGAATGAAAGAAGATATCACCGAAAATCTAGTCGAAGTAAAAAACCGATATCAATAAAACAGAAAATGTGGCCGAAATCAACTTAGAATTTTTTTTTAAATAACCAACATCATCCTAGTACAAGAGACAATCGACATTAACCAAGCAGAAGAAACGACTGATATCAACCTAGTACAAGAGACAATCGATATCAACAAAGCAGAAGAAACGACCGATATCAATTCAGCAGATAGTACTGTACTGTAGCACATTCAGTACTGACCTCAGTTTTCTAACCCACCACGTGACATACTATAAGCACTTAAGGCAAACGATCGAAGTATGTCGACATTTCCGTCTTCTGAAATTGTACTTTAAACATCTAAAATTAGCTTTATTTTCGGGAAAACCCACAGTGCCAACATCGTATCACATCTAATATATTGATTTTCTGTTTATTTTCAAGAAATATTAAGCAAATTTAACATCGACAGAACATTTCTGAGAGTTATACGGAGTTTATATTAACAGTAGATTGGCGGGAAATGATTTGACGCATGGCACAGTACTGAAAGGAGACAGGGAGATCTGATTTATTTAGAGCAGATATATTTGCGACAGAATTATGATGATGAAATAATTCCTTTAGCTGTGAGCAGGTATCTCTTGACACATGATGATGATGAAATAATTCCTTTAGCTGTGAGCAGATAGCTCTTGACACATGATGATGATGAAATAATTCCTTTAGCTGTGAGCAGATAGCTCTTGACACGTGATGATGATGAAATAATTCCTTTAGCTGTGAGCAGATAGCTCTTGACACATGATGATGATGAAATAATTCCTTTAGCTGTGAGCAGATAGCTCTTGACACATGATGATGATGAAATAATTCCTTTAGCTGTGAGCAGATATCTCTTGACACATGATGATGATGAAATAATTCCTTTAGCTGTGAGCTCTTAAAACAGACCATGTCCTTACTAACAACAGCACGGGTACTTTTCAGTTGTGTGACAGTGGCGACACCCGGGGGGGGAGAACTATGGAGGGGGGAGCTATGACACATATTTAGTTTCCGAAGGAAGGCATTCCAGTGAGCCATGGATGACCACGTCCTACCAGGAACAAATACCACACACTAACTCAGGGATCGGGAACCTTTTTGTCTGAGAGAGCCATGGACACCAGATATTTTGAAAAGTAATTCTGTGAGAGCCATACATTATGTTTAAAACTAAAAATTCGAGTAAATGTGGACATTTTGTGTAATTTCAATACTAAAAGTACAATAATTATGTCTCTGAATTCTTTTTAATAACATTGTTATGCTGTTGCTAATCAATAATACGTGTTTCTTACCATTAATGCAACTTCTGGTGCTGAGCTGCAGTAGACTTTAGCTCATTTGTAGAATGAAATATTGATATGCAATTAATATATAGATAAAAGAAGTCTAAAGAAACATTTTTTTATAATCGAACATTTGGTTGCGAGCCAGATGCAGCCATCAATAGAGCCACAGCTAGCTCGCGAGCCATGGGTTCCCAACCCCTGCAATAACTTATCATTCCAGTGCGCCAGCATCCATGGATTACCACGTCCTAACAGGAACACAGCACACACTAACTTATCATTCTTTTGTCGGACTTGTTGACCCATCAACTGTGATGATACATCTCGCATTCCCCACCACCTAGTTGACATCTCACATTCCCCACCACCTAGTTGACATCTCACATTCCCCACCACCTAGTTGACATCTCACATTCCCCACCACCTAGTTGACATCTCACATTCCCCACCACCTAGTTGACATCTCACATTCCCCACCACCTAGTTGAGTTTGCCACATAATAACACAGCTGCAATGTCTACTGGTCTGCATCATTCCGTCATCCATAGGGATTATTTGATAGAAGACAAAAGTCAGTAATTGAGACAGGATCTGACGATGATTTTGTTCACATGTGTCGAGTTGTCAACCTATCGCCCAACTTTCCTTAGTCGCCTCCTGCAACATCCTTTGGAAAAAGACAGTGGCCCTATTCTTGGCAACTGTAACTAATTTCCAGACCCTGGTTGCCACACGGGAGCTACTGAGTGACCTAGAAGTTCAACCCTGGTTGCCAGACGGGAGCTACTGAATGAACTAGAAGTCCAGACACATGTTGTCACACGGGAGCTAATGAGTGAATTAGATGTCCAGACCTTGGTTGCCACACATTCAATAATGCTGTTTTTTACTCGTAGTATTTTGTTGTTAATGTACTCTTGATTGAGGCCGTTTCGTCGAAACGTAGATTGGCATGTTATTACGTGAGCTTTCTGTGATTAGCAAAACTTCGTTACTCTGTTCCAAGTCTTGCTTACTGATATGTAAGTAGACGTGCAGACGGACAGACACAGACAATCATATTACAGTAAATAGAAAGAACGCTTCCCATCACAATTGGCTAGATAAGATGCTAGGATTCCAGCAAGGATTCATTTCTCCCATCTGCACATAAAACACTGAATGATTCCAAGAAGTCTACCGACGGAAGACAGATTATATAAATCAAATGAAGAATCAATATCACAATAAGATCAGATGTGAGTTAGCAAACGTGTACGATGGCGGCGAAGAGAAATTTCAAATGCGCGGATCAATGTTAGTTCAAGCTACATATAAATGTATCTACCTGTCCTGGAAGAGCTTGAATCATACAAATGACATATGAACGTATGAACATACAAATGACATATGAAAGTTCTTCATTCTTTTACTCTCAGCTTGGGCATCTGTTTGATAAATATAATCTATCTTTATTAAATTAGCAATGCAATCGATTTGTTGAGATTTTGCAGCGCGTTGATACAATGAACGCGAGATGCTGAGAAAAAGATGTCTTAGACCATCTTCTCCTTGTTCGCAGTTTTAACGTGTCTATACAACAAGTCTGGTTGTTTTGCTAACTGTTGCTGCATTTCAATGCTTCTCAAGACCCCCATACAGTTTGGTGAGACAGGGATGTGTACTATCCCCCCTATTGTTTACAACATACATAGATAACATCTGCAAAGTAGAAACGACAACAGAAGAAAACAATTTGAAGGATAACTTAATAAACGAATTGCTATTTGCAGACGACACAAAGTACTAGTAGAATGATTAGAAGAGCAACTACACAGACAAATAGATTACACCAAACATGTCAAACCTTTAACATGAAGATAAATATAGAGAAGACCGAAGTAATGAAGATAGGAAGATCAGAAAGAAACACCAAAATATGTATAAAAAAAGTAAAGTAACCCATAGCATTTATTAATGCCGTAGGGGTGTGAGATGTTAGCGATCTCACATTTCACAGGCTCTGCAAATGAGGGCGGTAGCCATCTCCTCTCCCTCGCAGTCTTTACTTCCCGGATTAATCCGGTACCCATTTAAAGCTAGGTCGACCTGGGAGCCGTTGCGATCTGAAAATATTTCCGCCTCAACTGGGGAATGAACCCAGGACCACTCATATGCGAAGCCAGTGCGCTAACCACTGCGCTAACGCGGCTCCTAACATATGTATAGAAAACAACAGACTTAAACTGGGGAAATCATCACATACCCAGGAAGTAATATAACAACAGACGGCAGGAGCAGCAAAGAAATACACAATAAATGTAGTAAAGCATACCAAGCCATAGGGCAAATGGCACCAATCTTCAGAAACAAAAATGTAGATTTAAACACCAAAATAACACTATTCAAAACAATTATTATACCAATGCTGTGTTACCCAAGCCAAACATGGACAACGACGGCACAAGATAAACGTAAACTTGTGACAGCTGAAATGACATGCTTGTGCAGAATCCTGGGAATATTGCTAAGAGACAGTGAGAAATGAAGACATTATCTGGACACCTAGTTCATTCAGTAGTTCCGATGCGACAACATGTATCTGAACATCTAGTTCATCCAGTAGTTCCCATGTAGCAACCAGTGTCTGAACATCTAGTTCATCCAGTAGTTCCCATGTAGCAACCAGTGTCTGAAAATCTACTTCATTCAGTAGTTCCCATGTAGCAACCAGTGCCTGAAAATCTACTTCATTCAGTAGTTCCGATGCGACAACATGTATCTGAACATCTAGTTCATGCAGTAGTTCCCGTGTGGCAACCCGTGTCTGAACATCTAGTTCATTCAGTAGTTCCCATGTGGCAACCGGTGTCTGAACATCTAGTTCATTCAGTAGTTCCCGTGTGGCAACCAGTGTCTGAACATCTAGTTCATTCAGTAGTTCCCATGCGACAACATGCATCTGAACATCTAGTTCATTCAGTAGTTCCCATGCGACAACATGCATCTGAACATCTAGTTCATTCAGTAGTTCCCATGTAGCAACCAGTGTCTGAACATCTAGTTCATTCAGTAGTTCCCATGTAGCAACCAGTGTCTGAACATCTAGTTCATTCAGTAGTTCCCATGTAGCAACCAGTGTCTGAACATCTAGTTCATTCAGTAGTTCCCATGTAGCAACCAGTGTCTGAACATCTAGTTCATTCAGTAGTTCCCATGTGGCAACCCGTGTCTGAACATCTAGTTCATTCAGTAGTTCCCATGTAGCAACCAGTGTCTGAACATCTAGTTCATTCAGTAGTTCCCATGTGGCAACCAGTGTCTGAACATCTAGTTCATTCAGTAGTTCCCATGTAGCAACCAGTGTCTGAACATCTAGTTCATTCAGTAGTTCCCATGTGGCAACCAGTGTCTGAACATCTAGTTCATTCAGTAGTTCCCATGCGGCAACATGTATCTGAACATCTAGTTCATCCAGTAGTTCCCATGTAGCAACCAGTGTCTGCAAATCTACTTCATTCAGTAGTTCCGATGAGACAACATGTATCTGAACATCTAGTTAATTCCCCATCGAGACCAGCACCGTGCAGAGGTGATGGGGCTTAGTTCAGCCATCAGGGGCTGGAAACTAAGACTGGTCGGGCAGTCCCACTCGAGCAGGACCATAGTCCTGCCCAAGTAAGCAGAGTGCTGAAGACGGAGGCATCCAGCCAAAAGGCGCACAGATAATCAGGATGCCACGCACAAAACACAATGGAAACATGTCTACATCTAGAAATAGTTATGGTGCCTGCCCTGTGGCGGACGTTCAGGCAGGGACGGTGCCGGGCCCTATACCTCGAAAGGGCCCAACCTCAGTTACTGGAAGTCCTTCTCAATTGCCCCGAGGAGCCAGGAGGCAAGGGAATAGAGCTACTGGCCAAACAAACAAACAACCAATAAAAATAATGCACTGGAATCCTGAGGGTGTCAACAGTAAAAGAGATGGATACAGCAAAAAATTGGAACTTGAAAATGTCCTCAGTGAAGAACAAGTTAGTATATGATGTATCCAAGAAACACACCTCAGCAGCGACATAGCCTTCAAAATCAGAGGCTACCAGTGCTACCGGTCTGACAGAAAGGACAGGCGAAAGGGTGGAATTCTGACACTTGTTAAAAACAATATCAGCGCATGTCAGCTTGAAGTATATATGGAAGGGGCAGAATACCAGATGCTCCACCTAAAAACAGACAGTGCAGAATTCCATCTCCTGAACTACTACTGCCCAAATGATAAACCATTGGCACTAGACACAATTCCAGACAAAGAGAGACTTATGGTGTGTGGTGACTTCAACAGCCACTCTCAGAGCTGGGGATACGATCATATTGACAAGAGAGGTGAGGAACTTGAGAGCTGGCAGGATGAAAATAATCTCATCCTTATTAACCAGCCAGCAGACTCGCCAACCTTCTACTCGAGAGCATGGCACACCACCTCTACACCAGACCTGGCATTCCACTCACCAGGCTTGGAATGGAACATCACACGTGTTGTTGGAAAGCAGCTTGGAGGTAGTGACCACAGACCAGTATTTCTGGAAATCCACAATGAATTTACCAAGGACAGCAGCACGCTCACTAGGTGGAACTATAAAAGGGCAGACTGGAAAATGTACCAGCATTTAACCAGTGTTCTAGCTAAGGACATGAACTTGGACAAAGACATCAATAGAGCAGTGAGTGAATTTAATAGATGTATACTACAAGCTGCTAGTAAAACCATACCCAGGGGGGCACGCAAAAACTACAAACCCTACTGGAATGATGAACTGGAAAAGCTGCAAAATGAGATGGAAACATCTAGACAGCAGGCTGAGAACAGACCTAGCCAAGAACATCACAACAAATATCAGCAAACAAAGGCTAAATTTCAAAGAGCCAAGTTACAAGCCAGACGGAGCAGCTGGAAAGAAAAAACAGAGTCGCTGAACCTAGAAAGAGATACTAGGAAATTATGGAAACTTGTAAAACAACTAAATGATGAAGGTACAGGGAGAAATACGAGGATCACCCTTTATAAAGATAGAAACATTTTAACAGGTAAACATGCAGCTGATTACTTTGCAGATTCCTTTGCAGAAGACAATAACGTCAAAGTCAGCCCAGACAAACAACAGGAGGTTCGAGAGAACCAGAAAAACATTGGACAAGGCGAACCTATACCTGAAGTCATGGAGGCACCAATCACAATGAGAGAACTGGAGCATGCAATATCCAAATTGAAAATGAAAAAGTCCCCTGGAGCTGATGGAGTATCCAATGAAATGATTAGAAACCTGGGAATTGCAGCAAGAGCAAAGCTACTGCAGATCTTTAACACAAGCTGGTCCACAGGTAATGTACCACAGGCGTGGAGAGAAGCAATAATGATACCACTCCTCAAATCAGGAAAAGATGGCAACACAGTCTCCAACTACAGGCCCATCAGCCTCACAAGCTGTCTATGTAAAACAATGGAACGCATTATCAATCTTAGGATGCAGTGGTACCTTGAAAGTGAAAACCTTCTGGTATCACAGCAAGCAGGTTTCAGACAGTGCTACTCTACTGAAGATCAGGCAACCTACCTCTCCCAAAAGATTGAGGATGCCTTCCAAGAAAAGAAACTGGTACTAGCAGCATGGATAGACCTCAGGAAAGCATTTGATAAGGTCTGGAAAGAAGGGCTCCTAAAGAAATTGCGAAATTGCAGGGTTAGCTCAAGAATGTACAAATGGGTAAAAGCATACCTGCATAATAGAAGAGCCAGGGTACAATTAGATGGTCGCAAGAGCAAGAAAGTTCTACTGCGTCATGGAGTCCCCCAGGGAGGAGTCCTGTCACCCACACTTTTCTTGGTTTACATCAATGACCTAGTTGCTGAACTACCACACGGGATCAAAGTGGCAATGTATGCTGACGACCTGGTGATCTGGTGCACGGAAGAACATGCAACAGTGGCCACTAAACAAATACAAAGAGCTATCGATGCCCTAACCTTATGGGCAAATAGATGGTGCGTCAGCATTAACACAGATAAGTGCAGCACTACACTCTTTACCCTCTCACCAAAACAAAAAGCTGGTCATATCAAGATAGATGGAGAGCTCTTGAAAGAAGACAAACAACCCACATACCTCGGAGTTACTTTTGATGATAAGCTGACATGGAAGCAGCACATAAACAAAGCAACAACAAAAGCCAGGAGGAAGCTAGCTATCCTGAGAAAACTAAGTGGAACCACATGGGGAGCCAGTGGAAATATACTCAGTAAAGTTTACCAGCAAGGCATAAGACCACACCTGGAATATGGTTCAGCTGCGTGGTGTCCTGCATCAAACACAACATTACAAGATCTAGATAAAGTGCAAAACCAGGCACTTAGAATAATGTTGGGAGCAATGAAATCAACACCCATAGCAGAGATGCAGAAAATGGGAAGAATGCAAACACTTGGCGAACGCAGAGACACAAAAGTACTAATTCAGGCAGAAAAGTTTCAGTGTATGCCAAGTCATCCAATGAAGGAAAGATTCCAAAATCTAGCAATGGGACGACTGAAAAGAAGCAGCTTTATCCATCAAGCTAAACGACTCCGCAGACAACTTACAGACCTACCTGAAGTTGACAGCCCCTTAAGGCCTGTACCAGAACAAACCCCGTGGAGTGAAAGGCATGGAATGCCAATATACATTCAGACCCATGTGAAAGGAATACTAAGCGAGGACGAACAGAACAGTGTGCAGCGAAGGACAGTCACCCTCAGTTTCCTGGATGAGGAATATCCACAAGATATATGGGTCAGAGTATACACAGATGGGTCAGCACAGAATGCCGTGAGGAATGGAGGTGCAGGTGTATATATAGAATATCCACACAAGCCTAGAGATACAATCAGAACACCGACAGGAAAATTCTGCAATAATTATGATGCAGAAATCCAGGCAATTATTGTGGCAGCTAAAAAACTGCTGAACTCCAACTCTGAACTACAGCCTGTGGTATTCCTGACAGATGCAAGGTCAGTGCTTCAAGCTCTCCAGTCTGAAAAACTAACAGACTTGAAAAAACTACTTAGCGAATTGTCTTACCAGTACAGGATAACCATGCAGTGGATACCCTCTCACTGTGGAATACCAGGAAATGAAAAAGCAGACCAACTGGCTAAGGAAGGTGCTGCAGAAGACCAACCAGATATACCAATCACCTACCATCAGAAAAAACAGATGATCAAGTCAATAAGAAAGCCACAAACACCAACACAAGATGACTATCATATTATGAACAGACCAGAACAAGTTATAATTCTACGTCTCAGAACAGGACACAACCGACTCCGCAGTCACATGTATACAAAGTTCAAGATTGGCAACACGGCCATGTGTACATGTGGACAGGCAGCACAGAGTGCCAAACATATACTTCAAGAGTGTTCTGAGCATGAAACGCTGAGGCAGACATATTGGCCAGAGGAAACAACACTGGAATCATAACTCTATGGGACACTGTATGAACTACAAAAGACAGTGAGTTTTATTAAGGAGACAGAATTACAGATATAGACATGTTTCAAGTGAACGAAAGAAGAAGAAGAAAAATCTAGTTAATTCAGTAGTTCCGATGTAGCAACCAGTGTCTGAACATCTAGTTCATTCAGTAGTTCCAATGCGACAACATGCATCTGAACATCTAGTTCATCCAGTAGTTCCCATGTGGCAACCAGTGTCTGAACATCTAGTTCATTCAGTAGTTCCCATGTGGCAACCAGTGTCTGAACATCTAGTTCATTCAGTAGTTCCCATGCGAAAACATGTATCTGAACATCTAGTTAGTTCAGTAGTTCCGATGTAGCAACCAGTGCCTGAACATCTAGTTCATCCAGTAGTTTCCATGTAGCAACCAGTGTCTGAACATCTAGTTCATTTAGTAATTCCCATGTAGCAACCAGTGTCTGAACATCTAGTTCATTCAGTAGTTCCCATGTGGCAACGAGTGTCTGAACATCTAGTTCATTTAGTAATTCCCATGTAGCAACCAGTGTCTGAACATCTAGTTCATCCAGTAGTTTCCATGTAGCAACCAGTGTCTGAACATCTAGTTCATTTAGTAATTCCCATGTAGCAACCAGTGTCTGAACATCTAGTTCATTCAGTAGTTCCCATGTAGCAACCAGTGTCTGAACATCTAGTTCATTCAGTAGTTCCCATGTGGCAACCAGTGTCTAAACATCTAGTTCATTCAGTAGTTCCCATGTGGCAACCCGTGTCTGAACATCTAGTTAATTCAGTAGTTCCCATGTAACAACCAGTGTCTGAACATCTAGTTCATTCAGTAGTTCCCATGTAGCAACCAGTGTCTGAACATCTAGTTCATTCAGTAGTTCCCATGTGGCAACCAGTGTCTGAACATCCAGTTCATTCAGTAGTTCCCATGTGGCAACCAGTGTCTGAACATCTAGTTCATTCAGTAGTTCCCATGTGGCAACCAGTGTCTGAACATCTAGTTCATTCAGTAGTTCCCATGTAGCAACCAGTGACTGAACATCTAGTTCATTCAGTAGTTCCCATGTGGCAACCAGTGTCTGAACATCTAGTTCATTCAGTAGTTCCCATGTGGCAACCAGTGTCTGAACATCTAGTTCATTCAGTAGTTCCCATGCGACAACATGCATCTGAACATCTACTTCATTCAGTAGTTCCCATGTAGCAATCAGTGTCTGAACATCTAGTTCATTCAGTAGTTCCCGTGTATCAACCAGTGTCTGAACATCTAGTTCATTCAGTAGTTCCCATGTAGCAACCAGTGTCTGAACATCTAGTTCATTCAGTAGTTCCCATGCGACAACATGCATCTAAACATCTACTTCATTCAGTAGTTCCCATGTGGCAACCAGTGTCTGAACAGCTAGTTCATTCAGTAGTTCCCGTGTATCAACCAGTGTCTGGACATCTAGTTAATTCAGTAGTTCCCATGTGGCAACCAGTGTCTGAACATCTAGTTAATTCAGTAGTTCCCATGCGACAACATGCATCTGAACATCTACTTCATTCAGTAGTTCCCATGTAGCAATCAGTGTCTGAACATCTAGTTCATTCAGTAGTTCCCATGTATCAACCAGTGTCTGAACATCTAGTTCATTCAGTAGTTCCCATGTGGCAACCAGTGTCTGAACATCTAGTTCATTCAGTAGTTCCCATGTATCAACCAGTGTCTGAACATCTAGTTCATTCAGTAGTTCCCATGTATCAACCAGTGTCTGAACATCTAGTTCATTCAGTAGTTCCCATGTATCAACCAGTGTCTGAACATCTAGTTCATTCAGTAGTTCCCATGTAGCAACCAGTGTCTGAACATCTAGTTCAGTCAGTAGTTCCCATGTATCAACCAGTGTCTGAACATCTAGTTCATTCAGTAGTTCCCATGTGGCAACCAGTGTCTGAAAATCTAGTTCATTCAGTAGTTCCCATATGGCAACCCGTGTCTGAACATCTAGTTCATTCAGTAGTTCCCATGTGGCAACCAGTGTCTGAACATCTAGTTCATTCAGTAGTTCCCATGCGACAACATGCATCTGAACATCTACTTCATTCAGTAGTTCCCATGTAGCAATCAGTGTCTGAACATCTAGTTCATTCAGTAGTTCCCGTGTATCAACCAGTGTCTGGACATCTAGTTAATTCAATAGTTCCTGTGTGGCAACCAGTGTCTGAACATCTAGTTCATTCAGTAGTTCCCATGTGGCAATCAGGGTCTGAACATCTATTTCATTCAGTAGTTCCCATGTGGCAATCAGGGTCTGAACATCTAGTTCATTCAGTAGTTCACATGTGGCAATCAGGGTCTGAACATCTAGTTCATTCAGTAGTTCCTGTGTGGCAACCAGTGTCTGAACATCTAGTTCATTCAGTAGTTCCCATGTGGCAACCAGTGTCTGAACATCTAGTTCATTCAGTAGTTCCTGTGTGGCAACCAGTGTCTGAACATCTAGTTCATTCAGTAGTTCCCATGTGGCAATCAGGGTCTGAACATCCATTTCATTCAGTAGTTCCCATGTGGCAATCAGGGTCTGAACATCTAGTTCATTCAGTTGTTCCCGTGTGGTAACCCGTGTCTGAACATCTAGTTCATTCAGTAGTTCCCGTGTGGCAACCCATGTCTGAACATCTAGTACATTCAGTAGTTCCCGTGTGGTAACCCGTGTCTGAACATCTAGTTCATTCAGTAGTTCCCGTGTGGCAACCCGTGTCTGAACATCTAGTTCATTCAGTAGTTCCCGTGTGGCAACCCGTGTCTGAACATCTAGTTCATTCAGTAGTTTCTGTGTGGCAACCCGTGTCTGAACATCTAGTTCATTCAGTAGTTCCCGTGTGGCAACCCGTGTCTGAACATCTAGTTCATTCAGTAGTTTCTGTGTGGCAACCCGTGTCTGAACATCTAGTTCATTCAGTAGTTCCCGTGTGGCAACCCGTGTCTGAACATCTAGTTCATTCAGTAGTTCCCGTGTGGCAACCCGTGTCTGAACATCTAGTTCATTCAGTAGTTCCCGTGTGGCAACCCGTGTCTCAACATCTATTTCATTCAGTAGTTCCCATGTGGCAATCAGGGTCTGAACATCTAGTTCATTCAGTAGTTCCCATGTGGCAATCAGGGTCTGAACATCTATTTCATTCAGTAGTTCCCATGTGGCAATCAGGGTCTGAACATCTAGTTCATTCAGTAGTTCCCATGTGGCAATCAGGGTCTGAACATCTATTTCATTCAGTAGTTCCCATGTGGCAATCAGGGTCTGAACATCTAGTTCATTCAGTAGTTCCCGTGTGACAACCAGGGTCTTAACATCTAGTTCATTCAGTAGTTCCCATGTGACAACATGTATCTGGACATCTAGTTAATTCAATAGTTCCTGTGTGGCAACCAGTGTCTGAACATCTAGTTCATTCAGTAGTTCCCATGTGGCAATAAGGGTCTGAACATCTAGTTCATTCAGTAGTTCCCGTGTGGCAATCAGGGTCTGAACATCTAGTTCATTCAGTAGTTCCCATGTGGCAATCAGGGTCTGAACATCTAGTTCATTCAGTAGTTCCCATGTGGCAATCAGGGTCTGAACATCTATTTCATTCAGTAGTTCCCATGTGGCAATCAGGGTCTGAACATCTAGTTCATTCAGTAGTTCCCGTGTGGCAATCAGGGTCTGAACATCTATTTCATTCAGTAGTTCCCATGTGGCAATCAGGGTCTGAACATCTAGTTCATTCAGTAGTTCCCATGTGGCAATCAGGGTCTGAACATCTAGTTCATTCAGTTGTTCCCGTGTGGCAACCCGTGTCTGAACATCTAGTTCATTCAGTAGTTCCTGTGTGGCACCCAGTGTCTGAAAATCTAGTTCATTCAGTAGTTCCCGTGTGGTAACCCGTGTCTGAACATCTAGTTCATTCAGTAGTTCCTGTGTGGCAACCAGTGTCTGAACATCTAGTTCATTCAGTAGTTCCCGTGTGGCAACCCGTGTCTGAACATCTAGTTCATTCAGTAGTTCCCGTGTGGCAACCCGTGTCTGAACATCTAGTTCATTCAGTAGTTCCCGTGTGGTAACCCGTGTCTGAACATCTAGTTCATTCAGTAGTTCCTGTGTGGCAACCAGTGTCTGAACATCTAGTTCATTCAGTAGTTCCCATGTGGCAATAAGGGTCTGAACATCTAGTTCATTCAGTAGTTCCCGTGTGGCAATCAGGGTCTGAACATCTAGTTCATTCAGTAGTTCCCATGTGGCAATCAGGGTCTGAACATCTAGTTCATTCAGTAGTTCCCATGTGGCAATCAGGGTCTGAACATCTATTTCATTCAGTAGTTCCCATGTGGCAATCAGGGTCTGAACATCTAGTTCATTCAGTAGTTCCCGTGTGGCAATCAGGGTCTGAACATCTATTTCATTCAGTAGTTCCCATGTGGCAATCAGGGTCTGAACATCTAGTTCATTCAGTAGTTCCCATGTGGCAATCAGGGTCTGAACATCTAGTTCATTCAGTAGTTCCTGTGTGGCACCCAGTGTCTGAAAATCTAGTTCATTCAGTAGTTCCCGTGTGGTAACCCGTGTCTGAACATCTAGTTCATTCAGTAGTTCATGTGTGGCAACCAGTGTCTGAACATCTAGTTCATTCAGTAGTTCCCGTGTGGCAACCCGTGTCTGAACATCTAGTTCATTCAGTAGTTCCCGTGTGGCAACCCGTGTCTGAACATCTAGTTCATTCAGTAGTTTCCCTGTGGCAACCCGTGTCTGAACATCTAGTTCATTCAGTAGTTTCTGTATGGCAACCCGTGTCTGAACATCTAGTCCATTCAGTAGTTCCGGTGTGGCAACCAGTGTCTGAACATCTAGTTCATTCAGTAGTTCCCGTGTGGCAACCCGTGTCTGAACATCTAGTTCATTCAGTAGTTCCCGTGTGGTAACCCGTGTCTGAACATCTAGTTCATTCAGTAGTTCCTGTGTGGCAACCAGTGTCTGAACATCTAGTTCATTCAGTAGTTCCCGTGTGGCAACCCGTGTCTGAACATCTAGTTCATTCAGTAGTTCCCGTGTGGCAACCCGTGTCTGAACATCTAGTTCATTCAGTAGTTCCCGTGTGGTAACCCGTGTCTGAACATCTAGTTCATTCAGTAGTTCCTGTGTGGCAACCAGTGTCTGAACATCTAGTTCATTCAGGAGTTCCCGTGTGGCAACCCGTGTCTGAACCTCTAGTTCATTCAGTAGTTCCCGTGTGGTAACCCGTGTCTGAACATCTAGTTCATTCAGTAGTTCCTGTGTGGCAACCAGTGTCTGAACATCTAGTTCATTCAGTAGTTCCCGTGTGGCAACCCGTGTCTGAACATCTAGTTCATTCAGTAGTTCCCGTGTGGCAACCCGTGTCTGAACATCTAGTTCATTCAGTAGTTCCCGTGTGGCAACCAGTGTCTGAACATCTAGTTCATTCAGTAGTTCCCGTGTGGCAACCCGTGTCTGAACATCTAGTTCATTCAGTAGTTTCTGTATGGCAACCCGTGTCTGAACATCTAGTTCATTCAGTAGTTTCTGTATGGCAACCCGTGTCTGAACATCTAGTTCATTCAGTAGTTCCCATGTGGCAATCAGGGTCTGAACATCTATTTCATTCAGTAGTTCCCATGTGGCAATCAGGGTCTGAACATCTAGTTCATTCAGTAGTTCCCATGTGGCAATCAGGGTCTGAACATCTAGTTCATTCAGTAGTTCCCATGTGGCAATCAGGGTCTGAACATCTATTTCATTCAGTAGTTCCCATGTGGCAATCAGGGTCTGAACATCTATTTCATTCAGTAGTTCCCGTGTGGCAATCAGGGTCTGAACATCTAGTTCATTCAGTAGTTCCCATGTGGCAATCAGGGTCTGAACATCTAGTTCATTCAGTAGTTCCCGTGTGGCAACCCGTGTCTGAACATCTAGTTCATTCAGGAGGCAAACTCTACAATATGCCCAGTACACACGTGAGCCATCTCCAGAAAACCCTTCTGCCCCTGATGCCCTGAAAGTCAACATAGGGTTTAGCGAATATATAGATAGATACAACAAGTCTGGTTTTATTGATAAATGTTACTGTATTTGAATGCTTCTCAAGACTCCCATACAGTTTAACATGTTATACGTTAAGTATTAGATATGTTCTTTATCCTCTTCGCACACCGGACACCTACATAGGTGTTAAGATCTCCGCTTCAGTAAATCTCTCTGAGTATAACTGCTGATGGTTCCGGTTCTATGTTGATTCACTGCTCTCTTTGAAATCTTTGTTTGTGTTCTCTACGGGCCACGCCCATTTTTACTCATACATTCGCGCATTCTAGATATTGATTCATGCTCATTCATCTCAAAATCCTCAGCTCGCGAGGACTGACGAAGAGTATGAGTGTGTCTACTCAGTCCATATTCTGATCATCTGTCGTGGTGGCCAGGCTAGCTAATTGGTCGGCCATTCCGTTTCCATACCCCAGGCTCAATACCCCAGCCAGTTGTTAGTTATGTGTTCTTCTGATCAGACAGGTATACACCCCCCCCCCCCCCCCGGCACTTTCTTTCCTCTATGGATGTCATTCAAATTTCAATCTGAATATCTACATTATCTCTTTCAGACAAAATTAAATTTGGCATTTGAGAAAATGTAGCCAAAAACTAGAAGACATTCAGGAATAAAACAAATTCAATGATAAAAACAACAAGACTAATTCATTGGTTTTTACTCAACTTTTTTCAGGTTCTAAAAAACATTGAGAGCTCAAAATATAAACAATTGCTCATGACACCTTGAGCTTTACGCCAAAATATAAACAATTGTTCATGACACCTTGTGCTTTATGCCAAAATATAAACAATTGTTCATGACACCTTGAGCTTTACGCCAAAATATAAACAATTGCTCATGACACCTTGTGCTTTACGCCAAAATATAAACAATTGCTCATGACACCTTGAGCTTTATGCCAAAATATAAACAATTGCTCATGACACCTTGTGCTTTACGCCAAAATATAAACAATTGCTCATGACACCTTGTGCTTTATGCCAAAATATAAACAATTGCTCATGACACCTTGAGCTTTACGCCAAAATATAAACAATTGTTCATGACACCTTGAGCTTTATGCCAAAATATAAACAATTGTTCATGACACCTTGAGCTTTACGCCAAAATATAAACAATTGCTCATGATACCTTGAGCTTTACGCCAAAATATAAACAATTGTTCATGACACCTTGTGCTTTATGCCAAAATATAAACAATTGCTCATGACACCTTGTGCTTTATGCCACAATATAAACAATTGCTCATGACACCTTGTGCTTTATGCCAAAATATAAACAATTGCTCATGACACCTTGTGCTTTACGCGAAAATATAAACAATTGCTCATGACACCTTGTGCTTTACGCGAAAATATAAACAATTGCTCATGACACCGTGTGCTTTATGCCAAAATAAACACAAGCCAATTTCAGTATTGACATTCTTAGTGTCATCGAGCCCTAGAGGAGAGTAAAGAATAGCAACACTATTACCTTCCGTGCGTGACGTAAAAGATAATTAAAGAGGTATTGGGTTGTAGTTAGCTGTTCCATCAAATACACGGTCTCAATGGGAAACCTGCATTAAGGTAAATGGCGCAGCACTGAATGTTGTGAATAGATTCACATACCTAGGAAGTACTTTATCACAAAATACCAACGTTGTTCGATGAAGTGTATACAAGTATCGCCAAGGCAAGCAGTACTTTCGGCAGATTGTACGCAAATGTGTGTCGTAGAAATGACATTAACCTACAGGCTAAGATGAAAGTTTACAGAATAAGTGGTACTTCCAGTGCTGTTATATGCTGGTGAAACATGGACAGTTTACAGAGCAGTGGTACTTCCAGTGCTGTTATATGCTGGTGAAACATGGACAGTTTACAGAGCAGTGGTACTTCCAGTGCTGTTATATGCTGGTGAAACATGAACAGTTTACAGAGCAGTGGTACTTCCAGTGCTGTTATATGCTGGTGAAACATGGACAGTTTACAGAGCAGTGGTACTTCCAGTGCTGTTATATGCTGGTGAAACATGGACAGTTTACAGAGCAGTGGTACTTCCAGTACTGTTATATGCTGGTGAAACATGGACAGTTTACAGAGCAGTGGTACTTCCAGTACTGTTATATGCTGGTGAAACATGGACAGTTTACAGAGCAGTGGTACTTCCAGTACTGTTATATGCTGGTGAAACATGGACTGTGTATAGACATGTGAGGAAACTCAATCACATTCACACAACTTGTCTCAGAAAAGTTATGAACATCAGATGGCAAGATAAGATTTCGGATACTACAGTCCTTGACGGAATAGATTACATGGGAAGAACTTCCACAAAATAGATCTACATGGCGCTCTACAGTCAAAAAGGGAATATCATCTTGTGAAACGAGGAGAAATGCAATATCTCGACCACGGAGAGTAGCTAGAAAGTCACGGATAGAACAAAACCGTCTACAGTAGTCATTCCATGCCCGAACTGTCCAAGGACATTTACAGCTTGAATAGGACTTATATACGAACTCATAGGCATAGACATATCTCTAATTGAATTTTAAAAGTGAATGATACGTATGGTCATCGTCACTTGTGATGGGCAAACAACGTTTTCAGTGACCAGAGCTGTGCTGTAATCAGATGTGTCTGTCTTTTCCCTACCAGCGCTCATAGTTTTTGTCCAGTCGTAATTTTTTAAATAACCAAATGGTCGGAGGGTGTCCGACAAAGTGGATGGTGCCGCAGTAACCTAATGAAAAAATAGTCAAGCAAAATGAATTAAACAGGTTACTAAAACACTTACCTTGCCTATTAATAAAAATATATTTTAAAAAGTATATATAAAAACAATAAAACTAAACAGGACAATTCTTCACGTATCGGCTCAAATTGAACCTTTTTCAAGAGACAAACAACAGAAAACACCACAATAAAAAACAAAATAGATGACTTTAGATTTCATCAAGGCACGTCTCCATGACGCAGAATGGAAACGCATCCAGTAAAAGAGAAAATGCGTGCATTCATTATAAACAAACTGGAAAGTGGAAAATTAGAGGCAATATAGATGTGGTTGGGATGTTTATAATGAGTGCAAGAATAATAAAAGAAAAAGATAAGAAAAAGACCCCTTTTGTCACCCTATCGGACAGGCAGGTTTTAAGAACATAGTCACAACAGGCAAAACCAAAGGGAACAGAGACAAATGGGGACAACGTGAAAAAATATCCGTCTGACAACCTAATAAGGCATGGAAA
Source organism: Meghimatium bilineatum (assembly GCA_034231615.1). Lineage (NCBI taxonomy): Eukaryota > Metazoa > Mollusca > Gastropoda > Stylommatophora > Philomycidae > Meghimatium > Meghimatium bilineatum. The sequence continues at coordinate 3,374,387 of CM067321.1, forward strand.
CAACAACGATCCTGATAACAATACTGTGGACAGAGAGCCATGGTCGCCTACGCCAACTAGAGCGGCATATGATAATGATTGATGAGTAATGATGAGGTTGTGTGGTGGTGGGGTGAGTGGGTTTGGGGAAGGAAGGATACAAGAAGAATCATCATTTGAAAACGCATGGAATGAATGTTAAACCAAATACAGACATAAACATATATATACAACCACACCTAAACATACATAGAAATGTATACACACACCAAGAGTTAAGAAATAAATATATAACAAAATGGACACAGATGTGTGAAGGATACCCACACACAATGCACAGGCATGTGAATGTATCCACACATAGGAGAGGGCACACACCAGAATATGCATACATATTGACACAGAATGGAGATACGTGCATTAACATAAACAAGCGCTCACACACACACACATATATATATATATATATATATATATATATATATATATATATATATATATATATATATACATACATAAATATGAACATGCATCCACATAAACACTTTCTCACATAAATAAAAACAATAACATGAACATTCGCACACATAGAAACATATACATATATTAATATAAATATAAACGTTCGTTCACATAAAGATAATGCTATAGCAACTGCATATGTATACATACAAATGTGTGGCCCAAGGTGATTGTGTAGACACATAGAACCATGTAAAACAAAATGCATATACAAATAACTATACATATGTGGGCACCCATCGAAGAGACAACTGCAATAACACCGAGGAAATCAAAGTCTAAATATGTAAATGATTTAACAATAACAAAATGGCATTCTAATGTACAATTGATGAACTAGAGTACAAAATAATCACATGTTGACATACACAAACGAAAGAAGACATAAAGGAAATATATAGAAGTGCGGCAAACACAATAATAAACAATAATAATTACTCACGAAAGTGTACAAAGACAAATAATTACAAGAATCAGTGCAATACGGGAGTAGAGGGTATAAGAAAAGGTGGGTAACTCAAACAAAACGATGATTAATGTTCATTTCGTGTGGTTGTAAGACTCCCATATGGCAAGGACTGACGTTGCCGGTCACCGGTATAACAACGTAACAAACCGGTTACATAGACAACAGAGCTACCATGATGTGACGGGCTGTTAAAATGATTAGCCACTGGGGAGTCACGATGATTCGTGATATCTCTCAAATGTTCGGCGAATCTATCAGTTAAACGTCTACCAGTCTCACCAATATACTTCATATCACAACGCTTACATATGATAGAGTATATTAAATTACGGGACAAACATGAAAAAGAATCCTGAATATCAAAGTGTGATTTAGGAAACCGTAACATGGGAGTGAGAATAACAAAAGGGCAAGTCAAACAATTTCGATGACAAGGGACAGTTCCTAGTTGATCTGCAGAAGCGCGCAGACGAGAATGAACTAAGAGATCCCGAAGGTTTCTGTCCCTCCGAAAAGCAACTAGTGGAAGAGAGGGAAATGCAGGACTGGAGATGGGATCTAACTGGAGGATAGAGAAATGTCGTAATAGGATACGTAGTGTCGGCATATTATGAGGATGAAAAGGGATAGCCAGTATTGGGCGATCAGAGGTATGTTTAATAGATGGTACGAGGGCCACTGAGCGGGAAATAGTAAGAACACGTTGTAAAGCTGATGACAGGATATCCTCAGGGCATAAGCGACGGCGAAAAAAATCCAGCATCTTAAGAGATTGAACCTGAAAATCTACATCGTCTTGGCAGAGACGACGAAGACGACGCAGATGAGAGAAAGGGAGGGCATGACGACAAGACCTTGGGTGAGATGATGTATAAAGAAGAAAACTATGAGAGGCCGTAGGCTTATAATGTACAGAAGTGGTAAGGGATGTGGATCCTATGGAAACACAAATGTCAAGGAAGAGGTGGAGGAAATAAGAGAAGTAAATTTAATAGCTGGATGGAAACCACTCACAAAGTCAATGAAAAGGTTGAGGTTATCAAGAGAAATATCAGTAACCCCAAACCCATCGTCTATGTAGCGATGGAATATGGAAGGGACAGGGCCCTGAAATGTGGTAAAGATAAGATGTTCAAGGTGACCCATAAATAGGCAGGCATAACTAGGTCCCATTTTAGTACCCATCGCTACACCGCTAATTTGATCAAAAAAGTGTCCATTGAATTCAAAAGAATTCAAGGTGAGAACTAATTCTGCCAGTCGAAGAATAGCGGCAGTAGCAATAGACTTATGCGGATTGATGTTAAGAAAGAACTGTAACGCCAGAAGCCCATCATTATGAGGAATACATGTATAGAGGGAAACAACATCTAGAAGGAATATGTGATAGGTGTGTAGAGGGTCGAGAGCAATAGAGGAAAAGATGGATAGAGCATGGTTAGTGTCCTTTAGGTAAGATGGAAGAGATGCGACAAGAGGTTGGAAGACACTGTCTAAGAAATCAGAAATTAATTCAGTTGGACAAGAACAGGCGGAAACAATCGGTCTACCTGGGTTAGATGGTTTATGTATTTTAGGTAGTCGTTCGTAATTTTTTAGTTTATGACGTCATTCTGCCGATTCATTCCTTTTAACGAAAAGGCTGCCGTGTCGACACCTTTGAATGATAAGGAAGCAACACTTGAGATACAAATGTATAGTGGGGGTGGGGGGAAAAGGGTTTGCTAGAGTTAGAATTATATCTAATTCCCCCACCGCCACCCCCCAAAAAAACCTGCAAAATTGTAGACTCATCCCTTCTCCTCCGATGCACATTCGCCGCATAATCAGTTTCTCCTATTTAGATACAGATGTATAAAGTTTAGGAGGACGGCGCTAGGGTTAGAATTAGATCTAAGCCTACCTCTAAACCCCCCCTTTCCCCCTCCAAAACTCTAGAATCATCCCTTCTACCTCCGATGCGCTTCGGGGCATTACATCGACGCATAATTTAATTCCCGCTAACATTTTTATTTTTTTTTGTGTGGCGAAAACGGCACGTCAACTGCGCGCACTATAACACACTGGAAATTAATGAAATCTAACTTCGTTGACATTCCGTAAACAGGCGCATGTGTTCACGGAAAGTCCTGTTGTGTCTGACCATAAGGCACTGATAACGCAGCAAAGCTATAAATCATGATACAACACATTCCAATCTTTGGACTACTTCCTGCTAATCTGCAGGAGTTTGAGAACGAATGCAGCAGAATTCATGTAGTAGCTCTTTTCCCAACTCTATAATCTCCGCTTTTATGAAGTCTGCAGAGGACCCATGCCTAGATAGATGGAAGGTGATTAACCCTTTTATCTGCAGCATGACTCCAGAATGCCGGATGTGCTCTCATCCCTATGAGACTCTTGACCCCCACCTTTTTGAAAGTCTCGCCCATGTGTTGCCGTAGCCCGAGAGGGGACCAAAGAATAGCAACACTTTTTACCTTCAATGCATGTTGTAAGAGGCGGCTAAGGAGGTTGTGGGATGGAGTTGGATGTCAAATCCCATATAGGGTCAGTGATCCAAAGAGATGATTTAGTCGGATGTGTCTGGCTGAAAGGCACAGATATTGCAGCAATGCTGTAAATCATGACACAACGCATTCCGTTCTGTGGACTACATCCTACATGGAAGTCTGTGAGAAAACTGTCTATACCATCTTTAACAAGAGTCATAAAGTAGCCAAAGAAAATATCAGTCTATGGTTGGATACACAGAAATTGCCAAGAGAAGAACACCCCACATATCTTGGAATCACGTTTGATCGGCAGCTCACCCTCAAGAAGCATGTAAAAAATATCAAAAATAAAGCACTTAAACGGTTACAACTACTGAAAAGACTCGCTGGCACATCTTGGGGATCAGACAAGGATACCCTTAGAGGACTATACCTTGGGGATCAGACAAGGATACCCTTAGAGGACTATACCTTGGTTACATACGTTCTGCTTTAGAATACTTCTTCTTCTGCGTTCATTCTCAAACTTCTGCAGATTAGCAGGATGTAGTCTGGAGAACGGAATGCATTGTGTCATGGTTTACAGCATTGCTGCGATATCTGCGCCTTTCGGCCTGAGACATCCGACTTCAGCATGGCTTTGGGTCACCGACCCTATATGGGATGGGACAGCCAACTCCATCTCATAATCTCCTTAGTTGCCTTTTACGACATGCGTGGAAGGTAAATTGTGTTGCTATTCTTTGCTCCCCTTTCGGGCCCGGCAACACACGGGCGAGACAAAACATCTGATGAGTTGTTTGATGCCTGTGGGGAGATATGTTCTAAATATGAAGCTGAAATAACAGCACTAGAAGTTTCCTTGTACCACCTGAAGACCATATTTGATTCCTTTTCATCAAAAGTCCAAAACATTGTGATTTTTACTGATTCTATGTCTGCTCTTCAAGTACTAGAATTTTATGGACACTGTAAACCTGAGCCAGTAGAAATATATCACCATGCAAACCAGCAGCTTACATCTTATAAAGTCAGCATTGTTATGCAGTGGATTCCTGGCCACTCAAACACACCTGGCAATGACATCTAGCAAAGAAGGTAGCACAACAATAACAACCATATATACAAACAATCATGCACACAGTTAAAATGATGTTGAATTCTGTGAACAAAGAAAAGCGAATGAACAGATTGGCCATGGGAAACACTGGGAGGGAAATCTATTAAAATATGACCAGTCCAAATCCTAAAGACAACATCAACCTCCTGGGAAGGAAAGATCAGAGTATCATCTTCAGAATGCGCACACAACATGTACAGCTTAACATTAACCTGAACAGAATACAACCACAACACACTCCAGGGTGCCGGATGTGCACTCACCCCTATGAAACTGTTGACCACCACCTTTTTGAATGCCCAGCGCTGGATGGTGTCAGGAAAATGCTTCTCCCTCCAGGGCCTGATAAATGGAACACATTATATGGAACAAAACAACAGCTCACAATCACATGCATAGGCCTAAATCACACAATAGCATTAGGTCAAAGGGCGTGAGCCCCTGGACCACTGAATCAGCAATTAACCAACAGATGTAAAGGCTGTTTTGTCAGCAAGTATTAATGGTGGCATCACCTAGGGTAGGGACTCGGTTCTCATTGCTTAGGGAAAAATAAGAAAACTAAACGAACAATTATTGTTTTACAAACATTATTATTAGATCAGAAGTCACAAATGTCACGCAAGGAACAAACCATCATCTTCAGACTACTAACTGGCCACAACAGACTGAGAAGTCACATGTTCTGAAAGCTGAAGATTGGTGAGACAGACCTGTGCAACTGAGCCCAGAGACTGCAGAACACATTCTTCATGCCTGTTAACTCTACCAAGAAGAGAAGGAGAAAATATGGCCTACTGAGACAGCACTGCTTCCAGACTTGAGGGGTTACATGGATGTCCTGAAGAAAATCACACAATTCATTGAAGCTATTGGTGCTGTAACCTGATATCTGACTGAAGCTATTGGTGCTGTAACCTGATATCTGACTGAAGAACGATGAAAAAGAAGAGCAACGGTCCTCCATCTGCCACATTTCCCCCATCCCTCCACTGGTAATGAAAAAAATATACATTCGCGGAATATGGACACATCTAGGGTGGGCCACAGAAAATTATTTATTTGAGCTGTATTTAATAAGCTAGATATGAAAAAGACTTGAAGAAAGTTGACAACATTGTTTAGGATTCAGATGTGTTATAAAAATTAATTTGTCTCAAAAAGTGGACATGAGGACAAATATTGGGTACCACTGAATTAGAGCATATGATAACCCATGTGCTTCCAGGACCAGAAAGGGGAATAAAGAATAGGGATGCTGTTATCTGCCACGCATGTCACAAGAGGTAACTAAGGAGATTTTGGGATGGAGTTGGCTGTTCCATTTCACAGAGAGTCAAGTGACCATGAAGCTGTGCTAAAGTCGGATGTGTCAGGTTGAACAGTGCAATTCATGACAAAATTCTTTTTCTTTTTTCATTCTCCAGATCACATCCTGGTAATCTGCAAGAGTTTGAGAAAGAACACAGAAGAGGAACAAGAGCATGGGATTACAACATTCATGAACACTCACCATTAGCATCATTATCCCTGCGGTTTTTCTCATCCACACCAATTTTCTTCTTCTTCCGTCCATTTCTACTAGCCTCCTTGTTACTGCTGGTTTTTCCAGAGCTACCTGTGTTCTTCCAATCATCAGACTCGTCAGGCAAATTATGACGACTTTTCCCACATCCCATGCTCCGTCTGCTAGCTGTCACGCACATTTGGGTGCGGAAAGGTTTCTAAACTTGACAAGCTTTTATTTCCTAGCGGGATGACATAGATATGACGAGCAACTCAAGATGATGATTTCTTTGCTAGTGACTGATGTTATTTATAGATTTCACTTTACTGTCATATTTTTGCATGAGCTCCTAGATCTGTGGAACAAAAAGAGACATAATTTAAGGAGTTTTTTTTTTAAAAGTACATGTTGCTGCATCTTCTGCGTATAACACAGGATATGGACTTCTAGTTGAGGGTAAAAAGAATAGGGCCAATGTCTTTTTTCCAGGCATGTTGTAGGAGGCAACTAAGGAAAGTTGGGGGATAGGCTGATAACCTGTAACTTGTGAATAAATCAAATTAGATCTTGTCTCAATTCCTTACTTTTGTCTTCTATCAAATAATTCTCCATGGATGACACAGATATGCTTTCCACATGTGAATTGTCTTCGGGTCTCACCAATGGCCAATACCACTAGACAAACCACCCATACAACAGAAAACCTTAGTAGATGATGTGCCGTTATATTGAGGCTCTCTTCTTATGGAAGCTTTGTAACACATCATCTATACAATTATGCTTTTATAACTTTTTTATTGTGTTTTTTATTATTTTCTATTGTTATAATGATTTGTTATTTATATATATATATATATACATCAGCTGTAATTAAAAGGGAGCCGGAGATGTACTGCACAGCTGTGTGGTGGATGAGAGGGAGCCAGAGATGTACTGCGCAGCACTGGGGAGGGGGAGACTAGCTACACTGTTTTCCTATGGCTGAGGTCCATCATAGAGGCACAATGACTCAGGATGTGACAACCTGTTGCCTTGAACATTTGATTACATGTCTAGAGCCAAAAAGAAGATCAGCATAACCAGTAGGATATAGTTAGTTAGTTGTCCGATCATCATCACTGCAACTGGGCACATCCATAGTTGCTCCGATCTCTCCTTGAGTGTATCCACCATTACACTTCTGCTGTACACTTCTGTACTGGTCCTATACTGGTTGACCATCAATCTTTTGCGCCCTCCAACGTGTTCACTTCTAGCAACACCGCATTTCAATCCCTGATCTTTAATCCTAGCCATTGAAAAGGAATCATCATCCACATTAGTCTCACTCTCGCGTGTTATATCTCTTAAGGAGTTCAAAACGTCTGCACGATCCATTGCCCTGTGCAACAATCACGCATGATGCCAGATGATCTGCTCTTTCATTGCCTCGAACACCCACATGTCCCGACACGAAAATAAATGTAACCACTTTCAGTCTCACCTTTCTCAAGGCCTCAATACACTGTTCGCGAATGAGACCCACTTGTACCTTCTTAATCATACTCATAGAGTAACTTAAGATGCAAACCTGCGTTACTTTCTGTGTGCATACCCACTCAAATGCACTGGTCACTGCCATAATCTCCATGGTCATACTACTCGTAGTGACAGCAAAGGTACCACTCTCCTCCCTGATCGTTTTACCTGCACACTGAGTTGTGAAGGCCCAAGCACTGCGAACATGTGTAATCACAGATCCATCAGTGTATATAATCACATCCCCTCTTTGGTATTCTCACTGGCCAAAGCCTGCACTTCTTTCTCCACAGCTGTGGGACACCATTCTCTGCATTCCCTGCTAAGTAATATTATTACTCTCAAAACAAGTTTCGAAATCTATGGGTAGACTTATCCATTCCGCACCTGCTGCCACATCCTGCAATCTGCACATGTTTTGTATGACATCTTCAGGACGTCCCATCCACGACCTCCCTTGAGTCTGCTGCCTTTAACTTTCTGTATTTCAGAATGCAACGGGTGTTCCTTATCTGCATGTATTTGAAGGTACGCCCATGCACGGCAATACTGTAATCTGTGCTCAAGTGTTGGACAGTCAAGTAGGTATCGCATAGCTCTTGTCAATGTGTCTCTTGTGCATCCCAGTATGATACGCATTGCTGCATTATGGATTCTATCCAGTCTTTCGATCTGAGTTTGGCTAAGAGTCAGAATTGCCAGTGCATACTCCACTACAGCCACAACCAAACCCAGATACAAAATAAATAACCTCTGCTCACACTGCGCAGAAGCCATAACCTTCATTGCTGCTAAGCCTTTGCCTGCCCTTATGACAACGTGGTCAACATGTTCCCTGAAACCCAGACTTCTGTCAAAAAACACACCCAGATATCTCAATGTGCTAGTTCTTTCTAAACTTTTCCCGGACAACGAAACTTGTGGTAGACATATGGTGGTTGGGAATAAGCACATTGAACCATATCTTGCTGCAGTTCCTCAAAGCACTGCATAGTTGAGTGCTGCATGGAAGAATGATGAGACAGTTGACCCAGAAGCGTGTGCTGTGTTCCTGACAGGGCGTAGTAATCCTGGTATACAGGTGCACTTTCAGGGACTAAACATGCATACATAAACCTCTTTTACACAACCATGTCTTAGAGGCAACCGTATATTAGTCTAGGTGTTACCTCAGTTACACAACTAATAACAATTTTTGTCTGCAAGGCTATGGGCTAAACGTTACCTGCTCACATTTTACTCAAGTGATTCACCAGGGGTTTCTTCTTCTTCAACATTCATTCTCAAACTCCCACTGGATTCTCTCTTGTAGCAGGACCATGGTCTTACTAGATTTCTGACAGCATGTAGTGAATGGAAATGTGTTTTGTTGCCATTTATTTTCACCAATGGCCTGGCATAGCTGTCTTTGACAGTTCTATATAGTTAATTCTTAATTATAGTCTGGACATGTTACGAGACACGACTCACTTAATAAAATTATTTTACAAGGAACAGTCAAGGGTAGAAGAAAAAAGGAGGAAAGAGAAAATCCTGGATTGATAACATCAAGTGAATTCATGTTTATACTGATAGGTCTGCTTTGAAAGCCACCATCAATGCAGGTTATGGTGTCTATATATAATATCCAGGCTAAACATCTCATGATTTTGTTTGATGCCTGTGGGAAGATATGTTCTAACTATGAAACCGAAATAACAGCATTAGAAGTTTCCTTGTACCACCTGATATATTATATATTTGATGCCTTTCCATCAAAAGTCCAAAACATTGTGATTTTTACAGACTCTATGTCCGCTATTCAAGCACTAGAATTTGATGTACATTGTAAGCCTGAGCTAGTTGAAATATATCACCATGGCAACAAGCTGCTGACATCTAATGAAGTTAGCAGTGTTATGCAGTGGATTCTTGACCACTCAAACACACCTGGCAATGACATCTAGCAAAGAAGGGAGCACAACAAGAACAACCATATATACAAACAAACATGCACAGTTAAAATGATGTTGAATTCTGTGAACAATCCACCAAAGACGGATGTGTCGGGCCATTGGCGCAAATAAAACGACGACACAACGCATTTCAATTCTCTGGACTGCATCCTGCTGGAGATCTAGTAGTACTGCTACAGGAGTTTGAGAATGAACGCTGAAGAAGAAATCTGTGAACAAAGAAAATTGGATGAACAGATAGGCCATGGGAAACACTGGAAGGAAAATCTATAAATATATGACCAGGCCAAATCCTAAAGACATCAACTTCCTGGGAAGGAAAGACCAGAGTATCGTCTTCCGACTGCGCACACAACATGTACAGCTTAACAACCACCTGAACTGAATAAAACCACAACACACTCCAGGATACTAACTATGCACTCATCCCTATGAAACTGTTGACCACCACCTTTTTGAATGCCATCAGGAAAATGCTTCTCCCTCCAGGGCCAGATAAATGGAACACATTATATAGAACAAAACAACAGCTCACAAACACATGCATATATCACACAATGACATTTGGTCACATGGCATGTTTCATTACTCTTATTTCATGGTTCAGTCCTTTTAATGCTTTCTAATTTCTCTCTTATTCCATGATACAATCCTTCTTTTACTTTCAAATTCCTCTTATTTTGTGGTACGGTCCTCTTTTCTCACTTCTCTCATGGTAAAGTCTAGCCACCTGCCTTCTCTCATGGTAAAGTCTAGCCACCTGCCTTCTCCCATGGTAAAGTCTAGTCACCTGCCTTCTCCCAGGGTATAGTCCTACTCTATTTCCTCTTCTCTCATGGTAAAGTCTAGCCCCCTGCCTTCTCCCATGGTATAGTCCTACTCTATTTTCTCACTTCTCTTATGGTAAAGTCTAGCCCCCTTTTTCATTCTTATTCTAACCAAGGCACAGTCTAGCTCCGTCTTTCTCATTGTTCTTCTACCATATACTCAATTCTTCTATTACATCCTGATTGTCTGGTCCCAGCGTCTTACTTTTTTTTACTCCTTTCTACCTTGACTTCAGTTTAATTTTAACCCCTTTCCTCCCCTTGATAGCTCTGGCTCTACTGTCTACTTCTTACTTTGAATTCAGTCTAGCGGCCCCCCCCCCCCCCCCACGTATAACTTTCTCACTCTCCGTTATCAGTTTCCTAATTTTTTTACTTACTTTCTCGCTTCTCATGTAGGCCATATCCTTGAAAGCCTGGGATCAGATAAATTCAATCATTAGTCTATCTATATGGCATCTCATGTTTTCCTTCTCACACCGGTAACTTGTTTTGTTACAGACTGGTAAGAGCCAGTGTTCTGTCATTACTTTCTGTCAGGACAAGTAAAAATGTGTCCTTCCAAAGACGTGCCGCAATCATTTAATTATAAATCCTGAATGAATATATGGCAATTGTTTGAATATCGTACTATGCCGAGAGAAATTTATTTCAAACGAAGTTAGAATAACATATAATATCACTAGAACAGAATCACTTCTCCAATATAAAACGAAAACAGGCAGACTTTTGCTATATCAAGCTAAAATTATGTATGGTGGAACCTGTCAGTCCAAAGCAGTGAAAAAATATGCAGTATACTGAACCAATTTTTTTTCTATAGTTCTGCAGTCTGAGAAAACTGTTTGGCTTGTTAGTGAGATCTTAGCGAGATAGCCAAGGAATATCGATCAAATTTTATTTCATGAATAGCAACGACAAAGACTAGGGAAAACTGATTCCAGTATTTCGAAAGATTGAGCCTGGCTTCCGTGAAGATGTTTCTGGAAGAGAAGAGTCGTGCATCGATATTGCACGATCGACTTGTTCGCGCTCTCTCTTAAAAACCAGACCGTCATAAACTCCCACACCTTTGTGCTGGTAACTTTCTTCCGTGTTGTGTTCAGCTTTTCAGTTTCTTTCTGTGTGAGTTAGTCCACTTACATTGCAAGACAAATATCAAAACGTAGTTTTAAAACTGCTTTCTATTCAATATGACTGCGTTCATTCTGAACTCCCGTAGGTTAGCAGGACGCATTTCGGAATGCGTTGTTCCGTTTATCTGATAATACTTTTAGGCTTGACACATCCGACTTCAGTATGGCTCCAGAATCGAGCAATAGATTTTCTCAGTATAATTCAAGTCTTCGAAATGCTGCCCTCGACAATACGTCGTAAATACGTCCTCCTTATGTGTGTGCGGGGTTACCTAAAAATACAAGTCATTCCTATGTTAGACCTACATTTTGATGAACAATTTGATGATATTTTGGCTCTCCTTATGTGTGTGCGGGGGTTACCTAAAAAAACGAGTCCTTCCTGTGTTAAGACCTACATTTTAGTGAAAAATCCTTTTTAGCCACGTTCCTAATCTATACCTAAAATTCATGTTTTGATTACATCTGCAAACTTCCGCTTGATGTCTCTTGTAGCAGGACGATGGTCGTACCATATTTCTAGGAGGATGTAATTAGGTAACGGTGATAATATTATTAGCTCCTGTTCAGGCCTCGGACACAGTTGTCGAGTCGACATCTTATATAGTGTCTCCTTTCTTCACTCGTTTCCAAACCTATGTCAGGGTGTAGTATGAAGATTTTGATTTGTTCATGAAAAATCGTTACGTATTTTTTTGGCCTTATTTTCCGCCCAAGTTCCTTGTACTAAATGTCATGTTCCCATTAGCTTATGGATGGGGGATTTGAACGCCTAAACCACCCCTTCCATATCTACGGGCCTGGGTGTATGAACTGTAGCTTGCGCTGTATTTTGATTAAAGTGGGGGAACGTTTTGCTAGTGGCAGGAGACTGAAAATTAGTTCACGGTTCAGTTGATGTTCTATGTTGTCCACACCGCTTCGCTGACAGTCGCCCTGGTACCCGTTGTGTAATTAAACCACGAGCGACAAGAGCCACCGATGCCATGATTTTTAAAATCATCTGTTGCCAAATTTGTTGAAATAGAGCGGCTGCACTAGTGTGTAGTGCTTTACAAAAATGTGCTGGTGCTTTTTAGTGCATTTTGTCATTATTTAATTATTTAGTGTAACTTGTCAAATAAATGTGTTTTCGTTTTATTCAAAAACTTTGGTTTACACATTTTTGTGAACACTATTGAGCTCGTAATAAATAGTAAATATAGCCGAAATTTTAAATTGCCATTGCTTACTGTCATTCCAGGATAACTTTAATTTACATTTGTGTATCATTATGAGCAAGAACTACCCACAGCATATTCAGGGCACAGTGGCTAAATGATTTGAGATTTTTAAAAAGGTTTATTAGAGCTGAAAGAGATGACACGAAGTGCTATTGTACATTTTGTACATGTACAATAGCCGCGAGGTTGAGAGATATTGCTAGACGCTGAGACCACAAAACAAAAGAAAGCTAAACAACCATTCCATGAACAAACACAACTTTCATCTAACACTCTAACAAGTATATCTTTGTTCGTAGCTGGACATTGTTCCTAAGGGTAGATGATTATTTAAGTGAACTCTGTACTGTACACTTTGGTGACAGTAAAGGATGCAAGAACCGAAATCTTAGAAGATCAAAATGTAGTTTCGTTATTTCAAATGTGCTCTCACCATATTTCCACACAAGACTTGATATCTGATATTGGCAACAGCAAATTCAGCTTATTAATTGATGAAAGCAACGATATTACTGCAACTAAGCTACTTGGTCTAGCAATAAGATATTTTTCCTTGAAAAGAAAACAGGTTAGTGTTACTTTTTTAGACTTAGTAGAACTGTGTGAGTAAGGCTGAATAGCAACACTGTTTACCTTCCATGCATGTCGTAAGAGGCAACTTAGGAGGTTATGGAATGGAGTTGGCTATATACTATATATCCCATATAGGATAAGATCCCATAAGATATATCCTAACATATCCCAAATGGCACAGATATCGCAGCAATCCATGACAGCTCATTCCCTTCTCCGGACTGCATTCTGATAATATGCAGGAGTTTGAGAATGAATGCAGAAGAGTAATGGACTTGAGTTGGAAAGACTAGTTGCACTAGGCACTGATAATGGAGTGTACACAAAGTCTGAAATTCCTCATCTGATCCTAGTTAGATTTATGTGCCATTCTCTTTGACCAACTGTGTCACATGCTACAGCCGAGTGCCTTCCCAGAGTTCATGAATTGGTTTTTACACTGATCACTTCGTCAAGCAAAGTACAGTGAGATTTTGCATTAATAAATGATGGGCCAACCAAGTCAAACACAATGCATGTCTATTGAATCTGCCATTGTCAGAATATTGCAGCAGTGGGTTGAGCTCTGAACTCATTGTAATATAGCAAGAATGTGCAAGCGCTGTTATACAGCAGAACTTGTATATTCTATGATTTGTTACATGAAAAACATCTTTTTCCCCCCATATTTCTCAAACATATTCTTGGAAAAATTCAAAGCGTGAATATAAAAAAATTTGAAGCAGTTATAAGATTTAACAAAACTACTCAACAATCTTGTCCATCTCACTGATTCTATCAGTTCAAAGATTTTCCTGGGAAAAACATGACTCACAAACTGATGCTATTGAAGACTATATCCAATCCCTATCTGGGTTATGAGTTTGAAAAAGAAATGGCAATCTACAAATTTCTGGATGAGAAAGACATTCGTGGAAGATGTGTACAGCTTTTAGTCGAGTTAGTAACACAGCTACGTTTGCCAGATAACATTCACATATTGCAGTCCATGTCATGTTTTAGTGGAAGTGAATGTCTACAGCCAATTAAGCCTTGCATATTAGATCTGGCTAAAATGTTTATTGATGGCGCAGATATTTTCACCCGCATAGATTTCTAGTGTAGAAAATTTCACCCTATACAGTGGACACACTTGCATTGTGGGCAGAAATATCTTCATACAGGGAAGCAACTGGTGAAAATCCTTTCCAAAGTCTTGCAGATTTAGACTCTACTCTGCTTAATTTACCTCATTCCGATGCTGATGTGGGACGTGTTTTCAGTCAGATTGGGGGTTACAAAATCACACAATTCGAAATAGACTGAGCATCCCCAGTTTTGAAAGCTGTTCTGACGATTAAATTAGAAATGACAAGATCTGGTAAATGATGTTTTGATTACAAACTACTTAAGGATGTCCTGCAAAACATTGGATCATAAGATGTTTATAAAAGTTTATTTCATTCATCATCATCTGATACACAAAGTACAGCCAGAAAATGCAACAGAAATTGAAGAAGACTTGTCTGACTGGGATTTGGCATGTCTTGAATAAACATATTTCTAATATTAACTGAGTCAAGAATTAGAATGTGAAAACTTATTTTGAATATTGTGATTTTTTGTTTGTTTTCTTTTGTCTGTGCATTTTTGACATCACTAAATGCACCAGGAAAAAGACATAAAATGGAAAAAATGTCTGATTATGCTATCTGGAATATTATTTATCAGATTGGCTGATATTACTAAATTATGTGTTATCTTGTATTATTTTAAGGAAAATATTTGGTGCTTCTTAGAGATGATAATGGCTTTCTTATTGACTTGATCATCTTTTTTGTTTCTGACAGTAGGTGATGGTACACATGGTTGGTCTGTGGCAGCTTCCTTAGCCTCTTTCATTTCCTGGTATTCCAGTGGTTAACTGTTTGCTGAATCGCTTTCGCAAAATTTGGATATTCCAGAACTAGAGTCTTGTTCTTCACTTTCACTCGTGTGACGCTGGGCCCCAAAAGGAAAATAAATAGTTGCACTGTACGTACACCGTAACAGCCAAGCAACTAAAAAAACATTTTTGGTGGTGTTCACTGCCCATCCCAAAGTGACAACCAAGTGTCTACAAATAGTGTGTCAATCCTTCAAAATTTATGTCTTAAAATATAAAAATGTTTTTATTTGGCATAGGATTAGATATCTAATAACAACCCTCACACACAAGTATGTCACATACAAAAAAAAACACTGAAAGTAACACAGGTTGGTGGACAATGGTAACATTTATTGTACGAAACAAGTCTCCATTACTCATTATGATAAAAGTGATTCAGCGATTGACAAATGTAATCTGTGGATAAAGTGTGGAAACACTGGAAATTTTCTCTACCAAAATTTGTCAAAATGTTAGTCTAAAAGTTGATAATCAGTAAAAACCTACACAACTGTACGGTAGTGGATGAAAGAATAATCAAAATATAAGATGAATGTTTTACAATGAAATTTGGGGAATGTAATAATTTCAAACTAAAGACCTTGTCTTACAAATTCAGAGACCAACATTGTAAAAATAGCCATTGTAGTTGTTTCAGGTGAATATGTAACATCAGATCTATATGGGGGGGGGGGGGGGGGGGGGGAAGGAAGTTGTGCATTTTGCTTCTCACATTAAGAGTAACCATGTAGCAATCAGTCTTGCACTTACTGTTGGTCAATCAAGAACCAGTGAATGACTATATGGACATCACTACCTTCGAGGACACACATTCTTTTTCTTCAGCGATCATGGACACACACAATAGCAGCAGAACCACTGCTTCAAGCAATCGTCTGCTGAGGTGATCATGCCCCAGAAACCGGAATAATAAAATATGTCAACCATAAAGCTCATAATGGTTCAAAAGATGTAGAGGATTGACTTCACTGTACTCATATGTACTCTCACTCGCAACGAAACAGCTTGCCACCTGCCATGAGTACCATTCATAGCACGTAACTATGGCTTCAAACAATACACATGGATCTCAGAAACAGCTCCATGAAGCTGTTGCAAACTACTTAATGTAAATTGTGTACACAAAATTACTATAATCTGTTTCTGGAGTCTGCAAGAACAGCAACACAATGACAACCGATGTATTTAAGATTTCATGAAAAAGGTTTGTGGTTTACTAATGACTGAAGTGTTCCAACGGTCATGCAGAAGTCTGATTTGTTAGTGTGATGAATTTGACCACATGGCACAACTTATTTCTTTCTCTGGACTGTAGACGACTAACCAGGAGTTTAAGAATCAATGAAGAAGTAGGTCTTCCAATTTGTGAGACAAGGCTTTCTGGGAACTATCGTTCTATAACAATAAATCACATTAACTTTTGCCACTAGAGGACAATATTCTCCGCTGTGCTATGACTCGTGATGATGATGATGGAAATGAAATGTTAATAATTTGTAACAGAACACTCAAAATAAAATTAGGTAAAAAAATGGTTTCAATGGTCCACAGTTCAACCTTCTTCCTCATCATCATCATCGCCTTCTCCCTCTTCCGCTGCCTCCTGAAAAACAAGAATATTTACAATAATTAAATTATAGTCGGAGTGGGGGTAGCGTGTTAGTTATCTGATCATCATCACTGAAAACTGGACATGTCCATAGTTGCTCCGATCTCTCAATGAGTGTAAAAATTAAAATAACGTATGCCTTTATTAATGTCGTTGGGGAGTAAGATGTTAGTCTCACATTTCAGTGACTCAAAATGAGGGTGATAGCATCTCCTCTCCCTCGCAGTCTTTAACAGGATTAATCCGGTACACATATAAGACGGTCAACCCGGGAGCCTTTGCAATCTGACATTTCCGCCTCAACTGGGGGATTAACCCAGGACCACTCATATGAGAAGACAGTGCACTACGCAGCGCCATAATGACTATATCCCTGCGTGTATCCGTTTTCAAACCCTGATCTTTAATCTATCTTACTTCGTGCCTTCTGGGAAAATGAGTGAGTGCCACTAAGAGCATTAAAATTGGCACCTGAAGACCAAGAACTCTTCACAGAACAATATGCATTGTCATATGCACTGTATTCTGCTATGAAGAAATATAGATGCTTCCACCACACAGTAAACCCCCATCTCCACAATATTTTAGTTCTTACAACAGGCCACATCATGCTAGTTTTTCTCCACATTCTGTTCGGTAACCGGTAAAATCAAGGAAAGTAAAACTACCATCAGGCATAGGGAACAAGAACATGACTTTTACTTCAGGCTGGTCGTCATCATTTGTTGCACTTCCTACATTTGTTGCAAGTAGAAGTACTCTCTAAGCATCCTACTCAGATGTGGCTATGAAAACAACCAAACTCCATTCTATTAACATGCAGATTCTCTAAACCTGCAGGTTTTCCAATTGGTCTTCTTAGTGTAAAGTCAAGTTTTCACTTTTCAAACACCACTGGGAGTCGATGTAATGTAATTTTAGGTAATTCGTGAATCTATTTGTTATTCATGGTTTGAAATAATAATAAACTACTGCCATGGTTTACCCAGTCACCAGGAATGGTGTCATCGCACGTATATTAGCACTAGGCACTTATGGGTTTATAAGTTGAAAATTCGGGGGGAAAATCGCAAAATCCTATTATCAAAATCGCAAATATAACGTCTTGACGACCCTAATACTTGAGCAATGTGTGGAAACATTGATAAAATCCTCATAAATACCTATACTTGTTATATATATATATATATTGTTTCATATCCAAACTAATATAATATGGACTAAAAAAACGTGAAGAAATCAAAGTAATTATTGCCCATGCACACGTGATTATTTTTGTGTTTTTGAACAAATACATGAGTCTTTTTTTTTATCAAATAACAACATATTAAACACAAAAAAACAATTAGAACATGTAGTCACGATCATTTACCCATGCCACTCGGTACTCAATTTGATAGTAAATTACGGCACCAAAAATGACAAAATTTGCACTAGAAATGCGCTCTGGCATCAGCGGCTTTCCCCTTCTTACAATGCTAATGTGTAAAGGAATTTGATCTTTAGACTGACGTATTCCTAGCATCGTTTGGTGGGAATTCTATGACACATGAGCATAAGTTCATGAAGTTCCATACTCTGGAATCGGGCGATATGGTAGCAATATTGCGACCACAGGCACGCCCGGAGAGTACAATACAGTAGCAAAATTGCGCCTGTATGGTCCTAAAGGTTAAAGACTATGTTTGGCATTGGTAGCGGTGTTTCTATTTCCCTGTCTAGTCTTCCATCTCCAGAAAAAATGCTGCCTAGATATTTAAATTCTTTGGCTTGTTTCACTTTAGTGTTATCTATTGTTATATTCATCGGTGCTAAAGACTTGCTAATTTTCACTTGTTTTTTGTACATTAATTCTGATATGTTAACAGCTATGCATTGATGTGCTTTTGCTAAGTTTCCTCATCTTTGTATATTAGACTTTGATCATCGGCAAATAATAGTTCATTGATTTCATTGTTAATTTCCTGCTAATTTCTTTTATTATTCTGTTCATGTATATGTTGAAAAGTACTCATGGTTGATAATATGCTGGTTTCTGGGCAACCACAGACTAGACAATTATGGGAACTACAGGTGATATGATGCTGGTTCACTCATAGTACCTTTACAATGAGGTATACAATATTATATACCAAGTGAAATATTCATTCCACGCCTTTGTATTGGATACTCAGAACACCATACAGTATTAGCCTGTTTTTCATGACCAATGGTATAACTAAAGGTGATGTAGTCAGCATTAGCTCTATACCATTCTTTCAGAAAAAAAGATCTCGTACCCAATTATTTAGACCATGTTAAACTGGAAACTAAATCTTGGATCGCCCGACCATAAAGCCATTTTATTTCTTCTGTGAGCGTTCTCAAACTCCTGAAGATTATGTAGTCAGGAGCAGAGAATGCGCTGCATCACGGTTTATAGTTAGGATGTGACTTTCAGCCTAATAGACTTCGGCATATTTTTAGTTAACTTGGGATAGAACAGCCAACCCACCCTAAAACCTAGATCGCTGAGTTATGCAAAACATGAATTGGAGAAAAGACAAAATAGTATGTTATATTATGTGTATATCATACTTCATCCTCCGGCTCTTCCTCATCCTCAAAGTTGCCTTCATCATCTGGATCTTCATCTGTGGAAAAATCAAAGGAGACAATGTGAAGAACAAGATTATCATTTCCAGCATAGTTTCCTAAAATGGTGTATATAGATCCTGATGGTTGATTTGGACTTTCAGGGTTCCATGGAATATACTCTTTGTATTAACTCTTTGTCTCCGTACGGTTTTCCTGCTATGCCGAACACGATAGTAAATTCATATTAAAATGTAGATTTGAGCGGCTTTTCGGCATAGTGGGTCTCCAAAATGTAGATATTAGCGGCTCGGTGGACATAGAGAGTTAAAGGTATGATAAAAATTGTAAGTGTAAATTGTTTAACATTGCCCACTACTAAAAACTTCAAAGTGAAGAGTTCTGTGTCAGGTTTCATAAACACAGGCATTTAGGAACATTCAATATTTGGCAAGCAGCAAGTCTATGGAAAACAAAAATCAGCATGTGGTAAACAGTTTGGGATTCACTTATTTACAGTCTGCCGTATCTGTTTTAGCCCATGAAACCCAACATCAGCATACATTCTGTCACTTTGACCATCTATGGAATGGAATTCATCCTGAAAACATTCTCAACTGTTTCTGATCAAATGCATGCTTTGTTCCCCTCAGACACAAGCGAGACATACAACCCAGCATATAGAAACTCAAATTACACAAATGAGCACCTAAAATGTGAACTGATAAGATCACACGCAATTAACGCTCCACTCATAATATTGTTGGTCAGATAAATTGCAGATTGGATAATGAACAGCACCTCCCACACCAAACTCTATTTAGTTCATCACTGCATATTGTACTCACCTCACAAATTAAAATGTGAACTGATAAGATCACACTCAATTAACGCTCCACTCATAATATTGTTGGTCAGATCAATTGCAGATTGGATAATGAACAGCACCTCCCACACCAAACTCTATTTAGTTCATCCCTGCATATTGTACTCACCTCACAAATTAAAATGTGAACTGATAAGATCACACTCAATTAACGCTCCACTCATAATATTGTTGGTCAGATCAATTGCAGATTGGATAATGAACAGCACCTCCCACACCAAACTCTATTTAGTTCATCCCTGCATATTGTACTCACCTCACAAACCAAACTATGTAGTTCATACACCCGCATATTGTACTCACCTCACAAATTAAACTGTCTAATTAGTTCATCTACACATATTGTACTGGTAAGATATATGATTGGATGTGTTAGTGGTGTCCACACATTATGTATTACGTGACTACGGTAGAGGTAGGTCCCATGGCAGCAACCTGCCGTCGAGGATGATGATAACTCTTTATGTAGCAATTTGCAGTAAGTATTAGGACAGTTGCCTTCCTTGCTGTCCCCACCTCCTTAACTCATGCGTTGGGTATCCTATTGGAGAAGCAGTCCATGTTGGGTAAAACATCACTTCCAGTGATATTTTTTTGGGTGTTGCTGGCATAACATGACTGCTGTCTTAAAAGGGTACTAAAAGGCCTTCCCAAGAGTGGTTTGCAAATGTAGTTTTGTACCTGTTCAAATTGTTATCTGATCATGAAGGTAACATTTCCTACATATGAATATAAGTACCAAAACATCATTAGAAGAAAGCTCTTACCCTCTGCTCCATCTCCACCTGTTTCTTCATCCACTTCAGATGCCTGTGAATGCAAATCCTAAATTTTAGAAGGAAAGTATCAAAAGACAATACAAAAAAAGTTCATTACACTGAATTTTTAAATAAATGTTGCTTCTTTCGTAGGGGATGTAACTAAAAAAAAAGATCATTTCTTCATTGTAGTGTATCATGTATCCATTTGCATGAGATTTCTTGCATCCTGTTTGGAAGTGGGATCTTACCCACTATTTGGTAGGGTTAACGGTTCTTACCCATTATTTGGTATGGTTATGGTTCTTACCCATTATTTGGTATGGTTAGGGTTCTTACCCATTATTTGGTATGGTTATGGTTCTTGCCCATTATTTGGTATGGTTAGGGTTCTTACCCACTATTTGATAGGGTAAGGGATCTTACCCATTATTTGGATATGATCTCTTGTACTGAATGTCATGTTCTGGTTTTCACAGGGCTTTCACATCTAATTTCTCAATTGCTAGATTTTGGAATCTTTCCTTCATTGGATGACTTGGCATACACTACACTTAAACTTTTCTGCTTGTATTAGCACCTGTGTTTCTCTACGTTCGCCAAGTGTTTGCATTTTCCTTATTTTATGCATCACTACTATGGGTGTTGATTTCATTCCTCCCAACATTATCCTAAAAGCTGCCCAGGGCACCCATATAGTTTAACCTTACGGGCTCTATAGGAAACTCCGTCCACCCTCATTGCAATACCCTGATTCATCAGTACAGAATCACACCAAGTTAACCTTATATGATGCAGAATTCCCGCCACACGGAGCTAGGAATACATCACAGCCTAAAGGTCAAATTTCTTTACGCATTGCGATCGTAAGAAAGAGAAAGACGGTTAATTTTTGTAAGCAAACTTCTGGAATAAATTGTCTGCACCATATTATATAAGAATATATATATATAGTGTCCCTGTACATTTGTTTACCACATGAAACCGTTTGTTTAGCATACAATCTTATCAAACTCCTGTAGATTAGGAGTATCTAGTATCTGGAATGTTCATGGTATACAGCAGCTTTCATTTACCTGAAACGTGCTCATATCTACAGTTTTGTCTTTTCTATGAAGTTTTGTTTCCGTTACACGTAGAGGTAAAAGATTTTCTTCCACTGTTGTTTCTCAAAGGTCAGTGTATTTGCCTC
The DNA here is from genome assembly GCA_034231615.1 of Meghimatium bilineatum. Taxonomy (NCBI): domain Eukaryota; kingdom Metazoa; phylum Mollusca; class Gastropoda; order Stylommatophora; family Philomycidae; genus Meghimatium; species Meghimatium bilineatum. The sequence goes on from CM067321.1 coordinate 3,396,657, forward strand.
AGCATTTCATCCTGAAGAATATTATCTGCTGTCTGCAGTACCATTCCATGTTTCCAGTCATGAATTAGTTATACATTACAGAGTATCTGAGATATCTGAACCTTTTGACCTGACACATTGACTTTATCATCATACTGGGTAACTGACAGTACATTGGGATGGGACTGACAACTCTCAATACCCACAGTATTTTAGTCACCTTTTACAATACCCACAGTATTTTAGTCACCTTTTACAACATGCATAGAAAGAACAGTGTTTGCTATTTTTGTGCTCACCTTTCAGGCCCACGCAACAAACGTTTTTACTGCATTCTACAAGCCATGAAATACTGACAATTCACATATAGATATGGACAATGATACAAATACAAGTTATATAAAGCTTTCTGTTGTGCAGGATAGCGTATGAGACTTAAAATTATGACGTACCAAGTAGTACTGTAAAGGGTTGGGCCAGATATCATCCTTAATGACCTCACCAAGCTCATCTGCTCCTGCGTCACTGTGGTCATTGAACCAACTAAAAAATGATTCCTGGTCATCATGACCCCTCTTTTTTCCTTTATTGGCATTTCCTTTCTTCGTCAAATCCTGCAAAACATATTGATAAAATGTATTTGAAAGAGAGCAGAGATCACAGAAAATTTTCTGCTCCAAGCTAAACCAGCAGTCAATGGGTTTATGCCCAGTGACCCCATGACATATATGCATGTGTTTCTGAGTTTTTTATTTGCAGCATATTTTTTTTATGTCAATCAGCGCTGGACATTACAAAAGTAGTGGTATACAATTTTCGTAATGGAACACCACAAACAAATATCAGAAGAATCCATTGGTATAATACCCATAAAATGATGTTTTTGCACCGTTAGAAAAAAATTGCTGGGTAGCAGTATGCAACAAATTGCGTTCCAGTGTATATGCCTAATGTATCTTCCCATTGTTTGTGGCTGGTTAGAACTAAGTTTACAAATCTAGGTCGCATCTTACAAATCTCATTAAGTATTAATGTATATCATTAAAATAGCACCAACTAATATCTCCAAATATCTTTACATCGAAAAATAGAGACCAAAAGTACCACCAAGGTTATGGTATTGTGAGCAGCAAGAGGTAGAAAATTTCACCAGGTGATTTGCCACGTTCAACATGGAATGTAAAAAGTCTAAACTCCTATCATATATCTGGACACGGTAATCAAAAGTAGTTATATTTGACTTCTGTGTGTAATCTACACATGGTGATATCCGATACAATTATTGCAAATTATTTTTGCAATCTGCCGAAATCAGAATGAAAACCATATTGGAATAATATTTTTAATTCGAAGCTGCATTTCTTGGTTTCACTGATGCTGAATGGAACTTGCTCAACCAGCCTTTCGTGCATAAATTAGCAGAAGACTGGGCTACAAGACATGAGGCAAACCAATAAATCGGCAGAAGACCTGGCTACAAGTCACTAGGAAGACCAAGAACTAGATGGGTAGAAACTCAAATGGCCAAAGACAAAGAAAAACTTGGAATTCCTTCCACTTAACATCACATGTGGAAATGAAGATAGATGTGTGCATTCGTCCATCACAAGTGATGACCATTTTTACATCCACTTTTGAAAATTCAGTTAGAATTATGACCATGCGTAATAGTTCGCAGGTGGCTAATGAGCCCTATTCCAGCTATAAATGTTCTAGGACAGTTCGGACATGAAATGACGACTAGGTAAATTTTGGTCTATCCGTGACTTTCTAGCTACTCCCGCTGCTGAAAGATTTCTACTCTTCACACGATGCGCTCTTTTTGACTAGAGCACCATTTAGATCTATTTTGTGGAAGTTCTTCCCATGTCTTGGTTTATTTCAATTTAATGAGTCCTTGTAGTGCTTCTTTTAGCCACCTTGAGATCGTTTACCCGTCTCTAGCTCACCATAGAGAATTATCTTTGGCAGGAGATAGTCTGGCATACGTACCAAATGACCTGCCCAACATAGCAGATGATAGATGGATTGACTGATGCAGATACTGTTTCCTGCCCCAGATTTGCTGACCATGTGTGGCAGCAGTGCGCAAAGAAAGTATCATGAATATAGTTGAAGAGCACTGTTCATGGCAGTGGTTTTTTGTCGAGTGTGCATAAAGAAAGTATCATGAATATAGGTGAACAGTGCCAACTATTGTTTCTAATGTATTTATGGGTGTAGATTACAAAGATACAGTTATAATGTGTAACTTGATTCTGGGATTTGTTTATTTTGTTGAATTGTGTTTTAGATGATGCGACCCAGGATGTGATGACATACTCTGGTACTGTCCTAACTCTTGCCTTTTTTTTATAGACTGAACAAATAAAACATGAACATATCGCATACAATCTTGGTCTGTTGAAGACAACCTTGCCAGACATACACCATAATTATTTCCAATGTCGAGCTGTGGTGTCCCCTGTTATATATTGTTTTTGTTATTCAATAAATAAACAAACATACTTATATTATAACAAAACAAGTAAGAATTTTAAATGGACTAATCCTAATTATATAAAATATACTAGTGCTATATGAATCAATCTCTTGATCTATACTCCCAATGTAAAATTTTAATTATATTTTATGACAACATCTGTAATTGTCAGAACAACGCCATAAATATCAGAACAAGTAAGGCGTCAAACTTAAACAGAACTCGTACCATACTTCCAGTGATATTCTGAGCTTCGTATGGTGTGAATTTATCATCACTTGAGCATAACTTTGTGTAATTCTTTAGCTTAATTTAGGCATTTAGTTGTATTTTTATCCTGGCTTGAATATATCGGACAAGAATGGGCTAGTCATGTGTTGTTTTTCACTGGTTAAGTGTGTGTGGGAGTTGGTTTAACAAATATTTTCTGATCATCAACTTCTCTGTTACCACATATACGCTAACAAAATGTACACTACATTCAGTAGCCATTCATTCATGTACCACAGCACACCAAAAATGGACAGTTTTAAAAACAAATAAAATGATTGTATTTTCCAAAAACCCCGATAAATAACGTGTAACAGCAAAAAAGAATGCAACGGCAGGGAAAATGTTAATGCTGAGTGATATAGGATAATATAGAACCAATTGATGCCTTAAAAAATTAGTAAAACAACATACCTTGCCCTCTTTCCATTTAATAGGAGTTGACTGTGATGAAGGGTCGCCAGTATCATTGAGGTGAAACTCTTTTGTCAAAATCTCATTGGAGAAATAAGGATTTGTGTCGAAGCACTGGGTAACAAGAAATTATGTGAAACATATGAATAAGATAGTTAATAGTAGTTTAGCTACAATTAGTTATACATGTTTGACAATGTTAGCAGTTGTACAGTAACCTGTAGCAATGCAGAGAAAAATAATTCATACTTCCTCTGACACTCCTATTTGGCCACTTTTTGACTGGTTTTTCTGCATGTGTTTTTTTGGCATAACTTTTTCATATATTTATTTCAAATTCGGAGACAATAGAGATAAGTGGATGCTGGATTTGGAGGTGTTTGCTATGTTGTGGATAAACACATACAACGGACTTAGTTTCAAGGTCATCCGTGTAGAATCTGTAGAAATTATGCCTGCTCAAATTTCTCGCCATAAATGACAGCAATTACATCACTATTAAATATTACCAAACATCTCCATCAACCCAGTATGTAGATCTATACATGCAACAAAAGCCTTAAAAATTATCTCTGTCTGAATCATCATCCATGAAGAACTTCCAAACAATGATGTCGCTGAAGTTAGGTCCACACAGTATGGCTTATAACTGCGCCTTTGACCTCGTACATTCAACTTTAGCATGGCTTTTGGGTAACTTTGACTATATACGGGATGGGACCAAAAACTCCACCACGAAGTCACCTCTTACGGCATGCATGGAAGACAAAATAGTGTTCAGGCCAACGTAGAAAGTATGGTCACTTCTGGTCAGGCAAGAATTACAGAGCTGCATCTTACTGAGGAGCCCTGATTTCTGCATGATGCTGTGTTGGAGAAACATTACAAGACTCCCCTTTTTCCAAAAGAGTATTTGGAATCTAAACTTTTCCGAAAAATTAATGATGTTCATTATTAATGTGAAAATGAAGTGTCTGAGAAAAGCTGAAATGGTTACTAAACTCAAAATAAGAAATGGAGAGATTAGGAAAAGGGTCGGTATAACGTATTGATCAGCAAGTAAAATGGTTTTGTCATCTTATGAGAATGGAACCCAAACCAAATGCCAATAGGAGTAGATAGAAGGAATATTCAGATTATCTTCATTGTTCAACTCCCACCGGATATCTCTTGTAGCAGGATGATGGTCATATTTGATATTCAGAGAATGGAAATGCGTTGACGCCGTTTTATTTGCAACAATGGCCAAACATATACATCTGCGAATACACCCGCGTGTTGCCAGGGCCCGAAAGGGGAGCAAAGAATAGCAACACTGTTTACCTTCCACGCATGTCGTAAAGGCGACTAAGGAGGTTATGGGATGGAGTTGGCTGTCCCATCCCATATAGGGTCAGTGACCCAAAGCCATGCTGAAGTCGGATGTTTCAGGCCGAAAGGCAATGCTGTAAACCATGGCACAACACATTCCTTTCTCCGGACTACATCCTGCTAATCTGCTGGAGTTTAAGAACGAACGCAGAAGAAGATCTGCGAATATTCACAAATGTAGACCAAGAAAACAAGATAACCTTGGCATGAATGCAACATAATCAAGGAAATGCATTCGGCTTTTGAAAGGCTCCCACCGCTACATTTAATGGCAGGTGTGAATACCATCAGCAGCCATTCACCCGGATAAATACAACAAAACTAATGACCATTGATTACAAAGTGCATCATTTATAATCAAGTTTTTATACAATATTGCAGAAAATGAATACTTACAAAGTTGATTCTGTAACCAGACTTGATGTCTTCAAATTCTTGAACTTCAACCTTGTTAAGATATTGCAATGCCTCCTCATCATCTTCGTTGAGTAAGGCTGAAACTTGAGGATGATTCACAAACTAATAATCAAGTTAAGAAAATGTTACAAAGAAAACATTTGATAAATATGACTTATATTATAAGATGTTCATGTTTGTTTTCAACTGAACTGAATGTATTGTGTCATGAATTTACAGCATGACTGTGATAGCTTTGCCTTTTAACAAATAACTTAAAAAACCAGCATGAATTTTGGTTCACGCTACCCTTCTGAGTCCAACACTAAAGCAGATCAATGTGCCAGATAGGCCAACCTATCATCCAGGTAGATAGATAACAGCGCAATACAAACATTATGAAATGGACACATTAGTCTAGCAGAGTGCATTACCAATGCAAGAAATAGTAGGAGGTACATTACAGTGAACCATTATTGCGGAGACAGCATCCTTATTTCCAGTAAAGCTGATAAATCCCAATGATTATAGTGCCATTTATTATATCAGAAAAGAAAGGAGATCAAAGTTCACCAATAAATCAAATATATCAAGTGCATGTTGTGTTCAGTCTCAAACAAGTTGTCATAGTGGACGCCTGCAGCTAAGTTGACAGCGAGCCAGACAGTAGCAAAATGACTACATATTTTACCGCAGCCATCATTCTGGCAAGTGACAAGAGGCCAGAGTGCTGCAGCGCAGACTGGCTTACACCAGTAGTGGCCAAAATCTGTCACTAGCGAGAAGTAGACTGGACAAAATCTGTCACTAGCGAGAAGTAGACTGGACAAAATCTGTCACTAGCGAGAAGTAGACTGGACAAAATCTGTCACTAGCGAGAAGTAGACTGGACAAAACCTGTCACTAGCGAGAAGTAGACTGGATAAAACCTGTCACTAGCGAGAAGTAGATTGGATAAAACCTGTCACTATTGAGAAGTAGACTGGATAAAACCTGTCACTAGCGAGAAGTAGACTGGACAAAATCTGTCACTAGCGAGTGTGTCGTGGCTTATAGCATGAATGGGTGTGAGATCTACGAGTTTTGGCCTAACACATTAACTGTCCTTACATATTTGGGATACTGTGACCTATGGGAAGGGGCAAACTAATGTACAACTAACACACTAAGCACTTGTTCTTAGCTCTCCACACGGTTGCCGTGACAACACACCAGACAAACCCTGACAACACACTAGATAAAACCATCAATGACTAAAGCACAATGACTAAACACACCTAATATATATGTGACACCAACAATGACAAAAACATCTAACAGAAGAAACCGGCAATGACAAACACTATTTGCAACAACACGCAGATTAAAAACACATAATCTAATAGTGGCAACTAAACTACAGTAATTGATCATGAATATCCAACAAGGATACAGCAGTAACCCAGAAGTTTGGTATTTTTGCTATAATGTCTGATCTCTTCTTAAAGAATGGCTGCCTAAGAGTGTTGAATTTCTGTTCCACCTTGAGAATCTCTTCACTTGCATTTTCATTGAGTTTGTCAATCTCATTCTGAACTTCATCTATTTGTTCAATTGCTTCTTGTTGGTCGTTTTCTGGGGGAAAAAACGAAAATATATCACAAAAATATAAAACTATAGGTTTCTTGTGTGCTCATTCTCAAACTCCTGCAGACTAACAAGATGTAATCCAGAGGATGTAATATGTTGTGGCATGATTCACATGTTAGCTTCCATGTGTGTGCCTTTTAGTCTGGCAGATCTGACTTCTGGGAAATCGAACCCTCTATGAGATAAGACAACCAACTCCGGGAGACCACTACATTTTGTTGGTGGTATTATCTGTAGTTATTTGGATCACTACATTTTGTTGGTGGTATTATCTGTAGTTACGCCCGTGTGTTGCCGGGGCCTGAAAGGGAAGCAAAGAATAGCAACACTGTTTACCTTCCACGCATGTCGTAAAAGGCAACTAAGGAGGTTATGGGATGGAGTTGGCTGTCCCATCCCATATAGGGTCAGTGACCCAAAGCCATGCTGAAGTCGGATGTGTCAGGCCGAAAGGTGCAGATATCGCAGCAGTGCTGTAAACCATGACACAACGCATTCCGTTCTCCGGACTACATCCTGCTAATCTGCAGGAGTTTGAGAATGAACGCAGAAGAAGAAGATCTGTAGTTATTTGGATCACTACATTTTGTTGGTGGTATTATCTGTAGTTCTTTGGATCACTACATTTTGTTGGTGGTATTATCTGTAGTTATTTGGATCACTACATTTTGTTGGTGGTATTATCTGTAGTTATTTGGATCACTACATTTTGTTGGTGGTATTATCTGTAGTTATTTGGATCACTACATTTTGTTGGTGGTATTATCTGTAGTTATTTGGATCACTACATTTTGTTGGTGGTATTATCTGTAGTTATTTGAATCACTACATTTTGTTGGGTGGTATTATCTGTAATTATTTGGATCACTACATTTTGTTGGTGGTATTATCTGTAGTTATTTGGATGATAAATAAGAGACTATAAATAAGTATAATTGAGAATCTTATAAAGATAAAATAGTAATTAACTGTGAAGAGGGATTGAATAGCTCTTAGGTTTCAAGGGGCCTCAAAATAATTTGACCAGAAAAAGTGCCTCTATGAAAAAAAGATTTATAACCACTGCCCATCTATATCACGTAAGACTAGGATAAATAGACATACTCATACATAGGCAAATAGTTCAAATCCAAGGAATTATGGGTAAGAGCTGTTAAATCCTTTTCTTAGTACTTCAGTTTTTTAAAACCACTCTTTTAAATTATGCCTCTTATCAGGGCCTGATTTAGACTTGATGGCCCTTTTAACTATTAAGAATATATAAAGTGTTACAATTTTAGAGACCCCAAGAAAGTGGGGGCCCTAAGTTATAGCTTGTTTAGTTTATAGGTAAATCTGGCACTGCCCCTTATGTATATTTAACATCCTATATTCTTTTGTGCTCATTCTCAAACCCCTGCAGAATAGCAGGATGTAGTCGCCGTGTCATGGTGCACAGCAGTACTGCTCCTTTCAGCCTGATATATCCGACTTCGGCATAGCTTCGGTTGGCTTTGGCCCCCCCTATAGGATAGCAAACTCCATCCCCATGCATAGACGGTAAATAGTTGCTGTACTTTGCCTCCCCCCCTCTCCCCACAGGTGACATTCTACATATCATGGAGATTAAGAAACTATGTCAGTTTCTTCGTGGTCTTCACTAAATTGTCCCACTACAATAATGGGTGGGTGGGGGCTGAACAAAGATCTATTGCTATGGAAATAACCTTCCTGGCTCCTTTTTCCATGTAAACACTTGCAACATTATCAACCCTCATGTTTGGTCCAACAATTGCAAGCGTTTTTAATTAGTTGGCACAGACCTCATGAATATTATTACTGTTCCAACGAGAAATCCAACAAAAAGTAGATCTTGATAACGAATTTTGCAACTGATATGACTGATTCGTCATAATATCAATCAATGACATTGTATAAGTTATAGAGCGGAATAAACATAAAAATAGACACTAAGCGTTAAACTAATGTCTGTCTCCTGGGCATGTTTTCATTATATGATTGAAAACATTACCATGTAACTGTTTCCCTTTAACTGGACTCTTGCCTGTGTACCCGACCAGCCCCTTCGGACCAGACCTATTATCAAGTGGAAAAATATAGTGCCAAGAACATAAAGTTTTATAAGACATACAATATTATTTAGAGTAGGTGGGGTGGGGGGGTCCATTGTCATGTGAGAACTTTACTGAAATACAGTAGAGTGGACATTGGGCATTGAAAATGACAATACGATTTATGTTAGTTCATACATTTACATAGTAATGGAAATAAATGTGTTCTTGATTGATGCATCTGCATAGTTTAATATGTAACTATTGCGTCGAGTATATGAGATTGTGAAATCAAGCTAACAGAATTGATGGATACATGTGGTGGGGGTGTTTCATTTAATTCAACATTATGTTTACATTCTGAACTAGTCGACTATGGCAACCAGATTTCCTTGTACAACTAATCAATTTGACGGATGTTAAGCATAACAAAATCATTTATTTAGTGTCACAACTCTAGTTTGCGTCAGCTGTGATGACACGGCATCCTGCAATTTGATTGGTTTTGCACTGAAATTTGTGACATCTGCTACTTCAAAATGTATGTAAACAGTGTACTATTTATTGCCCAACTGTTACTTTAAACAAAAATTTACCACTTTTTCCTTATTTTAATGTTGATAAATCATTTGTACCCCATTTGTTCTTGTGTATAAAATTTGAATACTACTTGCTGGCGATTTTAGAAATTGTTATATCCATTTTTATGGGCATGCTTGTCTGCAATTTTATTTTTTTTATTTTCCGGAACATAAAAATGTATAGATTGTAACATATTTTATCCTTAAAAATATTTTAGACTTCAAATTTTAATTATGCAAATTAGTCGCCATTATGAATATAAATAGCCCACATTCATTGCATCAGAAAATTAGACGCATCTTACTGGCATTCACTGCGAAGTTTAACCAGTTTTGAGGTATTCCATGTTGCGCTGATCTGCTGTTAGCGAGATTTTGTCACAGCTTGCGAGAGGTTTTGACGTCACGGTTCGCGTGATTTGTGGCTTGCGAGAGGTTTTGACGTCACGGTTCGCGTGATTTGTGGCTTGCGAGAGGTTTTGACGTCACGGTTCGCGTGATTTGTGGCTTGCGAGAGGTTTTGACGTCACGGTTCGCGTGATTTGTGGCTTGCGAGAGGTTTTGACGTCACGGTTCGCGTGATTTGTGGCTTGCGAGAGGTTTTGACGTCACGGTTCGCGTGATTTGTGGCTTGCGAGAGGTTTTGACGTCACGGTTCGCGTGATTTGTGGCTTGCGAGAGGTTTTGACGCCACGGTTCGCGTGATTTGTGGCTTGCGAGAGGTTTTGACGTCACGGTTCGCGTGATTTGTGGCTTGCGAGAGGTTTTGACGTCACGGTTCGCGTGATTTGTGGCTTGCGAGAGGTTCACGCAAATTATAGGGAGGAAAAAATGTTTGATGCGTGATCTGGGATTTAAAAGAATGAATGGGGGGTATTTTATATAAATTATAAAAAGAGAAAGTTATAAAAATTAATAATTTCATTAATTCTGATTGTTTAGAAACAGGTTATTAAAAAGGGGTGAGGGGGTGGTATAAAAATTATTTTTTAAGGGGGGTTGAAAATGCCCAAAAATAGGAAGTTCCTGTGGTCACTTTTATCGCGCATGTGATAAATGACCAGAGCTAAGGGGTGTGATTTTGCTTTTTTCATTAAATTACACAATAGTGGTAGCAAATGTGTTTTAGATTGGTGCATGGACCAATGTTTAATTTGTAATTATTATGTGTCCTACTTGTGGCGCAAACATGAAATTGGTAAAACAAACGCGCAATTTGGATGGATAATGGGTGTGCCTGCAATTTGGAATTAATCGTCACAAAATTATCAAGTGTTAGGAATGGTTCGCCGAAAGTCATTTTAGTATGGCTGACATACACCTATTTATGTATCTCTGGGTTAAAAATGCTATAAGCGGTTTCATAATAGATGAAGAGAAGGTAGGAGCCATGACTATATGTCCATTAATCACAGCATTAAATTTAAAAACAGAGAAACCGGCGCCCACACAAACACCAATTAGGGAATGTGGGTCCTGGTTAAAAAACAGCAGAGGAATCAAGGGAGGATGTTCGCCAGCCAGTTCCCTTCCTATTTAAGTGAATATATGTAGCTGCAAAAGCAGCGGACCTCATCTATTTTCCTGGATTTCCTGTGCAGAATAAAGCAGGTGTATCCGCCATACTGCAATGAATAAGGTACGTGTTTCTTATATGGTATTTTACACAGTACAATTTTAATTTGGCGATTTCCATGGAATTCCACTAGTGCTCACTATTATTTTGCAAGAAGCACCAAAAAACCACTGCTCAAATCGACGAAATTTTTAAAAAATTTTGCTGCGCATACATTCGCTTGGCGGTGTGACGTCAATGCATGTGGCATTTCATTGGTCTGTTTTTCTGGCGGAAATCTGTGGCCTCGCCTACTTAAAATGTAAACTGTGCTATTTATAGCTCAGTAGACACCAGAAAGCAAGATTTACTATTAGCCCAATGTACTCAACGGATTCGTCTAGCCTTTCCAAACACATAAAAGTAGTTTGTTGCATATTTTATCATAAGCAACTGAAATAATTAGTTGCTCAATGGAACGTTTATGTAATTAACCATCATTTTGAATATTAATTAGCCCAAATTGCATCTGAAAATTGGCACAATCATTCACAATGTAAGCAGATGCTTAACTTTCCAAACAGAAAAATGTATGTTTTTGTTTAGGCATTAGCGATAAGAATTTTTTTTTTTACTATGTCCTATACATTATTACAAATAACTACGATATTTCATAAATTATTAAGCTTTAACTCTCACTAGTATCACTACAATGGAAATTGAGTAGAAATTCGTGCTAAATAGAAATTAAACCGCAAAATATTCCCAACCGGTTAAAATAAGTCTTGGTCTTATAAATTCTTATAATAAATTCTTGGTCACAAATATTCACTATGACTAGTCAGTTCATATTTTCTTATGTTTCCATGCAAGTATCTTATGTATCTGTTAGACCCACATAAATTCTAGCCTTTTTTCATAACTGACCTACAGACTTCGTGAGGTATTGAATTACAAATTTCAATGCCTGTCTAAGTGTCCCCTTTTGAAAATTTAGTCACAATTTAAATAATACCAGGTCTAACATCCAAATTTAAATTAGAACAGGTCTAGCTGAATCAGAACCTTGTTATGTGGTCTATTAGATTGTTCTAAAAATGGAAAATATAACATGCCAATCACTGAAGTATTCAAGAAACTACTGTATGTGTAGAAATGGACTTAAAACAGTAGTCCATAATTTCTCACAAAGACCTCTCTTTCTGTAGTGTAAGCTAACTCGCCCATGCTGTGCTAGTTTAACAACGCCAAAAGTAGGTCATGAAACTAGCAGAAACAAGACCTACAACACACTACTGAAACCGTAATTTGTTTTGAAATTCGCCAAAACGTTATGAACTATAACAGTTGTATTTATTACATATATTTGTTCAGAATGGACAAATAAGAATTAGATTATTGGTGTTTGTTAGATCGGTCCCGAATCACGGACAAGACAAGACATTCTAAGTCTTCATGGGGCATAACTCTTATACAATCATCGAAAATTGGCGTCTTTGTAACATTGCGATTAACATCCAGAGCATGTACAATCAATACTTCTGGACTATTACGAGGATAACTAACAAAATTAAGAATATGTAACAATGCTCTTAATTTAAATGCATGCATGTTCGGACACTATGAAAATTAAGGCATATAATAAACACATGGTCATCAATTTGAGAAAGGCCAGCATGCTTACTCTTTCGGAAGCGGTGCCTCCACACTCGTTTTAAAAGTCTAAAATTACGTGAAACAACTTATCAATCAGTTAAACATCTTAAATATTATATGAACATTTAAGAAAATAATTCAGTACATACCAGCTTGGTCTTCTGCATTAGAGTGGTTATTTTTCCCATCAGGTTTACTGACTTTAGCTGGAGTCGCCATTTCCAACGTGAAGCGGGGAAAGAAGAACTAGACTTCACGCAGCCGCTGTCGCTTTACTTCCGGTCACTGTGTAGTAGATACGCGGATTAAGCTGTATTTGATATACTATGTTCATATAATGCGTATACTTGCTCACAGATAGGTTTAGAATTTTCTATTTTTGAGCAAACATACTTTGCCCGGCTTGTATAAATACAGTGTTTGCGTATGTCAATTTTAATATTTCTCGTAACATTAATGACTTATTTTAACCGGTTGGGAATATTTTGCGGTGTAATTTCTATCGGGCACGAATTTCTACTCAACGCGGTTATTTCCATTGTAGTGATACTCCTGTCCGGCTTACTGATTTACTGCTACCATCATCATCCGGTGCAATCTCCGCAAAGAAAATTGGCTGTAATGGACCTCTAACATCCTCTGCAACCTGCCCATTACATGATATTATCCTCGCACTTGTATCTCCGCCTACCTAGTGATCGCCTCCCTAAACTCTACTCTCTAGTAAGATCTTCAACAAGTCATACCTTTTAATATGTCCAAAACAGGCCCTTATATTGAGGGGGGAGGGGTGTTCACATACCCTCTCCCCATGTATTGTGAAACTGCAGCCCCTCCTCTCGCCTAGCACATCGGGACATGACTTTTAGTACTAGGAACTTGGCCAAAGGCGAGTAATAATCCAAGCCCCTCTCCTGCACGATTTTGCACACAAAAAGTCATCAAATAGAAGATGTGACGCACAAAAACATACAGATAACATTTTCAGAATATATCTAAGGTAATGGTCTATATATTTTTTTACTTCAATAATTTTCTCTCATACAAAGTGTCAGAACATCGTTGTTTTCTTGTCTTTCCATGAAATTCCCCCTATTATTAACTGTGCTGCTCTCAGTGCTGTTACGTGTTTGATTTGGTCATTTGTTGTGATACGATTCTCTTTTCAAGACTATCTTGCATTGAATAGTTGAGGAAAGAAGAAGAAAAGGAGGTAAACGGAAGTATCCTGCCGAATGCGGGTGTGACTGACCATTGGCGCAAATAAAACGGTGACACGCTGCATTTCAATTTTCTGGACTACATCCTGTTTGAAATCTAGTGAGACAATTCCTCATCGAGGTCAGCACCTTGAAGTGGTGATGGGGCTTAGTTCAGCAAAAGGGGCTGAAAACTAAGACTGGTCGGGCAGGACCACAGTCCTGTCCAAGTAAGCAGGGTGCTGATGACGGAGGCATCCAATCAAAAGACGCACAATTAATCAAGATGTCACGTATAAAACACAATGGAAACATGTCTATATCCAATAAACAGAAATAGATATGCTTCAAGTGACCGAAAGAAGAAGAAGTAGGACATGTCCTGATACAAGAGAGATTCAGCGGGAGTTTGATAATGAAGGAGGAGAAGAAACTGAAAGTATAGAATGATAATATTAAAAGATCGGACATTATTAACTTTTTTCACACTTAAACAAGGAACTGAGAACATGGAGTGGGGGAATTTTTGTGTAATTTATTTTTGTCCAGGGTGGCACCCCTGCAACCACTGTATGATTATGATAATGCTGACGATGACGTAAAAGACTTAACAAGCGTTCTCAGCCCGATGCACGCGAGCGCTAACAACTACATGTGAACTGTGCCTACGTTCGTTCTAAAATTCCTGTTGATTAGCAGGATGTAGTCCGAAGAACGGAATGCGCCGCGGCATAGTCTGCAATATCTGCATCTTTCAACCTGACACATCCGACTTCAGCATGGCTTTGTGTCAATTTTACCATGTATTCGATGGGATAGATAAGTCCACCCCAAAACCTCCTTAGTCGTCTCTTACGGTATACATGGAAGGTAAACAGTGTTGCTATTCTTTGTTTCTCCCCCCCCCCGATCTTTATTAACTTTAATAGTTCGTGTTTCATAGAAGTGTTACTAGAACCTCTTTTTTGTATGTTCATTTTCTTCTCTTTCCGTGACGCTCTCTCTATTCTTCTATATATTCACATTTAAAAGTATCTTCTGTCTTCCAGTTCTTTGTCCATGTTTCTGATCCATACATCAATATAGAATAGATGTAGAATTTTATAAATCTCAGTTTAGTTTGTAATTTGTTTCAATGTCAATAATTTCCTCATGTCATTGAAAGTACTTTTAGCTATTCCTATTCTTCTTGTTTAACTTGTGTTTCACATCTGCCATCATTTGTTATTATGCGTCCGAGACATTGGTCATGTTCTACTTGTTGTAGTATTTCTCACTGTGTTTTTATGCTTAGGGCATTTTCATCTGCGATTTTGCTGATTATTATGGGGTTTGTTTTTAAAAATATGCATATCTAGTCCGTATTCTTTACTTGTTTTATTCACTTGATATATTAGTCTTTCTAGTTCCTGCTAACATTCTGCTAAAATGATAATGTTCATCTGCATATTGCAGACTGTTTATTATTCCCCCACTGATCTTGAGTACTGGCATGCCTTCTATATTCTTCTTCTTCTGCGTTCGTTCTCAAACTTCTACAGATTAGCAGGAAGTAGTTCGAAGAATGGTATATTGCGTAATGGCTTACAGCACTGATGCGATATTTGCGCTCTTCGTCCTGATACATCCGACTTCAGTATTGCCGTTGGTCACTAACCCTATATGGGATGGAACAACCAAATGCATCCCATAACCTCCTTAGTCGCCTTTTACGAAATGCATGGAAGGTAAACAGTGCTGCTATTCTTTGCTTCCCTCTCGAGCAAAGAATATCAGTGACAATAAATATACTGCCGTGTTCATACAGTAGCAGGGGAATCATTAGATCAGACTCATTGCCGGCAAATGATGATGTGGGTGATAGCATAGTAGTGAGAGGAGATATGGCCGACCTAATAAGGGTACTTATTGATATGTCGAACGCCATTCTTAGACCCTTGAGGTCATAGGTTCATTCCACGCGGGACAGGATTTTTACGGTACAATACAAGAATCAGTGGACATGTTTTTACGGAATAAATAGCTAACATAATTAAACGGAACGAAATTCCGATAAAGACGCATATACCGACGCATCCTATATTCGGCACGTTGCGCTTTCCCCATGTGGTTTGTTATCCACTCTTGCCGTTAAGAGTAAGAGTGATTGGAGCTCGAGCTTCCGTTGTAGAGCCAGATGTCTGGCCTCGGCTGTGCCATGACCGTATTTTTCAGGATGTCCCTGACGTTTTCTATTCATCTTTTCCGTGGTCTTCTTCTGGCTTTGTAACCTGATCTCATTTCGTTGTATGTCTGTACGAGCAACGTCTTCTTCAGCGTGCATTCTTAAACTCCTGCTGGATCCCTCTTGTAGCAGGACCCTAGTCCTATTAGATTTCCAGCAGGATGTAGTTCAGAGAATGGAAATGCGTTGTGTCGCCGTTTTATTTGCGCCAATGGCCGACACACCCGTCTTCGGCGGGTTACTGACAACTTGTGATGCATTCTTATAATGTTGCCAAACCACCTGATCTGCTGCCTTTCTATGTATTCTTTGCAAGGTATTATTCCTATTCTTTCCCTAATATCTTCATTTCGTAATATATCGAGCCTGATGACCCCGGCGGCTTTCCTCAGGCGTTTCATCTCACGTGTTACTATGTAATAATAATATATACATAATAAATAAATTTGCATTTTTCTTTTGCCTCGGAACTTGTCTGAGAGTGTTGCCATTTTGGTGCTTTTCAATCCAGATATGATGCTTTTTTCACGTCATCATTTTGTTTTTGTTTTTTTTCTTTCGAAATGTGAAAAAACTCAGCCTGAACACGACGTGGCGACAGCGAGGGCATGCGACATTTATCACACAAGCCTCTCGAATACTGCCTGCAACTCCATAATAGAAAAAATATAGTATGACAGTTTACTGTTTCATTATGAGTTATAACTATCCTCACCATTTAATAGCGCAATGGATTAATAATTCAAGATGTTTAAAACATGTAATAGGAGTAGAAGTAGATGACAATAAATGTTGTTATACGTCCTGTAAATGTCTAATAGTGTGGAGATTGAATATATTGAGAGATACTAATAAAACAAAACATAAGAAAACACAGCAACCGTTCTGTGCACAAATATACACGAGACGTCCATACTCAAGAATGGCATAAAAGTAACATAGGTTGACATATGTTTGTACATTGTTTCCTACACATTGTCATTCATTTGTCAAATCTCTGTACGGTAAACTTTTGTGACAGTAAAACATGCAAGAATATAAAGCCAAGAATCTCTAGAAATTAGAGGTGAGAAAGAGAGTTCTTCAGTGCTCTATAACCCCTATACTAACATATGGGTGCGAGTCTTGGACAATAAACAAACTAGAAAGTGGTAAATTAAAAGCAACAGAGATGTGGTTGTATAGAAGAATGCTGAGAATATCATGGACTGCCAGAAAAACTCATGTGGAAATGTTGAAAGAATCAAATGCGAAACAGACCTTTATCAATAATATAAGAAAAAAGACAATATTTATTTTTTTGACCACTTCATGAGACAGGCAGGTTTGAAGAACTCAGTCACAACAGGCAAGATTGAAGGCAACAGACACAGAGGGCGACAACGAGAGAAAATATTAGACAGTTTGACAACCTGGCACGGCATAGAAACAACAACCATCTTGATACATAATGTTGGAGATAGAGAGCTGTGGAGAGCCATGATCGCCTACGCCAGCCGGCATGGCACCTGATGTTGATGATGAGAATATCTATGTGCAGAGCAGTAATTTAAATGTACTTGCCCCATATTTTGTTATCTGATATTGGAAACTGAAAATTAAACATATTCATATTATATATAAATATATAAGCATATTCATTGACGAGAGCAAAGCCATTTCGACAACGAGGCAACTAAGTGTGGATATGTTACATTATTATAAGAGAAGAAAACAGTTTGGTGCTACTCTTACTTAGATTTAGTGAACTGTGTGACTAACTCTGAAGAAGTATGACGTGAAAAAAATGTTTGCAAAAATATGGACTTGAGTTGTAGAGACTGGTTGCACTAGGTAGTGATAATTCATCTTTCAGGACAGGTATTTGAGAACTACAGGAATTGCGGACAATTATCTCTTACTTCCTGTGTGCAATGGGGTGGTTTTTCTGAGATTTCTTTCATACTCAGGAGACTTCAGCTTTCAACTTAATGCAATGTCTATTGAAGGAGCATTCTACTCAGAGGGGGTCTATAATTGTATAGATGACATGCTACAAAGTTTTCATTTACGAGAGCATTAATATAACGGCATGTCATCTACTTAGGTTTTCTGTTGAATGGGTTGTTTTTCCAGTGGGTCATTGGTGAGACCCACAGATGCAACCGCATGCGTTATGACAGTTGTAAGCAATGGAGCGCACGCAAAACTGAAGTCCGAAGTTCCTCATATGAATCTAGTTAGATGTGTATGCCGTTATATTCAACTAGCGATGTTACATGCTGCATCCGAGTGTTCTTTTGGGAAACCTAGATTTGTTCTATTAAAATGAAATGAAACTATATGATGAATGTTATTGTGATTATAAACTACTTAAAGATTTTCTGATAACAATTGATCACAGAAAGTTTACGACATTTTTTTTCAATCGGCATCATTGTACAACCTGTGCATATAAATATAGCCAGAAAATGAAGCATGGTTGGGATATGGCAGATCTGGAATAAATATATTTGCAATATTAACTAAGAGTCCATTTTTATTTATTTTTCTGAATACTGTTAGCACTTTTTATAAAGTGTATTTTCTCCCTCATTATATTATGCCTTTTTTTAGCATGAGGCTAGTACATTTGTTGAACAAGTTAAAAATGAGAATTATAAAATGCTGCATCTATTCTATACTAATGTATGGATCAGAAACATGGACACTAAATAAACACTTAGAAGACAGAATTGATGTCTTTGAGATGCGGGTATATAGAAGAATATGGAGAACATCATGGAAGGAGAAAAAAAACAAAGAGATTCTAAAAACACTTAATATGAAGAAAGAATTACTAAGAGAAATAAAGATCAGGCAAATAAAAAAAATTTGGACACATTAAAAGGCATGACACCTTATTGAAGACCTTACTTGAAAGTAAAGTCAAAGGTAAGCGAGTAAGAGGAAGGCAGAAATACAATTGGGACAGTAACATCACACGATAGACAGGTTATAGTCTAGCAGAGTGCATCACCAAGACAATAGATAGGGAATGTTGGAAGTCTGTTACAGCCAACTTCCACTGCGGAGACGGCATGTGATGATGATTATTATTTGTTAAAACATGAGATGGCAACACTGAGTACAGCTAAAACATTCACAGAAAACGAGGAAGAATTGTCCGACTGTGATTTATCATATTAAGAATAACATTAATTAGAATATTAACTGATATTCATCATCGTCAGTAAGTATCTTCTCTGCAACAAAGATTGGCCGTCACGGACCTCCAACACCCCTCGACTCTTGCATTGGGGGTGCACACTTTTACCATTTGTTATCCATCAATGACGCACACATCGATGCCATGTGCAGTCCCCATGGTGTGAAGAGAGCTTAGCAACCACATAATTGACTGTTACTTCTGCTTGGTTCCTCTTCTTTTTGGCGGAATAACGAAGCAAAAAAGGTCGTAAATAGTCTACCCAAACATTCCGTCTGCATTCAGACCAGTTCCACATAGTGAGGGACGTGCTCTTCCAGAATCTTGAGCAGAATATTCTCTTGATTCATCTGATTACAACAAGGATGAGTTCACATGTTCTTCTCCTGGTCCGTCAGCATGCAGTGATCCAGATTTTCACGGTGGTGCCTCAGCAACCACACACAGAATAACACAGGAAGAACTAAATTCTTCTTCTTCTGCGTTCATTCTCAAACTCCTGTAGATTAGCAGGATGTAGTCCGGAGAACGGAATGCGTTGTGTCATGGTTTACAACATTGCTGCGATATCTGCGCCTTTCGGCCTGACACATCCGACTTCAGCATGGCTTTTGGTAACTGACCCTATATGGGATAGCCAACTCCATCCCATAACCTCCTTAGTCGCCTTTTACGACATGCATGGAAGATAAACAGTGTTGCTAATCTTTGCTTACCTTTCGGGCCCCGGCAACACACGGGCGGAAAGAACTAAATGACCTGGCTCATGATTTTGACTTATCCAGGAACAAGGCAGAATTGCTCAGATCAAGACTTCAACAAGAGTCTCCTAGAAGATGTCAAAATTACTTCATATCGAAAGCGCCACCAGCAGTTGGAGTATTTTTTTCATAAAGGCAAGTAATCTGGTATTCTGTTCCGATATTAAGGGCCCCATGAATGCCTTATAAATAACTCATGACCCACCAAGAATAGAGACTGTTTTTTGACTCTTCGAAACTGAGTTCTAAGGCTGTGATTTTGCACAATGGAAACCGTCTTCCATCTATTCCAGTAGCGTATGCTGTCCGCATAGAAGATATATAAAATATATACTTAAAACAGATACTGAATTACGTATAGTAGAACTAGTAGAAGACATGCCGATGAAGTATCAGATACTTGGCTGCAATATTTTTCTAAAGATCCACTTCCTTCATTCCCATCTGGATTTCTTTCCTGAGAACTGTGGCATGGATAGTGATGGACAGGACGATCGTTTTCATAAAGATATCGCAGCAATGGAACAAAGATACCAGGGAAAATGGTTAACAACAATGATGATTGACTATTGCTGGACACTCCCTATAGATGCTTTCAAATAGCTATTTAAGAGACAGGAGAAGAAATCAAAGTAGTCTAAGACTTGTTTTTTTTTTTTACAGGTATTAACCGTTGCGTTATCACTATTGGCATACATTTCGTGATGTAAACATTCATTTTTGCAGATTACAAAAAAACTAGAGCTAATTTTGAAATTTGTCATAATCGTGCTCAGCACTCACAATTGATAAGAAATGACTAATATCATTTCAGCAATACAATTTGTATAAAAGTTTGTTGACCAGTGAACTATTATTATGCTACTAAAAATATATTTAGTAGATAGGGACATGTCAAATTAAGACAACAGGAAAATAATAGATATACCACTTTGCGCAAAATACATAGAAAGGCTACAGATCAAGTGGTTTGACCACATTATGAGAATGCATTACAACAAGTTCTCCGTACAGTGCATATAACCAAATGAGATCAGGGTACAAATCCAGATGAAGACCACGAAAAAGATGAATAGAAAACGTTAGTGACATCTTGACGGTCATACAACAAACACGGTCATACACAGTCGAGGCGACACATCTGCCCTTGGAACACAAGCTCGAGCTCCAATCATACATACGCTTAACGGCAAGAATGGACAACACACCATCTGGGGAAAGACAATATACAACCAAATTTAGTGCTTTAGACACAGGACTAGAGCATTTTTAACGAAATGCGTTGGTAACACTGTTAGCCGGAAGTAAACTGTGGTGTTACATTGCCATGATCGACACGATGTAAGTTTTCATTATATTTCGTATAACACTTTTGTACCATAATGTATACACATATACTTACTTATTAACATACTAAATTGTATTAATCGTTAATTGTTTCAGGACTAGCGGGAAAAGCTGGGCAGAGCAGGTGGACTTAGGTGATGACGGTACCGGTGAGTAACTTAAAAGCAACTAGGCTAGCTTTGCTAACTCAGTAACTGCTTCATGTAGTCGGGGTAGGGTAGGCCTAGAGCAAGACTAAGACGGCGAACCGACTAAGCCTAGACTGGGGTACAAAGGGTACCTCACTGCTCTCGGTGGACCCAGGGTTAGCAGATAACCAAGATCTCAAAAGTACCTCCTCGTGGTGCACCATGAAAACAAATACAGTTGAATGTTGATTCTGACTGAGACTCTGGGCGTTGGTTGTTTGGCGGCCGTCAATGTGGAGGCAGCAGATGGAAAGAGAATGTACTACAGTAGAGACAGTCAATATATCCGACACCACCGCGCCAACACATGCAGTAGCAGTGGACACACAGGTACGCTAGCCAGTCTGGTCCGAGCATGGGGGGGGCCCATTGCAATTGACACGAAAAGGTAGAGGCATTGCGAGAGACGAAAAGATGATGCTAGGTACAATGAGAGGGCAACAGAGGGCAGTGCCATGTGAAAATAAAAAGGGATAACTGGCCAAAATGCAGTATAGGTTTCTGGGTCAAAGTAAAGAATAGTTCTCCACTGTGCTATAAATAGCAAACTGTTTACATTTTTAACTAGGTGACGTCACAGATTTCCGTGTAACACAAATGAAGTTGAAATAGATGCAGTGACATCACATGTCCCGGCGCAAACGAGTTTTAGTTATCACTATCGCTGCAGGGGTGCAAAGGGAACGCATTGCTCTAGGCGGACCCAGGGTTAGCAGATAACCAAGATCCCAAATGTACCTCCACGCGGTGCACTCTGGAAACTGAAATACAGCAGCTCATGCTGATTCTGGCCAAATCATTTGGGGATCGTGTCCGAGAATGTGGAGGTAGCAGATGGAAAGAGATTTGACTGCACAAGAGACAGACAATATCTCAGACACCACCAGCATCACCACATATAGCGACACTGTCGACATACAGTGAAGCTAGTCAGTCCAGTCCGAACATTGGAGGGGCGGCCAATGTAAAATGCACGTAAAGGTAGATGCACGACGAGAGACAAATAGATTTCATACCGAGTACAATGAAACAATGAAAGGGCAGAACAGCGCTAGAGGGCAGCGCGAACTGCAAATAGAAAGTGAAAAGTCCCTAGGAAAGGGGAACTACAAGCTCCGTCAGCTCAAGACGAGCTTCTAGTTACCTGTGTTCCTTACAGGCAGAGACCCAGACCCATCCATTGGCGTTTGGTAAAGCAAGAAGACCTAACCCAACTCTAATGTCGAGCCTTCCTAAACCGGAAATATGCTCGCAAAGAGAAAGGGTTCTGTACCCGATGAGCTTAGGCAAGAAAGGGACAACAATGGTAGTCCTGGCCCAACTCTACTGTCAAGGTTTCCTATAACGGAAGCACACTTGAAGAGAGAAAGGGTTCAGTACCTGATGGACTCAGGTGCTATTGGGACAAGGACGCTCAGCTCGAGAACGCCTTGCTCTCAAACGCGTGGTGTAAGACTCGAACTTGGACAATGGGTACACGATGTCGGTGAACGACACCTCGACTAAGAGGGCGAAAGAGCCAGGGTCCATCTCTTCTGTTGAGTTCTTCCCCTTAAGGAACCAGGCTCACGGATGAGAAACGGTTCAGTACCCAATGGGCACAGCACGTCCAATTACATTAGGCAAGTTCATAGACAGTGGAACACCTCGTGCGAGTCAGACGAGAGCAAAAATCGTCTGGGCGAAGAGTCGCCACTACGCGTGCCTGGAGACAGATATAGAGGCTGTCACAGGCTAAGGGTAGCCCACCCGAATTGTCAAGGCATGCCGAAATCTGATGTGCTAGGCCTACAAGGTGCATAACGGTGGCACAACGTAATCACGCTCCCGGCGGAAATCGCACGGATATCCGTGATGGTTACAATGGAGCGAACGCAAAACAAACAAACAAACCTGTGTTCGTTACAGGCAGAGACCGAATCGTGGGCACCCAGCAAAGAAAACAGCCGTGGCCCAACTTTACTGCCAAGCCTTCCTATTCCATGAACATGCTCATGGATAGAAATGGCTCTGTACTCGATGGGCTCAGGCACAAATGGGACAAGATCATTTCAACTCAAGAACACGCTTTGCTCCTAAACGCATAGTGAGTTTTAGACGAATGGTTCATGATGTCAGTGAACGGCACCTTGGCTAAGAAGGCGAAAGAGCCCAGGTCCAACTTTTCTGTAGAGTTTTTCCTAAACCGGAACCAGGTTTGTGGAAAAGGCTCGGTGCCAGATGGGCACAGGTACAAAATGTCTAATTACATGAGACAAGTTCACTGAATAGGGAACACCATGCGAGATTAACGTGAACAATAATAGTCTGGGCAAAGAGTCATTACACACCATCAACACTCATCGACAGATAAGCGGGCAGTTACAGGCTAGGGAAGCTAACTGCCTGAATGATGAAAACGGATGCACTGGGCATCGGATGTCCGTGCCACAAAGTGGGCCAACCAAGGTGCAAATAACACAGTTATTTACTCCCTGACAGAAATCATACAATTTATTCATTGTGGTTAAAAGAGAGTGAACACATAAGCAGTAGAAGAAAGACTAGACTCAGGCTGCATGCTATACCTTCACTTAAAGTATCTTGTACCTATAGAAGAAAGACTAGACTCAGGCTGCATGCTATACCTTCACTTAAAGTATCTTGTACCTATAGAAGAAAGACTAGACTCAGGCTGCATGCTATACCTTCACTTAAAGTATCTTGTACCTATAGAAGAAAGACTAGACTCAGGCTGCATGCTATACCTTCACTTAAAGTATCTTGTACCTATAGAAGAAAGACTAGACTCAGGCTGCATGCTATACCTTCACTTAAAGTATCTTGTACCTATAGAAGAAAGACTAGACTCAGGCTGCATGCTATACCTTCACTTAAAGTATCTTGTACCTATAGAAGAAAGACTAGACTCAGGCTGCATGCTATACCTTCACTTAAAGTATCTTGTACCTATAGAAGAAAGACTAGACTCAGGCTGCATGCTATACCTTCACTTAAAGTATCTTGTACCTATAGAAGAAAGACTAGACTCAGGCTGCATGCTATACCTTCACTTAAAGTATCTTGTACCTATAGAAGAAAGACTAGACTCAGGCTGCATGCTATACCTTCACTTAAAGTATCTTGTACCTATAGAAGAAAGACTAGACTCAGGCTGCATGCTATACCTTCACTTAAAGTATCTTGTACCTATAGAAGAAAGACTAGACTCAGGCTGCATGCTATACCTTCACTTAAAGTATCTTGTACCTATAGAAGAAAGACTAGACTCAGGCTGCATGCTATACCTTCACTTAAAGTATCTTGTACCTATAGAAGAAAGACTAGACTCAGGCTGCATGCTATACCTTCACTTAAAGTATCTTGTACCTATAGAAGAAAGACTAGACTCAGGCTGCATGCTATACCTTCACTTAAAGTATCTTGTACCTATAGAAGAAAGACTAGACTCAGGCTGCATGCTATACCTTCACTTAAAGTATCTTGTACCTATAGAAGAAAGACTAGACTCAGGCTGCATGCTATACCTTCACTTAAAGTATCTTGTACCTATTTAATTATAATTATTTTATAACCTAGACAATTAATGTGTGTGTGCTCAGCCTACACTGTAGGAATACACATGCATATTCACACACAGTTGTCACTGCTTTTATTAGACTATGATATGTAGTCTACATGAGCCTCATGACATTGAGGAGGATAAGAACCTAATTCAGAATAAGAACATTATTAGATTATTAGAACATTATAAGAACATTCAGAATCCACGTCAAATAGGGAATAGTTGTAGGGCCTAACTATAGCCTAATTATTATAACTGATAGGATCTTATAATACTTATAGAAGAATACTTATATTAATAACTTAGCTTAAAGGCTAATAATAGATCCTACTAGTAATATAGTAACCTAATTTACATAAAAAATAGTTAGGCCCTAGCTAATGAAATTGTCCAATGGGACAAAATAATTAAATAATAAATTAAATGTAGGATTAACTACTGCAGAAAATATTTCAGTATCTTGAAAGATTAAATAATAATTTATTGTTTCATCAGATTTGATGTGGATAGTCAACAGATTGTAGTACTAAATTAGGCTTACACTTACACACTTGGTAGACTTCTTTTCTTACCTTCTTCTAGATTGCATAGACAACTACTAAGTACTTTAATTAATCATTATTTATAATTATTAGTAAGCATATAACTATAATATAGGCTTGTGGGTCACTTGCTTGTAAGGCCTCCTATGGGATGAGAAAGCCATCGCCGCCAATTAACTTCCTTAACGTACTCACTTCTAACATCGCATACATACAAGGTAAACAGTGTTATTATTAGATATTTATTCCCCGGCAAAACATGGACATTTTCGTTTATTATATTTACTTCTCTTTAAACATTCTTTTTGTGTTTTCTCCATTGTGAGAATCCTTCTTGAAAGATGAAAGATAGGGAGTTAGAACACCTAATAGAGAACAATCAACCTCCTGGGAAGGAAAGCTTCTGCAGTCATCTTCTACGTTCAGCATCTGTGGTCATTTTATATTGTCAGGCCTGTCATCAGGACGAAGTCTACTGTCTTCTCCAGGTCAGAGCGGCTGCCCCATAGCTTTTGCCTCAAGTCTGTATCTTCTGGCCAGATCTGCTGTCTCTGCTCTTTGTATGTTGGGCAGTCCTGAAATATGTATTCCAGAGTCTGGGTTCAGGATCCACATGGACATTTATCTGTGTATGTGATCCTCAATTGGTAAAGGTGATCCAACAGTCTGCAGTGTCCTGTTCTAAGGTGAAATATTGTGGTCTTGATATCTTTGGAGGAGATGTATTGCATCATGTTTGTATTTCACTTCCATTTGTTTCTTCCACTTTGCTGTGTATGTGTTCTGAATTGTTTTTACTTCTCCGTAAGACAGTGGGTGTCTGTGTTGCTCCATTTCACTTCCTGCTTTTGACAGAGCATCCACTTTCTCATTTCCCATGATTCCACAGTGTGATGGTATCAACTGAAGGGCAATAGCTGATGATTTTTAGATCTGTCTTAGCTCATGTCTGATGTGCAGAAGGCTTTCGTTTCTGTTCAGGATTGATTCCAGTAGGGATCTGCTATCTGTGAATATAGCTATCTTCTTTGGTCTTGGCAGTCCTGGTTTGGTGAAGGCTTTCAGTGTTTGATGGAGTGCAACTGCTTCACTCTAAAGTTAGAGGAGTATTTCCTGGTTGGAAAAGCTTTTGATATTTTCTTCCCATCTTTTTTTCCCCATTTTTATTGTCTTATAAAAATTCCACCTCCTCCATTCCTTACTGCTCCTTCTGCCAATCCATCTGTGTAGACATGTGTCCATTCCTTGGGTTTTTATTTCTATACAATGTGTCAATGCTTTTAGTTGAGGTGGAGTTTGGTATTCCTTATTAATTATTCCAGGAACCTCTGTTATTATGGAGAAGTTTTGGAGACTATTGTCTGGCTCTTCAAAGTCCGTTAGTGTTTCAATTTCATTTGGGAGGTTTGTGTGGATTTCTTTATGTTGTTGATGGAGATGTGACAGAAGCTGGTTCTCTTCAGCCTGCTTGTGGTTGATCTAGAAATTTGCGAATACATTGGATGGTTTGGCATGCGCTTAATTTTTTCCCTTTGCACAAGCACTCTTTCTTCTCTTCTGTCATCCAGTGGGTGGATGTTTACATGTATCTCCATTGCATGGATTGGAGTGGTTTTAATCTCTCCTGATATTAGTCGAAATCCTGCATTTTGTACTTTGGATAGGCGATCAGTATTTGTTTTTAATACTGATGCCCAGGATATCATTCCATATTCTACTACAGGTCTGACTGTACCCATGTAGACTTTTCGGAGAATACTTCCATTTGCTCGGGTACTGAACCTTTTCTCCTCCCCGAACCTGGTTCCAGTGAAGGAAGAAGAGTTGGACCCAGGCTCTTTCGCCTTCTTAGCCAAGGTGTCATTCACCAATATTGTGAACCCCTCGTCCAAGTGCGAGTCTCACCACGTGGCTGGGATCAAGGAGTGTTCTCGAGCTAGACGACCGTGCCCCATTTGTGCCCAGCCCATCGGGTACTGAACCCTTTCTCTCTGCAAGTATATTTCCAGTATAGGAAAGTGTCAGTTACAGAGCCGTAAAACAATAGACATCAATTAAATAACCTAACCTAGAAATAAGCCACACCAGTTACTAAACTAGATACAATACCAAATGAAGTGTTTAAGATATCCAAACCTCCACAGCCCCCTTAGTCATCTCTTGTGACATGTTATTGTATTATAGTGTTAACAGTTCTGTTATTGTATTATAGTGTTAACAGTTCTGTTATTGTATTCTAGTGTTAACAGTTCTGTTATTGTATTATAGTGTTAACAGTTCTGTTATTGTATTCTAGTGTTGACAGTTCTGTTATTGTATCCCTAGTGTTAACAGTTCTGTTATTGTATTCTAGTGTTAACAGTTCTGTTATTGTATTATAGTGTTAACAGTTCTGTTATTGTATTCTAGTGTTGACAGTTCTGTTATTGTATCCCTAGTGTTAACAGTTCTGTTATTGTATTCTAGTGTTAACAGTTCTGTTATTGTATCCCTAGTGTTAACAGTTCTGTTATTGTATTCTAGTGTTAACAGTTCTGTTATTGTATTATAGTGTTAACAGTTCTGTTATTGTATTCTAGTGTTGACAGTTCTGTTATTGTATCCCTAGTGTTAACAGTTCTGTTATTGTATTCTAGTGTTGACAGTTCTGTTATTGTATCCCTAGTGTTAACAGTTCTGTTATTGTATTCTAGTGTTAACAGTTATGTTATTGTATCCCTAGTGTTATCAGTTCTGTTATTGTATCCCTAGTGTTATCAGTTCTGTTATTGTATACCTAGTGTTAACAGTTGTAACATAAAATAATAAGTTTATAAAAATGGATTTGTATATGTTTAGGTATCCTGCCGCCACCTGTTGAGGAGTTTGATGAGAAACGAGGACTTAAAACAATTACAGAGTACAAAAACAGCGAGGATGGAAAACTGATCAAAGTTTGTATTGTTTATATAGATGTTTATGATTTCTTCTTTCGTTCACTTGAAGCATGTCTATATCTGTAATTATGTCTCCTTAATAAAACTCACTATCTTTTGTAGTTCATATAGTTCATAAGGCCCATAGAGATTTGATTTCAGTATTGTTTCCTCTGGCCAATATGCCTGCCTCAGCATTTCATACTCAGGACACTCTTGGAGTATAGGCTTGGTACTCTGTTCTGCTCTCGGCGGACCCAGGGTTATCAGATAACCAAGATCCCAAAAGTACCTCCTCGTGCTGATTCAGGCTAAACCTTTTGAGGATTGTGTCCATGAATTTAGAGGCACTAGATTCAGAGAGAATGAACTGCAAAAGAGACAGTCAATATCTCCAACTGCGCCAAACACATGCAGTGGTACTGTAGACACACAGTGACGCTAGTTAGTCCGGCCCAAGCATTGGAGGGGCTACCAATGCAATTGACATGAAAAGGCAGAGGCATTGCGAGAGATTAAAGGATAACATACTGGGTACAATGAGAGGGCAGCACAACACCAGAGGGCAGCGGCGTGAGCAAATAGAAAGGAAAAACGTCCCAAGGAAATCCCAAGTTATACAGAGCTACAAGTTCTGTTAGCTCGAGACAAACCTTTTTATTTACCAGTGCTCCTTATGGGCAGAGATCCAATCGTGGGCTCCCAAAAGAAAACAGCCCTGACCCAACTCTACTGTCAAGCAATCCTATACCGAAAATATGCTCGCGGAGAGAAAAGGTTCAGTTCCTGATGGGATCAAACACAATTGGGACAAGGTCAATCATCTTGAGAACATGCTTTGCTCCCAAATGTGTGGTGATATTCATACTTGAACGATGTCAGTGAACGACACCTCGGCTAAAACGAGAAAAGAGCTCGGGTCCAATTCTTCTGTTGAGTTCTTCCTAAACTGGATAAACGCTCATGGATGACAAAAAGGTTTAGTACCTGAAGGGCACAGGCACAAAACGTCTAATTACTTGAGGCAAGTTCAATTTCTGCGGAATGCCTTGTGTGCGATGACGTGAACAACAATCATCTCGCGAAGAGTTATTACACACTGCCTGTCGACAGATAGGCAGGCTGTCACATGCTAGGGAAGCCCATTACCCGAATCAAAAGCATGATGAAAACGAATGTGCTAGGCCTCAGATGTCTGGGCCACAGTGTGAGCCAACCGAGGTGCAAATAACAGTTCAACTATGGAACTAGCAATACAAGAACTTCACACTCCCCGGCAGAAATCACACAATTTATTTGTGGTGGTAATCAGAGATTGAATGCAGAAGAAGAAGAAATATAGGTGTTTATGATCTTATTGGTAATCTTACATAGTATTTGCTCGTGTGTCTACGGCGCAAGAAATTGTGGTAAAAATAGTGACACTGTTACCTGCTATATTCACAGATTGCAGATCACTTCTGCAATCAAACCAGAGCAACAACAATGAAAACGTTTCTGCATAAATCATGTATCCAAAAATCCTCAGCTATCACCCATAAATGAATACCCTCACGTTGGAATCATGGGAAATGAGAAAGCTGATGCTCTGTCAAAAACAGGTAGTGAAATGTAATAACACAGACACCCATCTTCCTATAGTGAAGCAAAAACAATAATCCAGAACACACCCACGTCACAGCGGAAGAAAGAAATGGAAGTGGAAGACAAACATGATGCAAGACATCAAAGACATCAACATACCACACTTTCACCATAGAACTGGAGACTGTTGGGCCACCATCACAGACTAAGTATCTCATAGATGGATGTCCATGTGGATCTGGAATCCAAATCCCCAAATATATACGTACTTAAGGACTGCCCAACATGAAAAGAACAGAGATCTAGCCAGATGATACAGATTTGAGATGGCGCAAAAGCTATGAGATGGCTGCTCTGACCTGGAGAAAGCAGTGGACTTTGCCCTGGTGACTTACTTGACAATCTAGCATTACCACAGATGGTGAATGCAGAGGAATACACTCTTACCTGCCATGTACTTCATAAGAAGCAACTAAGGAGATTTTTGGGTATGGGGTTAATTGTCTCATCACAAAGTTGGTTAAAGTAATACAGAAGACACGCTGAAGTTTGATGTGTCAGGTCAAGAGGCGCAGTTATTGCAAGTCAAGCTGTAAACCATGACACATGTATTCCGCTCTTCGAATTGCATCCTGCTAACCAGCAGGAGTTTGAGCTTGGATGCAGAAAAAGAATAGATATGGTGGACACATGTAAAGTCATGGTTATAAACAGTGTGGATCTACAGGTAACAGAAACGGATATGTTCAAGTAAATTTCTGTGTAAAATCTACCACACCATATTCACAATATTACTTACATAATACACAAGGTCGATTAGCTTTACAATAAATGCATAATCAGACTATAGGGTACCATACTATTTCATTTTAAAACAGGCCGCTGCAGGCTGTGGGGTCACCTTTACTGACTGAGAATTGTGTACACAGATGAATGTCTATGTGGACCCAGAATCCTGAATACATACTTGGATTGTCCAATATACAGAGACAGCAGACCTGACCAGAGGATACAGATTTGAGAGAAAAGGATACTTTGACCTGGAGAATACTTCACCCTGACGAGAAGCTTGGCAATGTTGAAACAGAGGACTTATGTCACATGTTGGAATCCGCTATTTACCATGTTCTTTAGGTGGTTTCATCTGCCTCCTCACGATATTGCTGGTTAGTTGTTGATCTATGGGCTCATGCTCTTTGACCCAACCCACGATATCGCTCACTCATGCTGTCAGACTAAACGATGAAAACTAGATGATAGGTTTATTAATTCTCATAAACAATGGAAACGTGAAAATACTAGGAGAATCTCTCACTCTCAATAACTATCTTGTAGCTGTTTATTAACTAGCGAGTCTGAATCACGCTCTAGATGTTGGTTGACTTGCACAACCCAGGTATATAAACATTCCTAAATTCTAGCTGCAACACTTTCAGAACTAATCCTACCTTTGGCCTGATCTCTCACTTCTGATGCTAAGTACTTCCTAACTCTCAACAATTAAGTCAGTTCTACACAATGCTCGAATCCTAATCTAAGAACTGGTGAACTCCTTCATGAATATACGAATGTCACTATTAATTCAAAATAAATACCTTCATAACTTAGTGGCTTGTATTTGGAACATCTACTTTGGTAATATCAATAAGTCTGCCCAAAAAAACGGAGTATCTCACTCATATTGTGGCTATATCATGTTTGTCTGCAGTTTCTCTTCTTAAAGGATCTATCCCAGAAAGAGAGCCATGCTCTCCATGTAAGAGCAAAGCTGACTGATCTAGAGAGTTCTGCTCTCTGAGTAAGATCACACTGTCAAGCTATCCTTCCAACTGAATATATTTCTGCCTTTATACATGTTCCTAATCTCAAACACGTGATAGCATTTAGTTCCGGACATCATATTTTCCACAATATTTTCTCTTTCATGTGTGTCATTCAACCTTCTTCAACTCACAGAGTCAGCAGTTTGATAGCCATCATGAAAATGTTGACTGTGAAGTAGTCTAGCTAAATGTCATGTAACTGACATTGGCATTTATGATGGCGACATAAGAGTAAATAAAAGTAAATGAGTAAATAAGAATAACTGCCGCTGGTCATTTCTAAGGTACTTCAATGGATCAACACCTCGATGTAACAATCACTTAAGTAGGTGTGAGTTAATTACTTGTCCCTATTTTGTACCATGTACAAACTGAATCTCCTTTTCTATAGTCAATAATTTTCAGTCTCCGTCAGTCAAGGATAATGTAAACAGATCAAGTCTGCTTCACACATATGACAATCTTAGATAAATATTTTCCCCTGGTATGATCGGCACCGTCTGGACTCCAAAGAAAAGGTTTCTATTGAATGCATTAAGTGGACAGGACATCGCTTAACTTAATTGTCTAGACAGGTAATCACCTGAAATTCGCCTTGTCATAACACCGACCATCAGAACAAGGGCTACCTGCACTATTTCTGTGGGTGCTAAGTGCCTGCCAATAAAAATGACCACACAGACCACTCTACCGTATTTACTTTCTCATGAGTGAGAGGTGAAAAGTAAGGCTCTCTTCTGTCATAACACTGACCATCAGAACAAGGGCTACCTGCACTATTTCTGTGGCTGCTAAGTGACACTGAATATTAAAACAATGGCTACCATATTTACTCCTCTTGTATGACATTTTAATTCGCCCCCCCCCCTTTCACTCTGTTAAATATAACATGACTGCATATGCTGATTGCAGAAGAAGAAGAGGAGACTAATAGGATATGGATATCTTCTTCTTCTGCGTTTGTTCTCAAACTCCTGCAAATTAGCAGGATGTAGTCCAGAGAACGGAATGCGTTGTGTCATGATTTACAGCATTGCTGCGATATCTGTGCCTTTCGGCCTGACACATCTGACTTCAGCATGCTTTGGGTCACTGACACTATATGGGATGGGACAGCCAACTCCATCCCATAACCTCCTTAGTCGCCATTTACGACATGCATGGAAGGAAACAGCGTTGCTATTCTTTGCTCCCCTTTCGGACCCGGCAACACACGGGCGGGATATGGGTATGAAACAATACAAATAACAGTATACAAGACAGTTTCAAACTTAGTCTTTTTCAAGAAAATACAAGACAATAGCGAACTAACAGTCACGTAGAAACTGTCTTGTATACTGTTATTTGTATTGTTTCATACCAATACCTTTATAGTCCGTTCGTTGATTGTAAAGCTGGTCAAGCTTTTGTTTTACATAAGTACTATTGGTATACAGTTTTACAGCAGTCCAACTTATTATTGATTGTCGTAGCATATTCAGAATTTGACTGCCTGGTGCTTTTTTTATTACATAACACTCAATTATGATCTCCGTTACAGGTTGTCCGGACGTACAAAATTGAAGTTGTCCGTCTGTCAAAGTCTATAGCCAAGAGAAAGGTCAGTGATCATATGACATAATTTGGTTGCTGATTGTTTTTTAATTCCTAGAATTAAAATAGTTTATCTCTTCATCGTTCAGTCTCAAACTCCCACTTGATCTCTCTTGAAGCAGGACCAAAGTCCTACTAAAATTCCAGCAATATGGTCTGTGAAAACATGTCGATCTAACATTGTCATCTAGCTAACATTATCTGTGAAGTTTAATGTTTTCTATAAACTGATATATTCAGTGCAGCTTAGAAATGAGAATTTAAAAGATATTCCTAAAAATTGACAACCATTCACTCTCTGATAACCAACATGAAAGTTTGTGTGATTTCTGCTGGGCAGAATAAGTACATTATGATGCTGTTTTACAGTGTAGTTGTGTTATTTGCCCCCCGGAAGACCCAGCACATCGGTTTTCATTATGCCTTTTATGTGGGTAGTGAGCTGTCCTAGTCTGTGATAGCTTTCCTATCTGTTGGCAGGTGATGAATTTCACATGAGGTGTTCCGCTGCCAGAGAACTCATCTCATGTAATTAAATATATTGTGCCTGTACCCATTGGATACTGAACCTTTTCTCTCCACAAGCATTGACAGTAGAACTGGGCCCAAGTTTGTTGCCCTCTTAGTCGAGGTGTCATTCTTTGACATTGTGAACCTCTTGTCCAAGTCTGAGTCTCTACACATTTCTTAGAACCACCGGGGATCTTGGTTATCTGCTAACCCTGTGTCCGCTGAGAGCAATGCAGTATTCTTAGCACCCCGAAAAGGAAGTTAATTATGTCTACTTTCATTTCCTCTGTTACCCAGAAGTGACATTAGTTCACAATCGCGATTTCCTTATTGAAAGAGGTGCATAACAATGGGCAGAACATTCTGCCCAGTGATTCAAAATAACCATGACCTGGTGGAATGTTCCGCTTCCGCTGAAGGTTAAGGCTGCGAATTCAGCAGCCTATGCATTTTTCCAAGTTACATCCTGCTAATCTGCGGGAGTTTAAGAATAAACACAGCATAGCAGCAATGTGCAGTAATTGTTCGTTTCTGTTTGATTGACAGATGTGGAAGAAATTTGGAGCTGCAGCAAATGATCCACCAGGACCGAACCCTTCCAACACAATCTTGACTGAAGAGGTCTTCATGCAGTTCATTCAAAACAAGGAGGTAAGTACAGGCTTCTCCACAGTTTGATATTTGGTGTAAAACTGTTATGTTGAGTTGTTCTTCAGCATACATTCTCCCTGAATCTCTCTTGTGCCAGGACAATTGGTCCCACCAGATAGAATATTTTTATTTTATATTAAATTGTCATTTTTGTGTTACATTTTATGGTTTATATTCCATTCATAGAATTTGTCATTTTGTGTTTATATTTCATATTTCATTCATAGAATTTGTCATTTTATGTTTATATTTCTTATTTCATTCATAGAATTTGTCATTTTATGTTTATATTTCATTCATAGAATTTGTCATTTTATGTTTATATTTTATATTTCATTCATAGAATTTGTCATTTTTTGTTTATATTTCATTCATAGAATTTCTCATTTTTTGTTTATATTTCATTCATAGAATTTGTCATTTTATGTTTATATTTCATATTTCATTCATAGAATTTGTCATTTTATGTTTATATTTCATTGATAGAATTTGTAATTTTATGTTTAGATTTTATTTTAGGTTTTATGTATATATTTTATGTTTGTGTTTTTATTTCCTGAATCTAGCAAACAACAGTAGAAGATGAGGACCCACTGAGCAAATTGAAGAATCATCAGAAGATTGTACAGTGCAGGATCTGCAAGGGTGACCACTGGACCACTAGGTGTCCGTACAAGGATACACTTCAACCACTGCAGGTTGGTCATTCATAGAATCTTAAGAAGCATGTTTTTAAATTGTTTTGTTTAGAAAGGGGAGGGGTGGTACACATTTGTAACAATTTAATTGTTGTGTTGGGTTTGAATGTGTGTTGAGTCGGATGTGTTCTTTTTCGAAGTTGTGGTTCCTTGATATTGTCATTCTTGTCTGAATAAGCTATTGCTGGGCAGTATCTAGGTAGTGTTTTCATGAAAGAAGGAAGTCTAAATAGAGACAAGATGTCAGAAAGCAAACACAGTTTTATATCAATTATCAGCACAACTGAAACACCAGAACATGGACATGAAACACCAGAACATGGACATGAAACACTAGAACATGGACATGAAACACCAGAACATGGACATGAAACACTAGAACATGGACATGAAACACCAGAACATGGACATGAAACACTAGAACATGGACATGAAACACCAGAACATGGACATGAAACACTAGAACATGGACATGAAACACTAGAACATGGATATGAAACACCAGAACATGGACATGAAACACCAGAACATGGATATGAAACACTAGAACATGGATATGAAACACCAGAACATGGATATGAAACACCAGAACATGGACATGAAACACCAGAACATGGACATGAAACACTAGAACATGGACATGAAACACCAGAACATGGACATGAAACACCAGAACATGGACATGAAACACCAGAACATGGACATGAAACACCAGAACATGGACATGAAACACCAGAACATGGACATGAAACACTAGAACATGGACATGAAACACCAGAACATGGACATGAAACACTAGAACATGGACATGAAACACTAGAACATGGATATGAAACACTAGAACATGGATATGAAACACTAGAACATGGACATGAAACACTAGAACATGGATATGAAACACTAGAACATGGATATGAAACACTAGAACATGGACATGAAACACTAGAACATGGATATGAAACACCAGAACATGGACATGAAACACTAGAACATGGACATGAAACACTAGAACATGGATATGAAACACTAGAACATGGATATGAAACACTAGAACATGGATATGAAACACTAGAACATGGATATGAAACACTAGAACATGGATATGAAACACTAGAACATGGACATGAAACACTAGAACATGGATATGAAACACTAGAACATGGATATGAAACACTAGAACATGGACATGAAACACTAGAACATGGATATGAAACACCAGAACATGGACATGAAACACTAGAACATGGATATGAAACACTAGAACATGGACATGAAACACTAGAACATGGATATGAAACACTAGAACATGGATATGAAACACTAGAACATGGACATGAAACACTAGAACATGGATATGAAACACTAGAACATGGATATGAAACACTAGAACATGGACATGAAACACTAGAACATGGATATGAAACACCAGAACATGGACATGAAACACCAGAACATGGACATGAAACACTAGAACATGGATATGAAACACTAGAACATGGATATGAAACACTAGAACATGGATATGAAACACTAGAACATGGACATGAAACACTAGAACATGGATATGAAACACCAGAACATGGACATGAAACACTAGAACATGGACATGAAACACTAGAACATGGATATGAAACACCAGAACATGGACATGAAACACTAGAACATGGACATGAAACACCAGAACATGGACATGAAACACTAGAACATGGACATGAAACACTAGAACATGGACATGAAACACTAGAACATGGACATGAAACACCAGAACATGGACATGAAACACTAGAACATGGACATGAAACACTAGAACATGGACATGAAACACTAGAACATGGACATGAAACACTAGAACATGGATATGAAACACTAGAACATGGATATGAAACACTAGAACATGGACATGAAACACTAGAACATGGATATGAAACACCAGAACATGGACATGAAACACTAGAACATGGATATGAAACACTAGAACATGGACATGAAACACTAGAACATGGATATGAAACACTAGAACATGGATATGAAACACTAGAACATGGACATGAAACACTAGAACATGGATATGAAACACTAGAACATGGATATGAAACACCAGAACATGGACATGAAACACCAGAACATGGACATGAAACACCAGAACATGGACATGAAACACTAGAACATGGACATGAAACACCAGAACATGGACATGAAACACTAGAACATGGACATGAAACACCAGAACATGGACATGAAACACTAGAACATGGACATGAAACACCAGAACATGGACATGAAACACCAGAACATGGACATGAAACACCAGAACATGGACATGAAACACCAGAACATGGACATGAAACACCAGAACATGGACATGAAACACTAGAACATGGACATGAAACACTAGAACATGGACATGAAACACCAGAACATGGACATGAAACACCAGAACATGGACATGAAACACTAGAACATGGACATGAAACACTAGAACATGGACATGAAACACTAGAACATGGATATGAAACACTAGAACATGGACATGAAACACTAGAACATGGATATGAAACACTAGAACATGGATATGAAACACTAGAACATGGATATGAAACACTAGAACATGGATATGAAACACTAGAACATGGACATGAAACACTAGAACATGGATATGAAACACCAGAACATGGACATGAAACACCAGAACATGGACATGAAACACCAGAACATGGACATGAAACACTAGAACATGGACATGAAACACCAGAACATGGACATGAAACACCAGAACATGGACATGAAACACTAGAACATGGACATGAAACACCAGAACATGGACATGAAACACTAGAACATGGACATGAAACACCAGAACATGGACATGAAACACCAGAACATGGACATGAAACACCAGAACATGGACATGAAACACCAGAACATGGACATGAAACACTAGAACATGGACATGAAACACCAGAACATGGACATGAAACACTAGAACATGGACATGAAACACTAGAACATGGACATGAAACACTAGAACATGGACATGAAACACTAGAACATGGACATGAAACACTAGAACATGGACATGAAACACTAGAACATGGACATGAAACACTAGAACATGGACATGAAACACCAGAACATGGACATGAAACACTAGAACATGGACATGAAACACTAGAACATGGACATGAAACACCAGAACATGGACATGAAACACCAGAACATGGACATGAAACACTAGAACATGGACATGAAACACCAGAACATGGACATGAAACACTAGAACATGGACATGAAACACTAGAACATGGACATGAAACACTAGAACATGGACATGAAACACCAGAACATGGACATGAAACACTAGAACATGGACATGAAACACCAGAACATGGACATGAAACACCAGAACATGGACATGAAACACTAGAACATGGACATGAAACACCAGAACATGGACATGAAACACTAGAACATGGACATGAAACACCAGAACATGGATATGAAACACCAGAACATGGACATGAAACACTAGAACATGGACATGAAACACTAGAACATGGACATGAAACACCAGAACATGGACATGAAACACCAGAACATGGACATGAAACACCAGAACATGGACATGAAACACTAGAACATGGACATGAAACACTAGAACATGGACATGAAACACCAGAACATGGACATGAAACACTAGAACATGGACATGAAACACCAGAACATGGACATGAAACACTAGAACATGGACATGAAACACCAGAACATGGACATGAAACACTAGAACATGGACATGAAACACTAGAACATGGACATGAAACACTAGAACATGGACATGAAACACCAGAACATGGACATGAAACACCAGAACATGGACATGAAACACTAGAACATGGACATGAAACACTAGAACATGGACATGAAACACTAGAACATGGACATGAAACACTAGAACATGGACATGAAACACCAGAACATGGACATGAAACACTAGAACATGGACATGAAACACCAGAACATGGACATGAAACACTAGAACATGGACATGAAACACTAGAACATGGACATGAAACACCAGAACATGGACATGAAACACTAGAACATGGACATGAAACACCAGAACATGGACATGAAACACCAGAACATGGACATGAAACACTAGAACATGGACATGAAACACTAGAACATGGACATGAAACACTAGAACATGGACATGAAACACCAGAACATGGACATGAAACACTAGAACATGGACATGAAACACTAGAACATGGACATGAAACACTAGAACATGGACATGAAACACTAGAACATGGACATGAAACACTAGAACATGGACATGAAACACTAGAACATGGACATGAAACACCAGAACATGGACATGAAACACTAGAACATGGACATGAAACACTAGAACATGGATATGAAACACTAGAACATGGACAT
Source organism: Meghimatium bilineatum (assembly GCA_034231615.1). Taxonomy (NCBI): domain Eukaryota; kingdom Metazoa; phylum Mollusca; class Gastropoda; order Stylommatophora; family Philomycidae; genus Meghimatium; species Meghimatium bilineatum. Next base: position 3,436,271 of record CM067321.1, read on the forward strand.
GAAACACTAGAACATGGACATGAAACACTAGAACATGGACATGAAACACTAGAACATGGACATGAAACACCAGAACATGGACATGAAACACCAGAACATGGACATGAAACACCAGAACATGGACATGAAACACCAGAACATGGACATGAAACACTAGAACATGGACATGAAACACCAGAACATGGACATGAAACACTAGAACATGGACATGAAACACTAGAACATGGACATGAAACACCAGAACATGGACATGAAACACTAGAACATGGACATGAAACACCAGAACATGGACATGAAACACTAGAACATGGACATGAAACACTAGAACATGGACATGAAACACTAGAACATGGACATGAAACACTAGAACATGGACATGAAACACCAGAACATGGACATGAAACACTAGAACATGGACATGAAACACTAGAACATGGACATGAAACACCAGAACATGGACATGAAACACCAGAACATGGACATGAAACACCAGAACATGGACATGAAACACTAGAACATGGACATGAAACACTAGAACATGGACATGAAACACCAGAACATGGACATGAAACACTAGAACATGGACATGAAACACTAGAACATGGACATGAAACACTAGAACATGGACATGAAACACCAGAACATGGACATGAAACACTAGAACATGGACATGAAACACTAGAACATGGACATGAAACACTAGAACATGGATATGAAACACTAGAACATGGACATGAAACACTAGAACATGGACATGAAACACTAGAACATGGACATGAAACACTAGAACATGGACATGAAACACTAGAACATGGACATGAAACACTAGAACATGGACATGAAACACTAGAACATGGACATGAAACACTAGAACATGGACATGAAACACTAGAACATGGACATGAAACACCAGAACATGGACATGAAACACCAGAACATGGACATGAAACACTAGAACATGGACATGAAACACTAGAACATGGACATGAAACACTAGAACATGGACATGAAACACTAGAACATGGACATAAAACACCAGAACATGGACATGAAACACTAGAACATGGACATGAAACACTAGAACATGGATATGAAACACCAGAACATGGACATGAAACACTAGAACATGGACATGAAACACTAGAACATGGACATGAAACACCAGAACATGGACATGAAACACTAGAACATGGACATGAAACACCAGAACATGGACATGAAACACTAGAACATGGACATGAAACACTAGAACATGGATATGAAACACCAGAACATGGACATGAAACACTAGAACATGGACATGAAACACTAGAACATGGACATGAAACACCAGAACATGGACATGAAACACTAGAACATGGACATGAAACACTAGAACATGGACATGAAACACCAGAACATGGACATGAAACACCAGAACATGGATATGAAACACTAGAACATGGACATGAAACACTAGAACATGGACATGAAACACCAGAACATGGATATGAAACACTAGAACATGGACATGAAACACTAGAACATGGACATGAAACACTAGAACATGGACATGAAACACCAGAACATGGACATGAAACACCAGAACATGGACATGAAACACTAGAACATGGACATGAAACACTAGAACATGGACATGAAACACTAGAACATGGACATGAAACACTAGAACATGGACATGAAACACCAGAACATGGACATGAAACACTAGAACATGGACATGAAACACTAGAACATGGATATGAAACACCAGAACATGGACATGAAACACTAGAACATGGACATGAAACACTAGAACATGGACATGAAACACCAGAACATGGACATGAAACACTAGAACATGGACATGAAACACCAGAACATGGACATGAAACACTAGAACATGGACATGAAACACTAGAACATGGATATGAAACACCAGAACATGGACATGAAACACTAGAACATGGACATGAAACACTAGAACATGGACATGAAACACCAGAACATGGACATGAAACACTAGAACATGGACATGAAACACTAGAACATGGACATGAAACACCAGAACATGGACATGAAACACCAGAACATGGATATGAAACACTAGAACATGGACATGAAACACTAGAACATGGACATGAAACACTAGAACATGGACATGAAACACTAGAACATGGACATGAAACACTAGAACATGGACATGAAACACTAGAACATGGACATGAAACACCAGAACATGGATATGAAACACTAGAACATGGACATGAAACACTAGAACATGGATATGAAACACTAGAACATGGACATGAAACACTAGAACATGGACATGAAACACTAGAACATGGATATGAAACACTAGAACATGGACATGAAACACTAGAACATGGACATGAAACACTAGAACATGGACATGAAACACCAGAACATGGACATGAAACACCAGAACATGGACATGAAACACCAGAACATGGACATGAAACACTAGAACATGGACATGAAACACCAGAACATGGACATGAAACACCAGAACATGGACATGAAACACCAGAACATGGACATGAAACACTAGAACATGGACATGAAACACCAGAACATGGACATGATCTACACAAGAATGTTATAAACACAATGCTCATGAAGACACTGTGCTACAAATGCCAGACCTGAACCCGGACAGAGAAACTAGAATAAACACTCACCGTATGCGAAATGAAATGTAGGAAAACAGTCCTGAGAATAACAAAAAGAGAGATTGAATAAACAATGACACTATAAGAAAAATATCGTGCAAAGAATACATAGACACACAAAATATCAAAAGTTTTGGCCACCTGATCAGAATGAAACCAGGTCGCATTCCATCAATAAAAGATCATCTGAAAAGAGAAACAGGGGAAGACCCAGACGAAGATGGATAGATGACATTAGAGATATACTAGAACACCAGGTAGTATACCAGAACATCATAGTTAGCAAAAGAAATAAAACTTCAGCTCTCCATGACGCCTAGTAGCACACACGGATAGGACAAGACTTTTGTGCTTTACACATTTGTGTTATATTTATATACAATTGTTGTCATTATTCAACCATTATATTTATATACAATTGTTGTCATTATTCAACCGTTATATTTATATACAATTGTTGTCATTATCCAACCGTTATATTTATATACAATTGTTGTCATTATTCAACTGTTATATAACTGTTCAAGGAGAAGCTTGAAGAAGGGGCAAAGAAAACAGAAGCACCTCCACCCTCATCTGCATCACCTGCCCCTAAGGTGGGAGGAAAGTACATACCACCTACCCTGAGAGAGGGAGCTAACAAAGGAAGAGGGGAATCTATGGCTACCCAAAGAAAAGGTAAATAATGAGTGCCTAGAAATGGTAAATAATGAGTGCCTAGAAAAGGTAAATAATGAGTGCCTAGAAATGGTAAATAATGAGTGCCTAGAAAGGCACAGTGGGTGATAAACTGTCACAGCGTATAGTTGATGCACATTCATCGCCTGGTGACAGATACGAGTGCCTAGAAAGGAGGCAGCTAAGGAGGGTTTGGAGCCCACCGTGCAAGAGTCACATGGATTAGAAAATGACATGTTGATATTAAATGTTGTACCAAAAAGGTTCATTTTTGCATTGCAGCTGTAAACCATGTCACAATGCATACTATTCTCCGGATACATCTTGCTAGTCTGCAGGTGTTGGAGAACAAACAGAAAAAGATTCGGGACAATAGATTGTAATGACATTCTAGACAACAAAGTGGTGAGTGCACTCTGGACACATCTTGCATCCAGGAATATGACAATCCAACAGAATGTAGTCCAAACATCTATACATGTCTGACTTCAGCATGACTTCTCAATGACTTTGACATCTCTTGACTACCTATTGTCAGCATGACTCATGGATCACTTTGTCATGTCTTGACCACCTATGGACACTTCAAAATCTCCTACAATTATACAACATGCTTGGTAGGTCACAGTGTTGCTTTCTTTCAGGGTCTGCAACAAACACGTCAGTTGTGATTTGATCTAGCTGAAAGGGGCTTAGACATGATAGGTTCCATTTGATCTAGCTGAAAGGGGCTTGGCCACGATAGGTTCCATTTGAGTGCATAGATATTGGTTGCAGCCAAGTTTACTAGTTTTAAATGAACTAATTTTTGTGTGCTTCTCCGATCACGTTTCTTTTTGATATTATTAGATATGTTGATTAGCATCTTATCATACCAGATATGTCTATAGGTGCTCAGATCTGTTTCTGTAAATCTTACGATGTAGCGCTGATGGTTCAGTGTTCTTTTTGAAATATATTTTTACGTGTTTCTATGGGCCACTCCTATTCTCATTCCTAATTCTCACATTCTTGATACTGACTCTTGATTCTTGATTAGAAACTGGCTTCACAGCATGCAGGACATTCCCATAAGTGCTCTTCCCTCCGCTCCAGAAGCCATCCCAGTGTATGTAGACTCATAGTTCCAGTCAGGTGTTGATTGTGTGATATTCTGGACTTTCCAACAAAATTTACTTTTCCTCCCCTCACCTCTGAATACTCCCATTTCAAACATTCTCTGTAAGTGTATGTTCTCAACCTCATTGACATCATCTGCATCTTGAAATGAATTTATTACTGCCTATATTAAATCTGCTTTTCCTCTGATCCCAGCATGACCAGGGCAGTATATCCATGTACTGCTCTGGACAACTGAGTTGTTTAATAAGTCCCACCATTCTTTTCTTAGCATAAACTTTTCTATCTTGCGCAACATGCTTTGAGAGTCTGTGAGTATTACCGAGTGTGTTGATGTATCAGTTATCAACCAATTAAGAGCTGCTGTAACTCCCTCTGTCTCCATCCTCATGCTCGATGTGACAGTAGAATATGCTGAAGATTTCTCAACCAACTTCACGCCGTTTCTGTAGGCAACAAAACCACGACCGCTTTTATTTGTGTTTCTACTAGCGGAGCCATCTGTGTATATAATTATGTCTTGTGATTTCGAGTGTAGTTGGGCGAGTTCTTGTACTGTATCCTGAGTCCTGACTGCCGTCCATTTTCGACATGCTTTATCTAGTTGTATTATTACTTTAGTCAGTGATTTATTCTCAGTGTCTGCCTCCACCCATTCATTGCCCTTTCCTATTTCTTCCAATTCACATTGCCACGCTTGATTCGTTTTCCCTTTGACGCATCTAGGCGATGGTGTAATGGGTGGTGGTATATCATCTGTTTTGATTTTCGGAATCAAATTCACTGAGTCACTTAGTTGTTGCATGCATGGGAATAGTATGAACATATGGGAATAGTATGAACATATGGGAATAGGCTTACGATTCCAGCCAGTTCTCTTGTTCTTGCTAAATCTTAAGGTCAGTCACTAGGACAATGCTCATTCTTCTCTGGGTTAGAACGGCTAGATCGTATAAAGTGGTCTGCATTGCTGTTATGCAAACCAAGGATTAGCTAATAATCTACTTGTCGGGGCCCGAGAGGTAAGCAAAGAATAGCAACACTGTTTACCTTCCATGTATGTTGTATTTGTGCTCTTTAACCTTCACCGCGCTTTGGTCAAACGTGATCGACAAAAAAAATGGCGGCTGTTTACTGTTGTCGGATGCACTCGCTCAATGATACATTGTGCGAAATAGGCCTATCACAGCCTGTATATAGTTCGGGGCATGCGCAATCGAAGCCGGTACATTCTCACATCCGACACGATCGTTGTAAAGATGTTTAGTTTGAAATTACACGTGTAATAGCAATTAATCTGACCACATCTACGCACCAGTACTTTGCCATGATGGCGGATCGGTTTTATAGACCTTTCTTTCATCGTATTTAGAATAAAATAACATTGAATCGTGGCTTGAATCATGAATTATTTAGTTTCACAGCAGTGAATATACAGAATGCCGTGTGCGTTTGGGGACTTGTACATGTTTGATATCGAATATGTTGAAGTGGCACCAAAAATGACTCTAGGCCTAAGCTCAAAGAACGATTTTACTGCAAATCTACGTTTTATACAGTTCCCCCCGCAATATTTTGATAATTTCGCAATGGAAGAACATAAATACAACAGATTTGCGTGTGATTTAGTTTACAGTGTTGCCAAGGAATTATCACATTTTCAAAACAGTCACCATCAATAACACAAATTTTCAAAAAAGAATCAGGCGGCAGGGAGACATTTTGTATATTTTAATCTGGCTTGCTAAAGGATAATTTCTTGTGCCAGGTTGTTTTGTTGACATGGCATCAGGTGTTATGTTGCTGATCTCAGGGACTTCTCAACATGTTTTTTTGCTATTTCTATTCCGCAGACGAAGCTGCTACGATCAGAGTAACTAATCTATCTGAAGACACACGTGAATCTGATTTACAGGAATTGTTCAGACCGTTTGGTGCTATTTCCAGAATTTACTTGGCTAAGGATAAAAATACCGGCCAATCTAAGGTAAGTTTTTTTGGTTGGTTGCTGATCAAGCAGTCCATGGTCTCGTGCCCTTTGATCCAATGGCATTATATTGCTGGGAAGTCTGGATTTTCGGCCAACCCAAGACCAAAGCCAGAGAATAACTATCACACCACCAGGAAGGTAGGTTTCAACCTATACACTGCTCCAAGCCACTGCAGCCAAGATAGGGTTCACTGTACTCATTCCCTGCCACCAAATGAATACTGGTTATGCCGAATTTCTCTATTGCTCCAAGGATGCAACCAAATGTTCAAGTCAAAAGAGATTGTCACGTCCTGAGTCACTGTGCCTCTGTGATGGACCTCAGCCATAGGAAAAAACAGTGCTATCAGTTTCCTCCTAACCACATACATATATATGGATACATATATATTCAGGTAAACATGAAACACATTTCAACAACAAAATAAAAGCATAATTGTATAGATGACGTGCCATGAAGCTTCTATAAGAAGATAACCTCAATATAACGGCATGTCATCCACTAAGGTTTTCTGTTGCATGGTTGGTATATATCTTTTGTAGTTGCAACATTTACTTCCTACCAATATTGTAGTTCATACCTTCTTATGTTTTATCTTCTGTGTTTCCTCTGAAGCTCCTGCAGATTACCAGGATGTAGTCCAGAAATACAGAATACATTTTCTCTGTGTTTACAATTTGTCTTTCATATCTGATTTCAGTGTGGCTTTTAATCATAACTCCACCTTCAAACTTTCTTAGTTACCTCTTATGACATGCATATGCAGGTCATTGTGTCATTTTTTTTTGCTCCCCATTCTGTCCCACATACAAAATGATCATGATACCATCATGTTGCTACCAAAAATGTGGACACTAACAACAAAAGCCAAAAGAAAACTTGTTACAACAGAAATCATTATTCACTGTGTCTTATTTTTGCTGTTGATTTGCTAGATGGTCTGAACTTTTGACTGCGTCTAACTTTGTATAATAGGCGGTCTGAACTAACTGTAACTGCTGAAGATGGATATGTCTGGCTATTGGTGCAAATAAAATGACAATGCATTTCCGTTCTCTGGACTGCACCCTGCTGCAAATCTAGTAGAATCAATGTTCTGCTACAAGAGAGATCCAGCGGGAGTTTGAGAACAAACACTGAAAAACAACTATCTGCAAGACATATCTCTCATCATCATCAAGTGTCGTCTCCGTCAACGAAGGTTGGCTGCAACAGATCTCCAACATCCCCTGTCTCTTGTTTAGGTGGTGTACTCTGCTAGACTGTAACCTGTCCAACTTGTGATGTTACTCTCCCACTTGTATCTCTGCCTACCTCTTGTTTGTTTCCCTTTGACTTTACCCTCAAGTAAGGTCTTCAAATAATTGTCATGTCTTTTAATGTGTCTACAATATTTTATTTGCCTGATCTTTATTAGTTCCTTATTTTGCATTAACTGTTCTTACACAACAATCTATATTTTTATTTCAACCAGGGCTTTGCTTTTATCAACTTCCATCGCAGAGAGGATGCAGCGAGAGCTATACAAGGCGTATCTGGCTTTGGCTACGATCATTTAATTCTGAATGTGGAGTGGGCCAAGTAAGTCTAATGCCCTAAATAAAATGTATTTTCTGGTATTTCTTGGAAGACTTGTCTGTGACACACTAACTGCTTCCTGTATCAGTCAACATTATGTACTCACTACAGCTAGACTCGGAACAGGATATTGAACCGGGTTATATCTATATTTAGCTGTGTCATGTGAATGTCAATAGTGACGTTCTTCACTAGAAGAGATAAAGCAGACTTGGTCAAGGCAGTAATAAATTCATTTCAAGATAAAGATGAGGAAGCTGAGAACGTACACATACAAAGAATTTTAGAAATGGGAGTATCTAGAGGTGAGGAAAGAAAAAGTAAATTTTTTGGAAAGTCCCGAAGATCACACAATCAGCACCTGACCGGGACTCTTCTACATACACTGGAATGGAGAGCAGACCACTTATGCGAATGCACCACGTGTTGTGAAGCCAGTTACTAATCTAGAATCAAGCGACATTCGTTCTCATTTAAATTTTGTTTGTTGTGCATGTAGTTGTGATAGCCGTTTGGTCGAAACGTCAATGTGTGTGTGTTTCTCCAGTGATTGGCAAAGCTTCATTACCCTGTTCCAAGTTTTTATCTGTCGACATTACACATACAAATATAGATCATATACCATAGTACTTCCTGTCAATGCATTAGCTATTTCATTGGCTCTGATTTCTGTATGACCTTGACATATAGATCAACGTGATATTAAACAGTGATGGTAAGAGACAGGTCGGAATTAATTAGAACAGTATTGGATGCACTACAAAGTGATGCAGAAACAGGTGTGGTGATGCAGGAGGAGATAATGTATATCTTCAAAGAATGATAGAAATGGAAGTTAAAGCAGACAAGGAAAAAAGAGTGGCCTTTCCAGAAATAAATTCTTCTTCATCATTAATTCTCCCCATCGAGGCCAATACCGTGAAGTGGTGATGCGGCTTAGTTCAGCAATCGGGCTGGAAACTAAGGTTGGTTGGACAGTCCCACTCAAGCACAGTCCTGCTCAAATAAGCAGTGTGCTGAAGACGGGTGCAACCAGCCAAAAGGCGCACAATTCATACGGATGCCATGCACTAAACACAATGGGAATACGTCTGTTTCCAATAATAGTTCAATAATATCCAATAATGCCTGCCCTATGATGGATGTTCAGGCAAGGAAGGTGCCAGACCCCATACCTCGAAAGGGCCCAACCTCAGTTACGGAAGTCCTTCTCAATTGCCAAGAGGCAAGAGAATAGAGCTACTGGCCAAACAAACCAACGACCAATACAAATAATGCACTGGAATGTTGAGGGTGTCAGCAAAAGATAGGGATACAGTAAAAAATTGAAACTTGAAAATATCCTATGCGAAGAACAAGTTAATGTATGCTGTATTCAAGAAACACACCTCAGCAGCGATGTAGCCTTTAAAATCATGGGCTACCAATCAGACCGAAAGGATAGACAAAGGGAGGAATTCTGACACTTGTTAACAACAATATCACTGCATGTTAGCTGGAAGTGTATATGGAGGGAGCAGAATACCAGATGCTCCACCTAAAGACAGACAGTACAGAATTCCCTCTCCTGAATTACTACTGCCCAAATGATAGACCATTGACACTAGACACAATCTGAGAAAAAGAGAGACTTATGTGTGGTGACTTCAACAGTCACTCTCAGAAAAGAGCCAAGTTACAAGCCAGACGAGCAGCTGGAAAGAAAAAAACTCGCTGAATCTTGAAAGGGCACTTGGAAATTATGGATACTGGTAAAATAACTAAAAGTTGAAGTTACAAGGAGAAATACAAGGATCACACTTTATAAAGATAGAAACATTTTAACAGGTAAACATGCAGCTGATTACTTTTCAGAAGACCATAACATCAAAGTTAGCCCAGACAAACAACAGGGGGTTTGAGACAACCAGTAAAGACGAACTTATACCTAAAGTTATGGAAATATCAATCATAATGAAAGAACTGGAGCATGCAATATCCAAATTGAAAATGAAAAAGTCCCCTGGAGCTGATGTGTTCAATGAAATGATTAAAATCCTGGAAACTGCAGGAAGGGCAAAGCTACTGCAGATCTTCAATGCAAGCTGGACCACAGGTAATGTTCCACAGGCATGGAAGGAAGCAATAATGATACCACTCCTCAAATCAGGAAGAGATAGCAACACAGTCTCCAATTACAGGCCCATCAGCCTCACATGCCGTCAATGCAAAACAATGGAACGCATTATCAATCTTAGGATGCAGTGGTACCTTGAAAGTGAAAACCTTCTGGTATCGCAGCAAGCAGGCTTCAGACAGTGTTACTCTACTGATGATCAAACAACATACCTCTCCCAAGAGATTGAGGATGCCTTCCAAGATAAGAAACTGGTACTAGCAGCATGGATAGACCTTAGGAAAGCATTTGACAAGGTTTGGAAAGGACCTAAAGAAATTGCAGGGTTAGCTCAAGAATGTACAAATGGGTAAAAGCATACCGGCATAAAAGAAGAGACAGGGTACAATTGGATGGTTACAAGAGCAAGCAAATCCTACTGCATCATGGAGTCCCCCAGGGAGGAGTCCTGTCACCCACACTTTTCTTGGTTTACATCAATGACATAGTTGCCAAATGATCACACGGGATCAAAGTGGCAATATATGCTGCTGATTTGGTGCACTGAAGAACATGCGACAGTGGCCACTACACAAATACAAAAAACTTTTGATGCCATAACCTTATAGGCAAGTAGATGGTGCGTCAGCATTAACACAGATAAGTGCAGCACTACACTCTTTCAATATTCATCTTCTTCTGCGTTTGATTAGCAGGATGTAGTCTGAAGAACGGAGTGTGTTGTGTCATGGTTTACAGCGTTGCTGTGATATCTGCGCCTTTTGGCCTGACACATCCAACTTCAGCATGGCTTTGGGTCACTGCCCATATATGGGATGAGACAGCCAATTCCATCCCATAACCTCCTTAGTTACCTCTTACGACATGCATGGAAGGTAAATAGTGTTGCTATTCTTTGCTCCCATTTCGGGCCCCGACAACACATGGGCAACTCTTTCAATCAATAAACCCATAACCCTTCAGGGTTATAGGGGTACCGCATACTTCAGCACACAGAGTCATCCAGCAATTCCTATCCTCAGCAATGCGGATGAGGAAAAATCTTGTCCTGTCCATTCCTTGATGTTGTCTGTCCATGCCTTTATTTGTCCACCTCTGCTTCTTCTACACTCTTTACCCTCTCACCAAAACAAAAGGCCAGTGTTATCAAGGTAGATGGAGAACTTTCGAAAGACACATACCTCGGAGTTACTTTTAATGATAAGCTGACATGGAAGCAGCACATAAACAAAGCAACAACAAAAGCCATGAGGAAGATAGCTATCCTGAGAAAACTAAGTGAAACCACTTGCGGAGCCAGTGGGAATATACTCCGTAAAGTTTATCAGCAAGACATAAGACCACACCTGGAATATGGTTCAGCTGCGTCAAACACCACATTATCCGCCGAAGACGGATGTGTCGGGCCATCGGCGCAAATAAAACGGCGACACAACGCATTTCCATTCTCTGGACTACATCCTGCTGGAAATCTAGTACGGCCATTGTTCTGCTACAAGAGAGATCTGGCGGGAGTTTGAGAATGAACGCTGAAGAAGAAGAAGAAGAAGAAACACCACATTACAAGATCTAGATAAAGTGCAAAACCGGGCGCTCAGGTTAATGCTGGGAGCAATGAAATCAACACCCATAGTAGAGATGCAGAAAATGGGAAGAATGCAAATTCTTGGTGAACGCAGAGTTCGCAATGATACTAATACAAGCAGAAATGTTTCAGTGTATGCAAGTCATCCAATGAAGTAAGATTCCAAAATCTAGCAATGGGGCGACTGAAAAGAAGCAGCTTTATCCATCAAGCTAAACGACTCTGTAGACAACTTACAGACCTACCTGAAGTTGACCGCCCCTTAAGGCCTGTACCAGAACAAACCCTGTGGAGCGAAAGACATGGAATGCCAATATACATTCAGACCCATGTGAAAGGAATACTAAGCGAGGACACCTGTGTCGGGCCCGAGAGGGAATCAAAGAATAGCAACACTGTTTACCTTCCATGCATGTAGTAAGAGGTGACTAAGGAGGTTATGGGATGGAATTGACTGTCCCATTCCATATAGGGTCAGTGACCCAAAGCCAAGCTGAAGTTGGATGTGTCTTGCAGAAAGGCGCAGATATTGTAGCAGTTCTGTAAAATATGACACAATGCATTCCGTTCTTCAGACTAGATCCTGCTAATGTTCAGGAGTTTGAGAACGAACAAAGAAGAGTAGAAAACTTACAGACCTACCTGAAGCTGACAGCCCCTTAAGGTCTGTACCAGAACAAACCCCTTGCAGTGAAAGGCATGGATTGCCAATGTACATTCAGACCCACGTGAAAGGAATACTAAGTGAGGACGAACAGAACAGTGTGCAGCGAAGGACAGTCACCCTCAGTTTCCTGAATGATGAATATCCACAAGACATATGGGTCAGAGTATACACAGATGGATCAGCACAGAATGCAGTGAGAAATGGAGGTGCAGGTGTATATATATAATATCCACACAACTCTAGAGATACAATCAGAACATCAGCAGTGAAATTCTGCAATAATTATGATGCAGAAATCCAGGCAATTAGTGTGGCAACTGAAAAAACTGCTGGACTTCAAACCTGGCCCACAGCCCATGGTATTCCTGACAGATGCAAGGTTAGTGCTTCTAGCTCTCCAGTCTGGAAAACTAACAGACTTGCAAAAACTACTTAATAAGCTGTCTTACCAGTATTTAATGGCTGGTGAGCTGGACACTGGGGATGTCTCTTGTAATATAATGCTGGTACGTAATCAAGAATCTCACTGAGACTGGTCATCCGTCTACATAGTTGGCAGGACACTTGAAACATGAGGCAGCCGGATCCACCCAAGAGCTGTTACAAACCATCCACAAGTTATTGTTCTATGTAACACAGAAGAATTTTTATGTCAGTTACTGACTGTATATAACAGAAGAATTTCTATGTCAGTTACTGACTGTATGTAACAGAAGAATTTCTATGTCAGTTACTGACTGTATTTAGCACTAGTGTTGTTTGTCATTGTATTGTTTTTCTTTCAGAGTTGTATCTCATTGATCTTGTTTTATCTTCTACAGGCCCTCAACACAGCAATAATGCTCATCTCCTTTAGAACATCTGCAGACTGCATGGAACTTAAGACATGACAGCTGATTATCTGCTTCAGTCTTTTATTTCTTAACAAATTCAAAGCAGTCACTTTGAATGAAAGGGTTGGGGTGGTGTTGGGCACAATATGGATTGAGTTTGTCAATAAAAGGAGATAATTATTTATTTTGTTTTCTGTGTATGCTTTCAAAAGTAATCTGGAATATTTTTATAGAAAGCAGTGGTCAGTCTAAGGACATTCTTCCTTATAATCTTTCTGAAGTAAACTGGATTAATTTTATAGAAAACAGTGATCAGAGACTTGATATTGTTATGTGTACACTTTCAGATGAGGTACAGATGGTTTTGCATTGCTCTCGTCCAATTCCGAGGTTTAACAGATAACCAAGATCCTAAAAGTATCTCCACAAGATGCACCCTGGAAACAGCTGTACCATAGCTCATGTGATAATCTGTTGGGTATTTTTTTAGAACACACAACAGTACAAAACCTACTGAAGTGTAGTTCATGATTGAGTACACGTAACAGAAAAATGTCTGGTAGTAATGTCTCACTGCAACAGACACCTTTAAATAATACTGGTTGACACGGTGATATATTTCAACTAGCTCAGGTTTACAATGTTCATCACATTCTAGAGCTTGAAGAGCGGACATAGAATCAGTAAAAATCACAATGTTTCAGACTTTTGATGGAAAGGCATCAAATATGGTCTTCAGGTGGTACAAGGCAATTTCTAGTGGTACAAGCCAACTTCTAGTGGTACAAGACAACTTCTAGTGGTACAAGCCAACTTCTAGTGGTACAAGCCAACTTCTAGTGGTACAAGCCAACTTCTAGTGGTACAAGCCAACTTCTAGTGGTACAAGCCAACTTCTAGAGGTACAAGCCACCTTCTGGTGGTACAAGCCAACTTCTAGTGGTACAAGCCAACTTCTAGTGGTACAAGCCAACTTCTAATGTTGTTATTTCAGCTTCATATTTAGAACATATCTCCCCACAGACATCAAACAACTCATCAGATGTTTTGTCTGGATATTCTATATAGACACCATAACCTGCTTTAATGGTGGCTTTGAAAGCAGACCCTCCAGTATAGATATGAATCCATTGTTCTGGGTAGGTGTCTATTGTTTTCTGTGTTGCTTTCATAAGACTTACTGGGTCAGAACTTTTGGTTGCATTATCTCTTAATTCTGTCTTGATTTTCGGCAATGTAAAACTTGCGTGTGGTGGTAAACATTTTTCTACTCTTTGCATTTCTTTTCTGGAAGGTGATAGTTCTTTTTTATTTCATTGACATGGCTGAGGACTGACTTGTTTTATTCTGTGGTTTAGCTGCCAGTTTTCTTCATTGTTTATTTGGGTGGTCTTTCTTATTCTTTCATAAGCCTCCATTGCAGCCATATTTCAAGGGGTTCTACATTTGTATGTATTTCACATGCAGCCGTTGGTATAGATCTCATTGCTCCACTATTACGGCTTATTAGTAGACTTGGATCAGTTATCCCTGTAAGTGTACCAACTGCCGTGGCATAATTACTTATACCAGGAATGACATTCTGGGACAAGTCACCCAGCCAACAGCCCATCCCACAGACATGCAGAAGATGACCATCTGGCACACTGGAGGAAAATACACAATCTACAACATATACAGCCCAACTCAGACAACATGCACTTTACTGGAAATCCAGGGGTGCAAAGGGAACGCATTGCTCTAGGTGGACCCAGGGTTAGCAGATAACCAAGATCCCAAATGTACCTCCACGCGGTGCACCCTGGAAACAGAAACACAGCAGCTCGAGCTGATTCTGGCCAAATCATTTGGGGATCGTGTCCGAGAATGTGGAGGAAGCAGATGGAAAGAGATTTGACTGCACAAGAGACAGACAATATCTCCGACACCACCAGCATCACAACATGTAGCGACACTGTCGACATACAGTGAAGCTAGTCAGTCCAGTCCGAACATTGGAGGGGCGGCCAATGTAAAATGAACATAAAGGTAGATGCATGACGAGAGACAAATAGATTTCATACTGAGTACAATGAAAGGGCAGAACAGCGCAGCGCGAACTGCAAATAGAAAGTGAAAAGTCTCTAGGAAAGGGGAACTACAAGCTCCGTCAGCTCGAGACGAGCTTCTAGTTACATGTGTCCCTTACATGCAGAGACCCAGACCCATTCATTGCCGTTTGGTAAAGCAAGAAGACCTAATGCAACTCTAATGTCGAGCCTTCCTAAACCTGAAATATGCTCGCGAAGAGAAAAGAGTTCTGTACCCGATGGGCTCAGGCACAAAAGGGACAACGATTTAGCCCTGGCCTAACTCTACTGTCAGGTTTTCCTACACCGGAAATACACTTGAAGAGAGAAAGGGTTCAGTACCTGATGGGCTCAGGCGCTATTGGGACAAGGACGCTCAGCTCGAGAACGCGTGGTGTGAGACTCGAACTTGGACACGGGGTACACTATGTCGGTGAATGACACCTCGGCTAAGAGGGCGAAAGAGCCAGGGTCCAACTCCTCTGTTGAGTTCTTCCCCTTAAGGAACCAGGCTCACGGATGAGAAACGGTTCAGTACCCAATGGGCACAGGCACAGCACGTCCAATTACACGAGGCAAGTTCATAGACAGTGGAACACCTCGTACGAGTGAGACGAGAGCAAGAAGAGTCGCCACTATGCGTGCCTGGAGACAGATATAGAGGCTGTCACAGGCTAAGGGTAGCCCACCCGAATTGTCAAGGCATGCCGAAACCGGATGTGCTAGGCCTACAAGGCGCATAACGGTGGCACAACGTTATCACGCTCCCGGCGGAAATCGCACGGATATCCGTGATGGTTACAATGGAGCGAACGCCAAACAAACAAACAAACTGGAAATCCATGCAACACAATTTATCAAAACAATACTTGCTGGTGACTTTAATGGCCACTCATCCCATTGGGGCTACCAGAACCACAATAAGACAGGAATATATATAGAGGAGTTCAGTGAAACAACAAACCTGTCTGTCCTTCAAGATGCAAATTCTGTACGGACACTTTTGCATAGAAGTCATATATCTCTCAGTCGACCTGAATTGACTATCTGTTTATTTTCTTCATTTGTTCTCAAACTCCTTCAGATTAGCAGGATGTGCTCCAGAGAACAATGCGTTGTGTCATGATTTACAGCAGTGCTGCAATATCTGCGCGTTTTGGTCCGACACATCCGACTTTAACGTGGCTTTGGGTCATTTTGACCCTTCATGGAATAGGACAGCCAACTCCATCCCATATCTCCTTAGTCGTCTCTTACGACATGCATGGAAGGTAAACAGTGTTGCTATTCTTTTATAGACTCTTTGATATAATTGACTCTTGCTCTATAGAAATCTTTGATGATATCAGAAGCGACCACCATAGCTACATCGAACAAAGCATATTTTAAACAGAAAACTGGCTAGAATTTTGACAAGGCAGATTAGAAGAAACTGCAAGAAACATGATTTCCTGTTTTGTAATATCGTAGATACAAAAACTATCCTCAGTTCAGCAGCACAAAGCATCTCAAGAGGCTGTAGAAGATCTTACAAACAATTCTACAATAAAGAAATGCACGCTGGAATTCTTGAGAGAGAAAAAAACCAAGAGAAGCCCTTGAGATCACACCTTCACAAGAAGTACAAATCCTTTACAACAAAACATGCTAAAGTAAAACTAATAGTGAATACGGCCAAACATGACTGATACATGAGCTAATTTAGATCTAAGGAAAAATGGTAGACAGGCTTGGGCGCTGATCAATAATTTGTCAGGGAAAAATAGAACAAATGATATACCTGTGATAGATGGAAACAGAACAATCACCAATGACTAGAAAATGTCAGAATACTGTAACCTCTTTTTTGCCAGTGTGAACAAAGTACGGAAGCTGTCCGAGGCTGACAAGAAGCGTCTGTACCTACTGAAGCAGCAAGAAAATGTTCAGACTACTAGCTCATCCATATTTGAAGATGACTTCAGTATGCAGGAACTCCAACAAGGGCTGAAGAAACAAAAACCAAGAAAGTCACCTGGACCAGATAAAATGAAATGTTAACACACATGGGCATATCGGGGAAAGAAGTACTCCTTAAACTATTAAATATGACCTGGATAAATGGAAGACTGCCTAAACACTGGAGAAATGCTCACATCTTTCCCATCCTGAAAAGTAACAAATCTCCAGGTGAACCTAAAAGCTACCGCCCCATATCCCTAACATCATGTCTTGGGAAATTGGCAGAAAGAATGGTTAACGCACGACTTTACTGGTTCCTCGAGAGTTCAAACATCCTCTGACATGAACAGACTGGCATCAGAAAAGGCAGTTGCACAGAAGAACAACTATTTAGTTTGACAAATAATAATAACCAAAATATCGGAGGACGTCCGACAGAATGGAAAGTCGCAGTAACCAGACAAACAAGTAAATACTACACTGGGTACTGTAGATTGCTATCGATATAAAATAATCATAAATAACAATAAAACAAATACAATTATCACAGTATCAGTCCTAATGGGACCTTTATCAAGAAACAAATAACAGTTAAGAAAACACAACCATAAAAAAATATAACCAAGATGACTGGGACAATGGTGTCCTCACTCAAAATCATTACCCAGTATCAGTTTTAGCACATGTTTTAAAGGTGCAAAACAACATGTTCAATATGTGGGATAAATTTAATGCAATATTGAAGGACAGAAGTGGGCATAAAGAATGAAATGGAAGTCCAACGTAAAATATGAAAAATGCAAAAAAGAAAGAAAGACACCAATTAGCAATGCCAATAAAATGGGGGGGGGGGGAGGTTCCTTGTGTGTGAACCCTTACTTTTGTTTGGATACATTTACATGCTTGTACATTTTGTGTGGGTATCTTTCTTATATCTATGTATGGATCAAGTTCAGTATATACTTGTGTGTGTGTTCCTAGTATATTTGTATTTGTTCGTGTATAATATATTTCTAAACATATATATGTGACTATATATATTATGTTGTTTATGTAGTCACATATACATGTTTATATATTTGTACGTATATGTGCATGTAGGCCTATATAGGTATTTATGTTTATTCAAATGGAATGTATATATATTTGTTTAGTTGTGTGATTGTATGTGGATGTGTATATATTTTGATGTAAATCTATCCCATCTGCTGTTAATTGCTTTCGTTCCTTGTACATTTCTATGTTCTCTGTATCTAATTGTAGCTCCCCCCCCCCATGCATACTAATTTCTTTCTCTATCCTTTCCCCTTTTATCTCCTGTCCCCACCCCCATCCCGTTTCTTGGCATCGCTAATTGGTGTCCCCTTTCTTTATTTTTGCATTTTTCATATTTTACCCTGGGCTTCCATTTCATTCTTTATGGCATCCCCACTTCTGTCCGTCAATATTGCGTTAATTTTAGCCCACATATTGAACGCATCATTTTGCACCTTCTTTAAACCGATAATGGGCAAAAATTCTGTAAAAGAACATTTTGTGCGCGCATTGGACTTGCTAGTCATTTAAAAACGCACTATTAACTTTATTATTTTATTATTTATTGTTATTATTATTATGGTTGAGTTTTTGGTCATCGTCGATCACGACGGACGAACATCATCATCAATGGGCAATGTTTTTTTTTGTAGGGTCACATTGTCCAGTCACATTGGTTAAATTTTAAATGGTTGTGTTTTCTTAACTGTTATTTGTTTCTTGATAAAGGTCCCAATAGGACCGACACGTTGAGGCTTGTCTTATGTTTTATTATTATATATCGATAGTTAGAAATAGTAGCCAGTTTACTTTATTTAGCATTTACTTATTTATATGGACACAGAAAATTCCTGATGGATTTCAGGAAAACAAACACTTTAGCCATATTTGACTTACCACAGGCTTTTGATCGAGTATGAAGAAAGGGTCTATTGATGAATATGATTGAAGTCGGAATTGATGAAAAGCTATAGCCTAGGCCTAACTGGATAAAATACTTCCTCATTAACAGAACAATCCTGACAAAGATAAAGGATGCATTATCATCTAAAGAAGTTCTAGAGGAAAGTTTACCTAGTGCCCTCTTTCTCATTTACATTAATTGGTAGGCCGAATCATGAATCGCTGAGTGTAACGATCTAATACGGTGACTGTCGTGTATACAGTAATAAATATTTATATACAGGACCCTAACTGTGACCACTGCAGACTCTCAAGTATTCTAAATGTAGCAGATTACACGTAGGGCCTACGCTATTGTTCAGGGGTTTTTTGTTTTTGTTTTTTTTTGTTTCGTTTTCTTGAGATTTTTGTTATATGTTATCTACGAGCCATGCATATTCCCACTCCTAATTCGTGTTTCTGATTGCAAAAAGTGAGGAAGACCTTCAAAAATTAATTAAAGTAGTAGTCACAGAAAGCAAAGAGAAAGGCCTCTTCCTAAATATCAAGAAAACAGAAGTAATGGTTATTTCAAAGAAAGAAAATAACACACCTTGCAAGATCATAGTGAATGATATAGTATTAAAACAGGTCCACCAATTCAAATATCTAGGTACAATTATAACAGCAGATGGAAGAAGTTCAACAGAAATAAGATGCAGAATAGGACAGGCAAAAACAACATTCAGAAAAATGAAAAATATACTGTGTAATATGACCTTGTCATTAGAGGTGAGAAAGAGAGTTCTGCAGTGCTATATAACCCCTATACTAACATATGGGTGCGAGTCTTGGACAATAAACAAACTGGAAAGTGGGAGATTGGAGGCAACGGAGATGTGGTTCTACAGAAGAATGCTGAGAATACCATGGACTGCCAGAAAAACTAATGTAGATGTGTTAAAAGAGTTAAATGCGAAACGGACCTTAATCAACAATATAAGAAAAAGGCAATCTTCTTTTTTTGGCCACTTCATGAGACAGGCAGGTTTAGAGAACATAATCACAACAGGCAAGATTGAAGGCACCAGAGACAGAGGGCGACAACGTGAGAAAATATTAGACAGTTTGACAACCTGGCACGGCAAAGAAACAACAACGACTTTGATACATAATACTGTGGACAGAGAGCTGTGGAGAGCCATGACCGCCTACGCCACCCGGCATGGCACCTGATGATGATGATGATGAATTCGTGTAATTTCGATGTCGGCTCATGGTCATGTATCTAAAAATCCTCTATCGTGTGAACTCACGAAAAACTGCTTACTGAGTATGTCCGCTCAGTTCGTAGGTTAACCATCTGTTATGTTGGCGCGGCTAGATAAATTGTCTGCTCGTTCGTTTCCCTCCACAACAACATGTCTGGGGACTTACTCTTGTTCTGTTGCTTTCGTTCTCAAATTCCTTTAAATTATCAGGATCTAGTCCGGAGAACGGAATGCGTTGTGTCATAGTTTACAGTTTATTTGTGATATGTGCAGCTTTTGTCCTGACACATCCGACTTCAGAATGACTCCTGTCACATTGACCATGTGGAATGGGCCAGACAACTCCACCCACAACATGACAGATCTCTATCGCGACATGCGTAGCTGGTATCAGTGTAGCTATTCTTTGCTCCACTTTCGCGCCCGCTAACACACTATTGTACAAATATTACAGGTAAATATTGAGCATACATTTTTTATTGCTTTTTTTGGGTTTTATTTGTTCGTTCTCAAATTCCTACCGGATCTCTCTTATAGCAGGACAATGTTCATATTAGACATCCGGCGGGGTGTATTCCAGAGAACGGAAATACGTTGTATCGCCGTTTTATTTGCGCCAAAGGCTCGCAACATCCGCCTTCGGCTCTTGTAATCAATATCTTCAGCATTTTTACCACTTTCCCAGAACGGTTTACGCCTGTAACCATTTCGCTTGTACAGTAAGCCATACGTACGGTAAGCCATCCGTACGAGCGAAATGGTTCTTGTACTAATATGCTGGTCACCGAGCTCACAGTTAACTACAGTCACGAATCTTGTACCTTTTTTCCCCCGGTCTTGTGTCGCCCACTATGCATCCATTATCGCCACGTAGCACACCCTGAGCAGAATGTAGCAATCATCACAGTCTTTCGAAACTCCTGCCGATCTTGAGCCAATTTTCCTGCTTCGGTGAGTGTCATGTTCAAGTAGTCTTTGCTATCTTGTGTCCATCTGCTTCGTTGTCTACTTCTTGTTTGCTACCCTGGCACCATCCCCTCCGTTAGATTTTTCATATAGACCTACGCTGTTGTGTCGTTTGATACGGTCAAAATTTTGTCAAATTTTTTTGGATATAACCTTATTGTTTAGCCAGTTTTCTTTTACTTTCAATTGTGAGAATGTTCCTATTAATTATCCTTTTGGCGAATGGATTATATGGATTCTTATGTAACAATTTGTTTCAATTGCTGCAGTTTAGTTTCTCGCTTATTGGTGATTGTTTCCCTCCAGGGCCAGATAAATGGAACATTTTATGGAACAAAACAACAGCTCACAAACACATGCATATATCATACAATGGCATTACGTCAAAGGGCATGAGTCCATGGACCGCTGGATCAGCAACCAACCATCCAACCATTGGTGATTGTTCAAGATTCACATCCAATATTTTTATCATTTCTGAAAGTTCACTTTGTCACATGCTTTACTATAATCTATGAAGCACAAATACATTTCTTGATTCTTGATTAGAAAACTGGCCTCACAGCACGTGGGGCATTCCCATAAGTGCTCCGCCCTCTGTTGCAGCAGCCATTCGACTCGATTGTGTTTAGAGTCCAATGTCGCCGAAACAGACGTCGACATCAGGACACAACTCTGGCCATTGCGACAGGTTTCTTTGTTGTTCCGCCCACCCACGCCGTGCCCGCAACTAGTTCAAGCACAACGGTGGCCTATCGGAACAACATGGTAACTGTTATCGAAGGTTACGACTACGGAAGCACAAATACATGTCATTTTGCACTTCTATTACTCTCGCCATCAATGTTCGTATTTCACATTGTTCTTCTGCAATTTCCGATGCTATTTTTACTCTTATTCGTCTCATGAAGACAATCTAAGAAATTTTAAAGAGACACGGGCTAGTTAGTTAGTCGTCGCCTCATCATCACTGCAAACTGGATACATCCATAGTTGATCCATGAGTTTATCCGCCATTACACTTCTGCTGACAGTAGGGTTAGGGTTAGGTGTGTTCGTCCATCACAAGTGATGATGACCATTTTTACATCCATTTTTGAAAATTGCTGTTGGGCTGCAGCATTTCTCCTCTTTTCACAAGATGATGCGCTCTTTTTGACTGTAGAGCGACATGTAAATCTATTTTGTGGAAGATCTTCGCATGTGTCTTGGTCTATTTCAAACGCTTTCTTTAACGAGTCATTGTAGTGCTTCTTTTGACCATCTTACTCCAGCTCACCATAGAGAAGTATCTGTGGTATACGATAGTCTGGCATACTTATCAAATATCTGCCCAACGAATCTGTGTTTGCATCCGGGTAGTGTCAATGCTGGAGATGTTGTTCGTCCATCACAAGTGATGATGACCATTTGTTACATCCACTTTTGAAAATTCAATTTTAGTTATGTCCTTGATTATGAGTTCGTAGATGGCTAATGAGCCCTATTCGAGCTGTAAATGTCCGTGGACAGTTTGGACATGGAATAACGACTGTAGACGGATCTTGGTCTATCCGTGACTTTCTAGCTGCTCTCCGCTGTTGAGCTGCTGCATTTCTCTTCTTTTCACAAGATGATGGGCTCTTTTTTATATAGAACGCCATGTAGATCTATTTTTTGCAAGTTCTTCCCATGTATCGTGGTCTATTTCAAAGGCTTTCAGTGAGTTCTTTAACGAGTCCTTGTAGCGCTTCCTTTGGCCACCTTGAGATCGTATACCCTTCTCTAGCTCACCATGGAGAAGTATCTTTGGCAGACGATGGTCTGGCATACGCACCAAATGACCTGCCCAACGAATCTGTGTCTGCATCTACTTGGTATCAATGCTGGGGATACCAGATCTGTCAAGGACAGTTGGACAGTAATTATAATAAACACGGGCTGACCATGACCAATGCGCCTCAAATGGTAAATGACAATTTCACCCCCCCCCCCCAAAGGACGCTTAACGACACAAGATGAAATGACAACAGATAGACAGGATATATACAAGAATCAGATAAGGTATTATAGGATCTTAATCCTAAAACAAATTCAGTTTTGGAGAGTTGCTTCTCTTGGTTGTACGCCCCTACGGTAGATGGCGGTGTCATACGAGAACATCCGCCATTTCTGGTGTAATTGTCAATAAACAAACTTTAAGACGAACTTGACAAACGAAAACCCATTAATTGTAGTTGCATAAATTCGGTAATTAGTTGTATATATTGTAAGTGTCTACAAAATTATCCAGAATTTGAGATAAGACAGGTAAGCAATGCTTCTTTTGGGGAAAAACTGATGGTTGAGTCAGATGTTCATTATTAATAATATAATCATTCATAAAATAATAAAATCATCAGGATTAGGTAGGTTCACGTGAGCGGGAGAAATCATTGGAAGCAAACAATTTGTAGCTATTCAAGTATGATTTATCATTGATTATGATTAAGTATATCTGATTGTTAGTTCAGTTGTAGACATATTGTCCACTAATCCAGGACGAGCTTACTCCTTACTGTTTTACACTTTTAGTTTTTACTATTCCCTCTTACTCCAAATTATAATACAATACGAGGCTCAGCAAAAATGAAACTTAACTAGCAGATGCAAAATCAGTTTTAGTTTTACAAGCTACCCATCATACCAGTATTGTTAACAGTCAAACTCACAACACATGTCTCTGAATTATATAGGAAATTTGAACTATTAATAATGCAATGGATAATTCACTGACTTGAAACTAAAAAAAACAACCAACAAATTGGTAAAAACAGGAATTATTCTGAATCTCCCTCAGTACCAAGTATCCCAAAGTTTTAAGTGACGTTAAGTATTTGCTAAAACAATATATAATATATGAGACTTCAGGGGATAGAACTAATTGGAAACAGCACACCTGAGCATGATAACAATAGGCAAACACAAGCAAGAGAAGTAATCTATGCTAGTATAAATCTCATGAAATGAATGTCATTTATGCAGTCTGTGGTGGAGTAACTACATAATCATAAGTATACAGAAATAACCATTTAGGTATTCCATGGTTTGGAATTACAATTTTAGAAGATTTAGACCTTGCAACCAATCTGACTCTCCTTAGCTCAATATCTCTAGATGTTCTAGAATTAAAGACCAGGTTCAGAATTTCTCAGAACTAATCTGTCTAACCATCAACTCATCTAAAACAAAATAATGGATTTCACAAATAAAAATAAACCTGTTGTCAAACTCAACAAACATATGCCCTGGAGAAAGTTAAAACCTTGAACTACCATTATTTGGGGAGTAAGTTATCACAAGATGGCGATACAAACAAAGAGATATCAGCCCCCTAACTCTGGATGCTGGTGTATTTAAAAAGTTTGAAATATATGGCACTTACAAGAATTTAACCAACTTAGATTGTTCAATGCGCACATACTACCTACATTGACATATGGATATGAAAGCTGGAAATGCACAAAAGTAGACACTAAATTTGTAATTACCTTTGAAAACAAGTGCCTTCAAAGAATATATATTGAACATAAAATGGTCAGATTTTAAAATAAGCAATTAACTGAGGGACGAAGCAAGCCAAAAATCTGTGTCATTTTTCTATGAGAAAAAAATGCTGGAATTACATCAGCCATATACGTAGAAGTACCTATTACAGAGTTACCAGAACATTTAATCAATATATGCAAGGGCGTTTATATTAATAGCCAATGTGAAGTAAGAACACATGCAGGAGTGTGGGGTGCAAAGGGAACGCATTGCTCTCTGCGGACCCAGGGTTAGCAGATAACCAAGATCCCAAATGTACCTCCTCGCGGTGCACCCTGGAAACAGAAAACAGCAGCTCGAGCTGATTCTGGCCAAATCATTTTAGGATCATATCGGAGAATGTGGAGGAAGCAGATGGAAAGAGATTTGAATGCATAAAAGACAGACAATATCTCAGACACCACCAGCAACACCACATACAGCGACACTGTCGACATACAGTGAAGCTAGTTAGTCCAGTCCAAACGTTGGAGGGGCGGCCAATGAAAAAAGCATGAAAAGGTTGATACATGGCGAAAGACAGATAGATTTCATACTGAGTACAATGGAAAAAAATGAAATGGCAGAACAGCGATAGAGGGCAGAGCAAACTGCAAATAGATAGATAAAATGGGAACTACAAGCTCTGTTAGCTCGTGACGAGCTTCTAGTTACTTGATTTCCTTATAGGCAGAGACCCATACCCAATAATGGGCATCTAGCAAAGCAAAAAGACCTGGCCTAACTCTAATATCGAGTCTTCCTATACTGGAAACATGCTCACAAAGAGAAAGGGTGCTGTAACCGATAGGCTCAGGTAAGAAAGGGACAAAGATGGCAGTCCTGGCCCAACTCTACTGTCAAGCTTTCCTATACCGGAAATACACTTGCAGAGAGAAAGGGTTCAGTACCTCATGGGCTCAGGCGCTATTGGGACACGGTCGATCAGCTCGAGAACGCCTTGCTCTCAAACGCGTGGTGTGACTCGAAATTGGGCAAGGGTTCACGATGTCGGTGAATGACACATCGGCTAAGAGGGCGAAAGAGCCAGGGCCAACTCTTCTGTTGAGTTCTTCCTCTTAAGGAACCAGGCTTACAAATGAGAAAAGGTTCTGTACCCGATGGGCACAGCACAGTATGTCTAATTACACGAGGCAAGTTAATAGACAGTGGAACACCTCGTGCGAGACAAACGTGAGAAAAATCGTCTGGGCGAAGAGTAACCACACACATGCGTGCCTGGCGACATGTAGGGAGGCTAGGGTAGCCCGCCCGAATTGTCAAGGCATGCCGAAATCGGATGTGCTAGGCATACAAGGCGCATAACGGTGGCACAACATAATCTAGCTTCCGGCGGAAATCACACAGATATCCATGCTGGTTACAATGGAGCGAACGAAAGAAGAAAAAACAATTAAAATGCAGGAGTGTCCAATAAATTTCAAATTAAAATAGGAGTTCGCCAGGGGTGTGTCCTATTTCCCCCTACTTTTTATAACATATATCAACCACATCTGTAAACTAACAGGTACTAACGAGGAAGATAACGTATGACAAATTGAACGAACTACTCTTTGCAGACAACCATGTACTAAAAGTGACATCTAAAGAACAATTGCAGGAACATATGAACAGACATATCAAAAATTCAGATTAATATTGAAAAGACCGATATTTGACAATAGCAAAGAAAGAAAGAAATATCACTATCTCCATTGATAATCAACACCATAAACAGGTAAAGGAGTTCACTTATTTCAGAAGCATTATATCGAGTGAAGGGGAAAACAGTAAAGAGATATACAAAATAGATGCAACAAAACATACCAGATCCTAGGACAGATGACACGCATTTTCAAGAACAGAAATGGAAACATAGACATTAAAGTTGCATTATACAAGACTATTATTATCCCATCACTGTGCTACCAGTGCCAAACCTGGACAATGACAGCACAAGACAAAAGAAAAATAGTGAAAACAGAAATGGCGTGTCTATGAAGAATATTCAAAGTGTCATTAAAAGATAGAATTCTAAATAATAACATCAGACAGATAATCAAAACAATACCATTATTGGAAATCATCAAAAGACAACAGACCAAATGGTTTTCACACACTTTCAGACTACCAACAGACAGCATGCCACAAATGGCCATGACACATAGACTTCACGGCTATAAAGCCAGAGGCAGACCAGGTAAAATATGGATCACAGAAATCAAAGAAACCACAGGAACAAGCTTACAAACAGCACACAAGAAGGCCATCTCCAGAGAACTCTTTCACCCCTGATGCAGCAATTCAAACAGCACACAAGAAGGCCATCTCCAGAGAACTCTTTCACCCCTGATGCAGCAATTCAAACAGCACACAAGAAGGCCATCTCCAGAGAACTCTTTCACCCCTGATGCAGCAATTCAAACAAGTATCACAGCGTATAGATAGATGTACTTAGAATGGATGACAACTGACTTCTTGAAGAAACCATCTTATCAAACCAGCAGAGGGAAAAAGGAAAGAGGGCACCTAAAAGAAACTATACAGAACAATCAACAGAGAAATCTGAATATTGGATATGAGCAATACACAACTGCAGCAGTTTGCAACACAGTGCTCAACATGAACAGAAATGACTACTGCTCTATGTGCCATCTTTGGCTCTAACTTTAGGGTGGAGTGAAGTCTTCATCATTTTTGCAGTATAAATCAAATGAGATCGCCCATGTGTTGTGAGTCGCTCCAAAAGGGGAGCAAAGAAATAAGCACTCTATACTTCAATGCATGTTGTAAGAGACGACTAAGGAGGTTTTAGAGTGGAGTTCGCTGTCATATCCCATATATGATCAAAGTAATCCAGAAGCCCTGATAAAGTCAGATGTGTCAGACCAAAATGCACAGATATCGCAGCTATGCTGTAAACCATGATACAACATTTTGTTCTCTGAGAAGTTTGTGTGTCTGCAGAGTAAAATATGCCACTAGAAAAGCATATCAAAGGCTTATCTGGCTATCGCAGGCTGCAAGTCATTTCTCTCCATGTTAGGTGCCTCATTGCAAGTCACTATAGGTTTTGTGTAGTGCTTATGCTCAATATTAACCGTCACCATGCCATTGGCTACAAATATCGGCAATTGTTTTTCAGCTGTTTACAACTGTTGGTGACAATTGTAGCCCATTCCTAATGCAGTCATTCATTGACGTATAACAACATTATTGCTAATGTCATCGGACCGGAATCAGCGAAACATAGTTAGCAGTATATTCAACTTCTGATGCTGGTAACAGCTGTCATTTCAGAATCCCTCTGCGGGTTGCAATGACCTTCAATATGTATAGGTCTAATTGATGTAAAATCATTATGGATTTTGATTCTGATAGTAAGGAATTCTTAGGAATTACATTTATTTTCAAAGTAGATAAATCTTTAACACGTTGGTTTCATCATGAAATGATATGATGAAACAAGTATGGTAATGTATTGACGTGTGTTTTTTTGTATTTTATAAATAAATATCTTTACCACTTTCTATTTTACACAAATTTATACACATATTTGCAGTATACAATTCTTTATTTACTTTATGTGCCAAAATTAATTTAGTATCTATAAAAACAAAACAATTTATTGCGTTTTCCAAACTCCCACCAAATATTAAAAAAATAATCCGGTGGCAGAGGAAAGATTGCGTAATTTTAATTTGGCTTGTTAAATGTTAAGCTTTCCTTATTGAATGATATACATAGAAGGCAACAATGCCCTAATCACATATTAAAATTTATATTATTTTACCCCTTCACAGATATTTTTTGTTGTTTACTGCAGACAAGTGAGAACTGAGACAGCCGAGATGGCAGCTGGACCCTATAATTACAGTTATATCTTCAAGTACATCATTATAGGTGATATGGGAGTTGGCAAGTCCTGTTTACTTCATCAGTTTACAGAGAAAAAATGTAAGTCAAATGTTGGTCCTTTAGGAATAGCTCTTGATGTGCCATACACTTTTGAAATTGAATAATGTTTAGTGTATTCACTTTTTCATTTGGTTGTCGTAGGTTTGATTCTCAGCGTCTTCTTCTGCATTCGTTCTCAAACTCCTGCAGATTGGCAGGATGTAGTCCTGCCCAAGTAAGCAGAGTGCTGAAGACGGAGGCATCCAGCCAAAAGGCGCACAGATAATCAGGATGCCACACACAAAACACAATGGCAACATGTCTGTATCTATAAAAAGTTATGGTGCCTGCCCTGTGGCAGACGTTCAGGCAGGGACGGTGCCGGGCCCTATACCTCGAAAGGGCCCAACCTCAGTTACTGAAAGTCCTTCTCAATTGCCTCGAGGAGCCAGGAGGCAAGGGAATAGAGCTACTGGCCAAACAAACTTTAAACGACCAATAAAAATAATGCTCTGGAATGCTGAGGGTGTCAACAGTAAAAGAGATGGATACAACAAAAAATTGGAACTTGAAAATGTCCTCAGTGAAGAACAAGTTAATATATGCTGTATCCAAGAAACACACCTCAGCAGCGACATAGCCTTCAAAATCAGAGGCTACCAGTGCTACCGATCTGACCGAAAGGACAGGCGGAAGGCTGGAATTCTGACACTTGTTATAAACAATATCAGTGCATGTCAGCTGGAAGTATATATGGAAGGGGCAGAATACCAGATGCTCCACCTAAAAACAGACAGTGCAGAATTCCATCTCCTGAACTACTACTGCCCAAATGATAAACCATTGGCACTAGACACAATTCCAGATAAAGAGAGACTTATCGTGTGTGGTGACTTCAACAGCCACTCTCAGAGCTGGGGCTATGATCATATCGACAAGAGAGGTGAGGAACTTGAGAGCTGGCAGGATGAAAATAATCTCATCCTTATTAACCAGCCAGGTGACTCACCAACCTTCTACTCGAGAGCATGGCACACCACCTCTACACTAGATCTGGCATTCCACTCACCAGGCCTGGAATGGAACATCACACGTGTCGTTGGAAAGCAGCTTGGGGGTAGTGACCACAGACCAGTATTTCTGGAAATCCACAATGAATTTACCAATGACAGCAGCACGCTCACTAGGTGGAACTATAAGAGGGCAGACTGGAAAATGTACCAGCATTTAACCAGTGTTCTAGCTAAGGACATGAACTTGGACAGAGACATCAATAGAGCAGTGAGTGAATTTAATAGATGTATACTACATGCTGCTAGTAAAACCATACCCAGGGGGGCACGCAAAAACTACAAACCCTACTGGAATGATGAACTGGAAAAGCTGCAAAATGAGATGGAAACATCTAGACAGCAGGCTGAGAACAGACCTAGCCAAGAACATCACAACAAATATCAGCAAACAAAGGCTAAATTTCAAAGAGCCAAGTTACAAGCCAGACGGAGTAGCTGGAAAGAAAAAACAGAGTCTCTGAACCTAGAAAGAGATACTAGGAAATTATGGAAACTTGTAAAACAACTAAATGATGAAGGTACAGGGAGAAATACCAGGATCACACTTTATAAAGATAAAAACATTTTAACAGGTAAACATGCAGCTGATTACTTTGCAGAAGACAATAATATCAAAGTCAGCCCAGGCAAACAACAGGAGGTTCGAGAGAACCAGCAAAATATTGGACAAGGCGAACCTATACCTGAAGTCATGGAGGCACCAATCACAATGAGAGAACTGGAGCATGCAATATCCAAATTGAAAATGAAAAAGTCCCCTGGAGCTGATGGGGTGTCCAACGTAATGATTAGAAACCTGGGAATTGCAGCAAGAGAAAGCTACTGCAGATCTTTAACAAGCTGGTCCACGGGTAATGTACCACAGGTGTGGAGAGAAGCAATAATGATACCACTCCTCAAATCAGGAAAAGATGGCAACACAGTCTCCAACTACAGGCCCATCAGCCTCACAAGCTGTTTATGCAAAACAATGGAACGCATTATCAATCTTAGGATGCAGTGGTACCTTGAAAGTGAAAACCTTCTGGTCTCACAGCAAGCAGGTTTCAGACAGTGCTACTCTACTGAAGATCAGGCAACCTACCTCTTCCAAGAGATTGAGGATGCCTTCCAAGATAAGAAACTGGTACTAGCAGCATGGATAGACCTCAGAAAAGCATTTGATAAGGTCTGGAAAGAAGGGCTCCTAAAGAAATTGCGAAATTGCAGGGTTAGCTCAAGAATGTACAAATGGGTAAAAGCATACCTGCATAATAGAAGAGCCAGGGTACAATTAGATGGTCGCAAGAGCAAGAAAGTTCTACTGTGTCAAGGAGTCCCCCAGGGAGGAGTCCTGTCACCCACACTTTTCTTGGTTTACATCAATGACCTAGTTGCTGAACTATCACATGGGATCAAAGTGGCAATGTATGCTGACGACCTGGTGATCTGGTGTACGGAAGAACATGCGACAGTGGCCACTAAACAAATACAAAGAACTATCGATGCCCTAACCTTATGGGCTAATAGACGGTGCGTCAGCATTAACACAGATAAGTGCAGCACTACACTTTTTACACTCTCACCAAAACAAAAAGCCGGTCATATCAAAATAGATGAAGAGCTCTTGAAAGAAGACAAACAACCCACATACCTCGGAGTTACTTTTGATGATAAACTGACATGGAAGCAGCACATAAACAAAGCAACAACAAAAGCCAGGAGGAAGTTAGCTATCCTGAGAAAACTAAGTGGAACCACATGGGGAGCCAGTGGGAATATACTCAGTAAAGTTTACCAGCAAGGCATAAGACCACACATGGAATATGGTTCATCTGCGTGGTGTCCTGCATCAAACACCACGTTACAAGATCTACATAAAGTGCAAAACCAGGCACTTAGAATAATGTTGGGAGCAATGAAATCAACACCCATAGCAGAGATGCAGAAAATGGGAAGAATGCAAACACTTGGCGAATGCAGAGACACAAAAGTACTAATTCAGGCAGAAAAGTTTCAGTGTATGCCAAGTCACCCAATGAAGGAAAGATTCCAAAATCTAGCAATGGGACGACTGAAAAGAAGCAGCTTTATCCATCAAGCTAAACAACTCCGCAAACAACTTACAGACCTACCTGAAGTTGACAGCCCCTTAAGGCCTGTACCAGAACAAACCCCGTGGAGTGAAAGACATTGAATGCCAATATACATTCAGACCCATGTGAAAGGAATACTAAGCGAGGACGAACAGAACAGTGTGCAGTGAAGGACAGTCACCCTCAGTTTCCTGGATGAGGAATATCCACAAGATATATGGGTCAGAGTATACACAGATGGGTCAGCACAGAATGCCGTGAGGAATGGAGGTGCAGGTGTATATATAGAATATCCACAAAAGCCTAGAGATACAATCAGAACACTGACAGGAAAATTCTGCAAAAATTATGAGGCAATTAGTGTGGCAGCTAAAAAACTGCTGAACTCCAACTCTGACCTACAGCCTGTGGTATTCCTGACAGATGCAAGGTCAGTGCTTCAAGCTCTCCAGTCTAGAAAACTAACAGACTTTAAAAAACTACTTAGTGAATTGTCTTACCAGTATAGGGTAACCATGCAGTGGATACCCTCTCACCGTGGAATACCAGGAAATGAAAAAGCAGACCAACTGGCTAAGGAAGGTGCTGCCGAATACCAACCAGATATACCAATCACCTACCATCAGAAAAAACAGATGATCAAGTCAATAAGAAAGCCACAAACACCAACACAAGATGACTATCACAATATGAACAGACCAGAACAAGTTATAATTCTACGTCTCAGAACAGGACACAACCGACTCGGCAGTCACATGTATACAAGGTTCAAGATTGGCAACACGGCCATGTGTACATGAGGACAGGCAGCACAGAGTGCCAAACATATACTTCAAGAGTGCTCTGAGCATGAAACGCTGAGGCAGACATATTGGCCAGAGGAAACAACACTGGAATCAAAACTCTATGGGACACTGTATGAACTACAAAAGACAGTGAGTTTTATTCAGGAGACAGAATTACAGATATAGACATGTTTCAAGTGAACGAAAGAAGAAGAAGAAGAAGTAAGACTTTCCTGCTTGGGTAACTATCTAGTTGTACTCTAGCTCTTCTGTTGTTATGTAGGTATATGCTTTCATCCATTTATTGAAATTGACTGATGTGTTCTATTTCTACAGTTATGGCTGACTGCCCACACACAATAGGAGTAGAGTTTGGAACAAGGTAAATGTGCTGATGTTAATCCCAAGTTACATACAGTAATCTTGTGATTAACCAATCTAACCGTACCTGCTGCTTATGTTTTGTATTCTTAATTTTCAGTGCATGACAGTTTATGTCATCTACCGATTTTGTTTTTTCTTCTTTCTGCATTTATTCTAGCATATCCACTTTACATTTTTGTAAATATTTGAGTTTGTACGCTGTGATGTTGTTGTTGTTATTATACAGCAAAACTCAGATATTCTCTTCATCTGTGAGTTGTCAGGGCCCAAAAGGGGAGCAAAGAATAGAAGCACAGTCACCTGTCATACATGTCATAATAAGTGACTAAGTAGGTTTTGAAGTTGGCCGTCCCATCCCATGGATGGTCAAGTTAGAAACAGCCATGCTGATGTCAGGCCGTTAGGCACAGACATTGCAGCCACATTGTAAACTACGACATATCACATTTGGTTTTCCTGACTGCAGCCTGCTAACATGTAGGAGTTTGAGAATGAGCACAGAAGAAGATATTCTCTCTTGTCTGTGCCAAACACAGAAATTTTCAATAATGTTTGGCTTGACATTGTTGATTGGCAAGCCACGTCCTTGTTAGTTTCCTATTACACAATGTATGGCAGGTTGTGGTTTTACTAATCGTAGTTGCTTGTGCATTGTCAGGGCCTTTAAGAGGAGCAAAGAATACCTGGCAATCATGTCATAAGGGAGTTATCGGTGGGGTGGAGTTGGCTATACAATCCCATATATGATCAAAATTACCCAGAAGTGATGCTTCTGAAATCGGATATGTCAGACCAAAAGACATAGATATCGCAGAAGAGCTGTAAACCATGACACAATGCATTAATCCTGTCAATTTACAGGAGTTTGAAAACGAACAAGCGCAGAGAAGAACTAATCTTAACTCCTTTCTCGGAACCCAGTAATAGAGAACTAGTCTGTGTGTTGGTGGAGCAAGAGAGGCAATCAAGGTTGCGTAACTGTGACTGTCATGTTGGTTGTCAGAGGTAACTAAGGATGGTTATGCATGGGGTGACTCCCCACCCAATCAGAACTGAAAAGGTTAAAAACTGCCACAATGAAATCAGATGTGTTGAGTCAAAAGGAACAGATATTAAAAGATGTATCACATTATCTTCTCTGGACTGCATCCTGCTAACTGCAGGAGCTTGATAATGAACAATGAAGATAATGTTTGTGTCCTTCCAGATTCATTCATTTATTTTCAGTTAATGCTGAAGTTAGCGAATAGGGCGCAAGTCAGATCTCTCCAATTCTGTCTGTTCAAAGCTATTCTGTGCAGTTCTTGAATAGTATGTATATTGATTGTTTTACTTTCTCTAAGTATTGTTCTTCTGAGTGTTTCTTTTGGTCTACCCCTGGCTCTTTTGCCTGTAGGTATCCATTCAAGAGATTGGTGGTGTATTATGTTGATGTCTGCGTGTAGGACATACCCGATTTAGGACCAATGGCATTTTCTGATAACATCTGGTAACATCCTTGCAGATGAACCTTGAAAATATAAAGGCAGATATTTCAACTAAGCCTCCTTCAAGAATAAAAGATATTTGTTGTCTTTCACCCAGATAAATTGAAATGTTGTCTGTCGCTGTGTCTCGTTAGTTTGTTTTATTGACGAATATTTGTAACACTTGTACCTATTTCCACTCTTTTTTACATTTGCTTTGTGTTACCCCTCCCCCCATTTTTCAGTTTTGGGTGGTTTCCTGACACAGTAGCTTTCTCTCTACGATATAGTAGCCAATACTTAGCTCTCACTAGACAGAAATTCTGTGCTGTGTTTGGACAAAGAGTTTTACTTTGTAGATTTTAAAACGCCAGCGTGTTTATAGGCCTAAACTTGGGAGCAAGGAATAGTAACACTGACCTGCTGTAAAAGGTGACTACGGATGGGGGTTGGCTGTTCAATTGCGAAGTTCCGTGACCTGAAGTTGTATATGTCTGACTGAAAGATACAGATATTGTATTTAAGCTTTAAGCTGTGACATCTTATTCATTACATTTCTTCTTCTTCATCATTCATTCTCAAACTCCCATTGGATCTCTTTTGAAGCAGGACAATGTCCCTACTAGATTTCCAACAGGATATAGTCCAGAGAATGAAATGCTCTGTGTTGACATTTTATTTACATCAATGGCCCGACACATCCGTCTTTGGCAAACTTAATTTTAAGATGTCCACATTGATGACTGATAATGCAGTAAAGTTTTTCATTAAAGGAGACAGTATGGCCAGGTACTCTCTGTTCTTCATTGCATGTTGAGCAAGCCTGCAACAAGTTTTTCATTAAAGGAGACAGTATGGCCAGGTACTCTCTGTTCTTCATTGCATGTTGGGCAAGCCTGCAACAAGTTTTTCATTGTCTTAATTCTGGGGCCACAGATGCAAAACTCTGTTGTGTTGATCTTGTATTTGTGGTATGGGTGGTAAGGCAGTCTGCTATGTTCCACGTGTAGTAGTGCAATGGTCACCTGGTTCCATCTGGAGATCTGATGGTAGGCATCCTTTTTATCTGGGTCTTCACATTCCAATTTTGATTTGAGAGCAGCTTTAATAATTGTTTTAGATTCCTCATATGTGGTTTCAATGATAACAGAATGCATTTCATTCTCTGGATTACATCCTGTTGACCAGCAGGAGTTTGAGACAGTGCATGAAGAAAATAGATCTCATTGTTTACTTAAAAAAATATTTAGGGATTGATCTTTTCTTTGCAGAATCATAGAAGTAGCGTCACAGAAGATTAAGTTACAGATCTGGGATACTGCTGGTCAAGAAAGGTTCAGAGCTGTCACCAGAAGTTATTACCGAGGTGCAGCAGGGGCTCTAATGGTTTATGATATCACAAGGTAATCTTCCCACAATTCATGTGATTTTTGTATTCTAGATTTATGATATCACACGGTAATCTTCCCACACTTGATGTGATTTGTGTATACTAGATTTATGATAAACCTACAAGGGAAGCATAGAATACCAACACTGATCTGACATGTATGTCGTTCTTCTTCTGTATTCTCAAACTCCTGCAGTTTAGTAGGTTGTATTCCGGAAAATGGAATGCACTGTATCATGGTTAATAGCTTGGCTGTGAAATCTCTGCACCCTGTGGTTGATTGGTTGGTGATCCATGGGCTCATGCTGCTGATCCAGCGGTCAATTGACTCATGCCCTTTTCGTCCTGTGAAACCAGCTGGAGTATGTGAATAAACTGTGTTAAATAGTTTGTATGACTTAGCTAACCAGTTTTGTAAGAGCATTATGCCGAAATTGGATGTGCTGGAATGGAAGGCGTAAATAGCACAGGTATTCTGTAAACCAGCAGAACCACAACGTACTCCACGCCCCTCCCCCTGAAATCACACTATTTTGTGACTTCATGCTTCCTGGTTGAAATCACACTATTTGGTGACTTCACATAGACCATAACACTTCTTGACACATGATGATGATGAAGTAATCCCTTTAGCTGTGAACAGGTAGATTTTGACAGCCTATAGCAGCCCTCGCAAAAGCACAGGTTTTTTTTTGCCAAAGGCCAACCAGATGTAATCACCTACCATCAGAAAAAACAGATGATCAAGTCAATAAGAAAGCCACAAACACCAACACAAGATGACTATCACATTATGAATAGATCAGAACAAGTTGTAATTCTACGCCTCAGAACAGGACACAACCGACTCTGCAGTCACATGTACACGAAGTTCAAGATTGGCAACACAGCCATGTGTACATGTGGGCAGGCAGCACAGAGTACCAAGCATATACTTCAAGAGTGTTCTGGGTATGAAATGCTGAGGCAGACATATTGGCCAGAGGAAACAAGACTAAATCAAAACTCTATGGGTCACTGTATGAACTACAAAAGACAGTGAGTTTGATTAAGGAGACAGAATTACAGATATAGACATGTTTCAAGCGAACGAAAGAAGAAGAAGAAGCACAGATCATCTTCTGATGAGTAATTGAGGTTATTTCTAATATTATATACTGTTGTTATTTGAAACATATGGATGGTGGCGGATTCGCCTTGTTGTGTTATGGATACTTGTTGAGTCCCAGAAAAGAGACAACTCAATGTGACGGTATCCCAGGATCGCCGTGTCCAGCCGAGAGCATATCATATAATTATGGGCAGACTGTTCCATCATTCTTCTGTCCGATCTGTTGACCCATCTTTTGTGATGGCACATTTATACATTCCTCGCGAGTTAGAAATCTACCACAAAAGGAGAAAGTTGCAATGTCCGCTGACCTGCATCGCTCCGTCATCCTTGGGCATTATTTGATAGAAGACAAAACTAGGAAATTAAGACAAAGACATGCAGCACCAATGAAGATTTTTTTCACAGGTGACAAGTTATCAGCTTATCCCCCAACTTCTCTTAGTCACCCTCACCTGAAATGAAGGCAGTGGCCCTATATTTTGCACCTGAACTAGAAGTTCAGGCCCTGTTTGCCACAGTCTGATAAAAAAGCAGTAATTTGAAAATAAGCAGAACAAAGTGTATTTCATTCTATTATCTTAATGATGCTACTTTTCCTTTGTCTATTCTCAAGGCGGAGTACGTATAACCATCTCAGCAGCTGGTTGACTGACGCTCGGAACCTGACAAACCCAAACACAGTGAGTTCCTGTATTGGATGTTTGTATTTTGTTACTTATGTTAGAACTGTAAATATTCAATATATGGTCACAGTGTCTCAGTAGGCATGCAGAAACCAGATGTATCAGGCTGATAGGCACAGACATTACAGCTAAGCTGTTAACTGTGACACAAAATTTGTGTACTCCAGATTAAATCCTGCTAATCTGCAGAAGTTTGATAATGAACACCCTTGGGAGTAAGATTTCCTGCTAGTGGTGGGAGTTTTAGAACAAACAGAAGCACATTAACAAGTATTGATCTTTGTTTTCTGATTGATAAGTAGGGACATTAGCAAGTATTGATCTTTGTTTTATGATTGATAAGCAGGGACATTAGCAAGTATTGATCTCTGTTTTCTGATTGATAAGCAGGGACATTAGCAAGTATTGATATCTGTTTTCTGATTGATAAGCAGGGACATTAGCAAGTATTGATCTCTGTTTTCTGATTGATAAGCAGGGACATTAGCAAGTATTGATCTTTGTTTTCTACTAAGTGATATTTTGTATTAAGAAGCAGGGACATTAGCAAGCATTGATCTCCATTGTTTTCTGTTTAGGTGATATTCCTGATTGGCAATAAGTGTGACCTTGATGCACAGCGAGATGTGACCTATGAAGAAGCAAAACAGTTTGCTGAAGAAAATGGTAGGCAACGACTGCTTCAACTTTTCTATTTGTGCCTCATCACTCTAATTTTGAATATAAAATGTATATAAAATTGGGAATATAAAATTATAATGAAAAATGAGTATCATTTGTATACCTTCACCATGAGGTCATGCCGCTGACTTTATTTGCAGGGAAGTGTATGTTTTAATTCATGGCTGCGGTGATAGGAATATATGTTTGTTTGTTTTGCATTCGCTCCATTGTAACCATCACGGATATCCGTGCGATTTCAGCCAGCAGCGTGATTACGTTATGCGCCGTGTAGGCCTAACACATCCGATT
Organism: Meghimatium bilineatum; assembly: GCA_034231615.1. Taxonomy (NCBI): domain Eukaryota; kingdom Metazoa; phylum Mollusca; class Gastropoda; order Stylommatophora; family Philomycidae; genus Meghimatium; species Meghimatium bilineatum. The sequence continues at coordinate 3,475,059 of CM067321.1, forward strand.
TCGGCATGCCTTGACAATTAGGGTGGGCTACCCTTAGCCTGTGACAGCCTCTATATCTGTCTCCAGGCACGCTAGTGGCGACTCTTCGCCCAGACAATTTTTATAGGAATATATGTTTCTGGCAGGGATAAACTTAGACTGGACAGGTCATGAAAAGGTGTTGGTTTAGTTTGATGAAGCAAAATATACCCCTGATGGTGAGTTACACAGTTTTCAACCGCTGATGTTAGTACTTCAGCGTTTATTCTCAAGCTCCTGCTGGATCACCCTTGTTGTAGATCTAGATTTCCAGCAGGATGTAGTCCAGAGAATGGAAATGCATTGTTTTGCCAGTTTATTTGCGCCAGTGGCCTGGCACATCCGCCTTCAGCGGGTTAAGTTACTTCAATTTGATTATATCGGAACTTTACAACTACAAACAAAAATAGTGGAGGCCGCAGTTCTGGTAATTCAGTGACCACGATCTTCGGTTAAAGTAATATACTGAAAAGATATCACACCAAATATGACTTTCTATTTCTGTAGGTTGTGGGTTGAGGTGAAGCATGGACAGTAGACAAAAGTGACCAAGATAAGCTGGAGGCAACTGAGATGGGAATTCCATGGACAGACAAGAAAACTCATGTAGAAGTTCTCAGAAATGCTGCAGTAAAACAACAAATTATAGTGAAAATTTGAAACATAATCAAGAATTTTAGGGCATGTGATGAGAAAAGTAAAACTTGATCATTTAGTAACAACCGGAAAGATCAAGGGGAGAAGAGACAGAGGAAGACAAAGACAGACATTTCTGTATGTGTTGTCACTGTGACAGAAAAAGATGTCACCAACTGAACTTATTAACAACACAGGAGACAGGGAGTTGTGGAGAAGCATGATCGACTACGCTGCTCGGCATGGCACTTGATTGATTGAGGTTGTGGGTTAGATGCAGTATTGATAACTCTCAACTATAAACACATTTAAACAGTGTTGCAGAAGAAGCATTACATTACTAGTAGATAACAGCTGAAATTAAGTTGGGGGGGGGGAGCAAGAGTAACATTTGAAGGAATTATTGATTGAACATGGTGATTATTGTTGTCCCTATTTATTGTTGTCTTTTGTATATTGTTTGCTTTTCAACAAAGTGTACATGTTAAGTACAGAGTTAGCAGCTGAAAAGAATCTGTGTTTTTGTCATAACGTCTATGTGCTGTCAAGAGCTACCTGCTCGCAGCCAAAGGAATTATTTCATCATCATCATCATGTGTCAAGAGCTACCTGCTCACAGCTAAAGGAATTATTTCATAATCACGTGAAAGTCTGTTGTGTTCAGAGATTTGTAACATACTGATAAACTCATGGTAAGTAATCCAGAGCTCTATGTTGGTGTGATGATGATGCACAGCCTGTTTCAGGATATTTTGGCTAAGAGATGCTAGTAGGAAGACAATCCTGTACAGACGAAAAGAAATATCTACTCAGGTCAAGTTGACTTCTTCAGCGTTTATTCTCAAACTCCCGATGGATCTCTCTTGGAGCAGAACACTGGTCCTACTAGATTTTCCAGCAGGATGTAATCCAAAATATGGAAAAGCCGTGTCTCCGTTTTATTTGTACTTGCCCAACACATCCATCTGGATGGCGGGAACTGTTCAAAACATGGTGAAGACATTGTTACGCTGGGAAATTTCTGTATTATCTAACCACCCATATCTGAAGCCCAGAAAATAGTTGTTACATCACCTGAAATGTGAGTTCTATCTATGCATTGAACCAGGATATGGCAACTAACGTATGGTCCACTGGAAGAGACCATCAGGACAACTGATTTATATCGGGCATACAGCGTACAAAACGTAATTGTATATGTGCAGCTATGAGAGGTTTTCACAAGAGGAAAACCTCAATATATAGACATATCATCAACTAAGATATACAATATATTGGCATATCATCTACTAAGAATTTATTATGTATGCTGGATAGTCCAGTGGGTCATTGGTTAGACCCGCAGCAAACCATATTAATATGGAAAACATGGTCTTGAGTAAGCCACTTTATGCACAGAGAATTAGATAAATAAATACATTTTATCTCTGTTTTCTTTTTCTTTTTTTTCTCTTGAGTTTTCACTACATCTTTCACGTTAGATTGTAACCATGTTAGATTGTAACCATGTTAGATTGTAACCATGATAGATTGTAACAATGTTAGATTGTAACCATGTTCTCGTACATTGTTCTCTCAACTGCAGGTTTAATGTTTCTCGAATGCAGTGCCAAAACGTGAGTACTCATTATTAACTCTTGTCTGTGTCCAGATGTTTTCTTTTGATGACATTTTTAGATGAAATTTTATTTGTCCTCATCTTGAATGATAGCATGTCATTTTTTTCTTTTCTTCTTCTTTTTCATTTGTTCTCAAACTCCTGAAAGTTAGTAGGATTTAGTCCAGAGAGTGGAATGCATTGTGTCTTGGTTTACAAATATGCTGCAATATCTGCACCTTTAGTCCTGACACATCTAACTTCAGCTAGACTTCTGGATCACTCTGATCCTGTATGGAGACTTTGAACAATCTACCAACTATAGAACAGTAGCACTAATTAGTCAAGCCAGCAAAATACTACTGCAGATCATAATGAAAATAATGCAATGCAAATTAGAAAGAGAAATTCATGAAGTTCAAGCCGGTTTTTGAGCAGGAAGAGGATCAAGAGAGCACATATTCAGCATACAGAACATAATTGAGACATATACAGAATAAAGCTTAGATTCACATATGTGTTTCATAGACTACACCAAGGCTTTTGATTGTGTTAAACATTACCCGCTATGGTCCATCATGGGAGACATGGGCTTCCCCAAACATCTAATACATCTTAGTGAAACACTATATCACGAACAACAAGCAGCAGTAAGAGTGGAGGGAGAAACATCTGAGTGGTTCGCTGTTCAAAGTGGAGTGAGACAGGGGTGCACTCTATCGCCTTATCTTTTTAACATCTATGCAGAGAATATAATGAGAAATGTAAGAGAAGAACTAGAGGAAAATGAGTTTCATCCAATAAATATCGTTGGGTACAAGATTCCAGAAATAAGATATGCAGATGACACAGTCCTCCTTACTACACATCCTGAGGGACTGAAACAGCTTATCACAACAACAAAGAAATACAGCAAGATCCAAAATCTATAACTAAACGCACAGAAAACAAAAATTATAACAGACAAAACAAAAATCAAACCAATAATCAACATAGATAATATAGAACTAGAATGTGTAAACAAATTTGAATATCTGGGAGCAAATATAAACAGTTCCGGAGATTGTTCAGTCGAGATTAGAAGAAGACTCACAATTGCAACACTCAAATTAACATAAATAAAAAAGTATGGCAAAGTAGTAATAAAGTAACCCCAAAGTACTAAAGTAACCCTTTTAAGATCATGTGTTTTCCCAGTGGCAACTTATGGATGTGAGACGTGGACGTTAAACAAGACACTATTCTTCTTCAGCGTTCATTTTCAAACTCCCGCTGGATATATCTTATAGCAGGACAATGGTCCTACTAGATTTCCAGCAGAATTTAGTCTAGAAAATGAAAATGCGTTGTGTCGTCGTTTTATTTGTGCCAATGGTCCGACACATCCATCTTCAGCGGAAAACAAGACATTATAGAAAAGGATAAATTCATTTGAAATGAAATGCTACAGAAAGATCCTATGAACAGAGAAAACGAAAAAGATTGGAATTTTGAAATTACTGAAATTAAATGAAGGGTCTGTGGCGAAGTGGTACAGAGCTTGTCTGTGACAACCAAAGTACAGAGTTCGATCCCCACCACAGTCATTTGAGCATCTGGACCGTTCAGAAAGCAATGGTAAACTACTGAACGTATTTCAGTAGTTTAAATCACTACAGCCAAAAAATTCTGGATTTTTGGCAACGTCCTGAATAAGATACACAACCAATTTAAAAAAATGAAGGATGGCTTCTAAGTACCATCATAAGAAGGAAGCTACACGATTCTCCAGAAAACTCTTCTACCCATGGACGCCGAAAGGCAACAAAGGGTTTCAGTGAATAGATAGAGATAGATAGAAGAGAACTACACGATTTTGGACACTTAAAGTGACACATGATGGTATTTAAAGGCTGATTCTGGAGGGCAGAGGGCTAGGGGAGAGAAGAAGAGAAAACCAAGAAAATGATGGACCAGCAATATCAAAGAACGTATGCACGTCTCTGGCCAATTCAGGCCTGCTTGTCTAGGACAGAGAGGCGATCAGAGTATCCACGATGAAGAAAACTTTCTGGAAAGAATATATCACTATATATATATATATATATCAGATGAGCTATAATTCCAGCTTGTTAGATTGTCCTTGGCATTCTAGAACAGTGCTTCATAATCTTTGTGTGACATGGCTTGATACAAATTTGTTATATAAGACCAGGTCCAAGCCCAAACATATTCTGTATACAGTGGAATCTCATTATAACAACTTGGTCCGGACTGATGAAGTATTTATGTGTGTCAGTGTCATGTGACGTATTCTCTCCAGAGCATTGTCTTCCCAATGAACTCCCTGAACCCTTTTCTGTCTTGGGCCATGAGGCTTCAATTTTCATGACATATTCATGTTATCTTTAATGTCATCAGTCTATTGTCTTCTTGGTTGCCTTTCCTCCTCCACACAGGTGCTCTGCCCTCCAGTATTTTACTTTCTAAACAATTGTCTCTCTTTATATGACCAAACAGGCGTAGTTTTCTTTTTGTTATTGTGTTTAGTAACCAACACTCTGGAATCTTCAATGTGTTTATAATATCTGAGTTTCTCTTGTTTTCCTTCCATGATATTCTAAGTATCTTTCTTTAGCAAGACATTCAACCTATTTGCTCTAAGTCCTTGTAGTATGAATATATGTGTTCTATGTGTGTGTTACTGAGGATACTTCAATACTTGTACGGAATGTTTGTTGCTGTTGTAATAGTCCTTGTCTCAATTAGTCCATTCTCAGTGACTTGAGTACACAGATTGAATGTCTTGACGAGATCACATTTTTTTATTGGGGATGTGGTTGGTCAGGTATGGAAAACATGTTTACTTGAGTCACAAACATGTTTACTTGATTCATCTGTGGCAGTAACAAACATTCACATCCTGTAATCACAGAAAGTGGGGCTAAACATCAGTGTCTGTTTGATTGAATGTTTCAGCGGTGAAAACATCAGTGTCTGTTTGATTGAATGTTTCAGCGGTGAAAACATAAGTCGGTTTGATTGAATATTTCAGCAGTGAAAACATGAGTCTGTTTGATTGAATGTTTCAGCGGTGAAAACATCAGTGTCTGTTTGAATGAATATTTCAGCGGTGAAAACATGAGTCTGTTTGATTGAATATTTCAGCGGTGAAAATGTAGAAGATGCATTCTTGGATACAGCAAAGAAAATCTACCAAAACATCCAAGATGGCAGGTAAGATGGCTGTGTACAAATAATATGTCAATAAAAATGTTCCTTCACCTTACAGCTTGAATATCAATCAAGTGCCATCTCCACAATGAAGATTGGCTGCAACATACTTCCAACATTCTCTGTCACTCACCTTGGTGGTGCACTCTAGTTAGTTAGTTGGCAGATCATCATCATCATGTTGCTCTGCACATTCCCATAGGAACTTTGATCACCTATTTGAGTATACCCTTCAGCATGTGGTAACTGATTGGTTTCAGCTTCTTCTTCTTCAGCATGTGGTAACTGATTGGTTTCAGCTTCTTCTTCTTCAGCATGTGGTAACTGATTTGTTTCAGCTCTGTGTTGGTTGATAAGTCTTCTTCAGATTCTTCTTCAGCGTTAATTTTCATCCCACTGGATCTCTCTTGTAGCAGGACCATGGTCCTTCTAGATTTCCAGCAGGATGTAGTCCAGAGAATGAAAATGCATTGTGGCGCTGTTTTATTTACACTAATGGCCTAACACATCCATCTTCAGTGGATTCTTTTGATTCAACAACTATATTTGTTATTTTCTAGACCTGCATACTGTATATTATAACATTGTTTTAGTCCTATTGCACTAATAAGAAAAGCCAAGAACAAACAAACAAGGATGCCAGATGAAATAGATAAAATTTCAGAAAGAAAGAAAGCTAAAAAAAAATACCCCAAAATATTCAAAGATGAACAATGAGTATGTAATGTGCAGAACAGCGGAAAAACAACGGCTAGAATACCCATTTCTTCATAGACTACAGCAAGGCCTTTGACTGAGTCCAACATGAAAAATTAATCAAATGTTTTCAAGAAATAGGCATAGATGGAAAAGACTGATTATAAATATATATTGGGAATAAACGGCATCAATGTGTGCAACACAGCTACTCACCATGTATAGATAAAATGATGGGCCTGGCAAAGATGTATTTTATCACCACGCCTATTTAATATCTATGCAAAGAATATCTTTAAAAATATAGAAGAAATACCAGGACTCAAGATCAATGGGAAAATAATCAACAACCTGAGATATGCAGATGACATGTTATTTTAACAGAAAGTGAACATAAACTACAAAGACTAATAGATCAAGTAATGAAGTTATATGTATCATATTTACATCCGTTAGTGATAGTGTGTAGTGTTTTAGTCATCATTCAGTAGGACTTCATTACCTGTTTTACACGTGAGTACTATTTTCCATTATGTTCTACTAGCAGTACCACCTTCTATTGATTATCATTTTATATCCACTGCAACTACTCGTCTAGCACGTTCTTTTATGTTTTAGCATTTTGTTTCACTTCATTTTCATCTATATCTTCTACCATCATGCATTCGGTGCAGCACTACTTTAACAGCATTAGGCACTACGCCATTGTTTGCTTCAGCCTTCTACCGCTTCTTTCGCTTAGTTCTCGGCCGTATTGGTCTTTGTTACGTCATCGTTTTGTTCCTCTCGTTCCACCTGTATTATCGTCTTTGTGTACTTCCTGTTCGTATGCTTCCGGTATCTATCTTAGTACCACATTTCACTCGGATAGCATTCATTTTTACTTGTGGTTTTTTTATGTTTGTATGTTATGTCCGTGTCTTGAAAAAGGCCTATTGGTCCGAAACGTCGACTTTGTCCTGTGTACTGTCATCTGTAGATTATATTCTGTGTTTTGTTTTGTTATATGTATCATATTTACATCCGTTAGTGATAGTGTGTAGTGTTTTAGTCATCATTCAGTAGGACTTCATTACCTGTTTTACACGTGAGTACTATTTTCCATTATGTTCTACTAGCAGTACCACCTTCTATTGATTATCATTTTATATCCACTGCAACTACTCGTCTAGCACGTTCTTTTATGTTTTAGCATTTTGTTTCACTTCATTTTCATCTATATCTTCTACCATCATGCATTCGGTGCAGCACTACTTTAACAGCATTAGGCACTACGCCATTGTTTGCTTCAGCCTTCTACCGCTTCTTTCGCTTAGTTCTCGGCCGTATTGGTCTTTGTTACGTCATCGTTTTGTTCCTCTCGTTCCACCTGTATTATCGTCTTTGTGTACTTCCTGTTCGTATGCTTCCGGTATCTATCTTAGTACCACATTTCACTCGGATAGCATTCATTTTTACTTGTGGTTTTTTTATGTTTGTATGTTATGTCCGTGTCTTGAAAAAGGCCTATTGGTCCGAAACGTCGACTTTGTCCTGTGTACTGTCATCTGTAGATTATATTCTGTGTTTTGTTTTGTTATATGTATCATATTTACATCCGTTAGTGATAGTGTGTAGTGTTTTAGTCATCATTCAGTAGGACTTCATTACCTGTTTTACACGTGAGTACTATTTTCCATTATGTTCTACTAGCAGTACCACCTTCTATAGATCAAGTCAATAAATCAAGTAATCAATATGGACTGGATATAAACATTCAAAAAACAAAAACCATGATAATCAGCAAAGTCATAGAAGAACAGGCGCTAAACATAAACATACAGGGAAACTACAACAAGAATTAACATGATCAATATCTCGGACACATAATCACAAATGATGGCAGATATCAATCTGAAGTTAAAAGGAGAATGGGAACAGGTAAAAGTAGCTTCAATGACATGAGGAAAATATTAACATCAAAACAAATTACAAACAAACTAAAAATAAGAATTGTAAAATGCTACATCTATGTTACTGCTACTACAACTTCAATATTTGCTGACCATATGATGCTCAGTTTTTTGCAGCCTCCTGATCATTCAGTTCAAAATATCGGCACAGTTCAACTACCACAAGCCATTGGCATAAATAAAACGTTGCCACAACAAATTTCTATTCTCTGGACTACATCCTGCTAGGAATCCTGTAGGGCGATTGTCCTGCTACAAGAAAGATCCAGCGGGAGTTTGATAGCAAATAAATACAAATCCCTATATATGCCGTTAGTAAATAAAAAAATATATCTTATTCCTGAAACGGTGTGCAACATACCATCACACTGTGGAATTGTGGGAAATGAGAAAACTGATGTTCAATCAAGAACTGATAGTGAAATGTAACAACAAAGACACCCACTGTCCTACAGAGAAGCAAAAACGATAATCCATTACACTGTCATGTCAAAGTGGAAGAAACAGATAGAAGTGGAAGAAACAGATAGAAGTGGAAGAAACAGATAGAAGTGGAAGACAAACATGATGCAATACATCACCTCCAAAGATGTCAACAGACCACACTATTTCAACTGAGAATAGGCCACTGCAGACTTTCGGGTCACCTTTACCAACTGAGGATATCATACACAGATGAATGTCCATGTGGATCCAGAAACCAAACTCCCAAGTACATAATTCAGGACTGCCCAACATATAGAAAGGAGAGGTGGCGGATCAGACCAGAGGATACAGATTTGAGGCAAAAGTTATGGGGCAGCCACTCTGACCTGGAGAAGACAGTGGAATTTGCTCTGATGACAGGCCTGACAATATAGCATGATCACAGATGCTGAACGTAGAAGAAGAAATGCGTGCAAATGTGAACGACTTGAGAATGAATCTCACCTGTGTTTTGCTGATCTTGAAAGGGGGACAGAAAATTGTAACACTGTGACCCGCCATATATATATATCATAAGAAATGACTAAGTAGGGTTTGGTGTGGGTTGTTAGTAGCATATCCTATTCATGCTGTAACCATAAACTCAGCTTTTTTCAATGTAGATTTTGCTAGGCAGTATGATAACGTTTAGTAGGTTGCCAATACTTTCTGAATACTCCAGATACATAGTTGCGTGTGATAAGTTTTAAACTTGATTCATTGGCCATCCAAGATGTGCTATTTACCACTCTGCAAAAAGAGTAATCAATTTCTAAATGTTGCACCGCTAACAGCCATTATATAATGCACATTGTGACACATTCTTTTCTCTGGGCTATATCCTACTAACCGGTAGGAGCTTCAGAATGAACGTATAATTTTAATCTCATTTATCAACTGATTTGAATATTACATATACTTTATTCTCTGGTTTATTTCGTCCTCCCTTATAGTTTGGACCTGAATGCTGCTGAATCTGGAGTCCAGCACAAGCCAGCTACACCTCGTAACCCCATAAACACAGACCAGCCCCCGAATAAAGAGGGATGTGCCTGTTAGGACTATAGATGACTCTTCATTGTTGTTTCATTTAGCCTCATTTTTTTAGTAGTATATTTTGACAAATTGTTTTTGTTTATTTTATTTTTGTTGTCTGCCTAATTTTAAAGTGAGGAGATGTAAGAATCATTCAGAGAGATTATTGCTATGTCCCATATTTTGATGCTTTCCGATCATCTCATTGCTAGTGCATACTTATATCACCAAGCATTGTCATTGTTCTCATTTATGAGATGAGAGTATGTCTTTATTTATTTTTGTGGATGATCTCTGTTGAGTTTTCATTTTTTATTGATACAGTTTTTGTGGTCTGTTTAAATCTTTATTTCTGATAAGCTCGACTCAGATCCATCTGCTGTGCCAGTAAGTTGATTTAGTCTCCAATTTTTATAGTGACACATACTCGACTCCACAGTCACATGTATACAAGGTTCAAGGTTTGCAACCCAGCGGGCAAGCATCTCAGGCTACAGAACACATGCTCAACTCTGCAGTCACATGTATACTTTCTTCTTCTTCAGCGTTCATTCTCAAACTCCTGCTGGATCTTTATTGTCGCAGAACCATGATCCTTTCAGATTTCAGCAGGACATAGTCCAGAGAAAGGAAATGAGGTGTGTCATCGTTTTATTTGCATCAATGGCCCAACACATCTGTGACTGTTTCATTTGGTTTCCAATATAGTGAGTCTAGAACAATGCACATATTCTGTTGATACTTTATGTTTCTTGTGTTTGGTTGCCAGATTATTTGTGTAAATGCTGTTATGTGTGGAGTTGCACTCCGAGAACAGAGAAGCATGATGTGATTTGTGTTGATGTTTCCAAAGTTTCACTCGTAGGAATCTGAACAGTTATCTGTTATTAATAGTAATAGTTATGATCGTGAAATATTTATGATGCGAAGGTAGGTCCGATGGTAGCAACCTACTGTCAGGGATAAAGATAACTCTTCGTGTACTAAGCAGCAGTAGAGATTCTCTTGAACTTGATCTCTTTTCTTGAAGAGCACCTCATTCTTCTGCAGACTCTTGAACCTCATCTCTGTCCTGTAAATTCTCATGATAATAAAGTAACAATTGAAAAAAAATATTGGGTAAATCTTTTTCTTACACAACCAACAAGCAACAGGTGTAATTTCAGCATCATTCTCAGACTCATGCCAGTTAGGAGGATGTGGTGCCAGGGATGGGAAGGCAATTTGCTGTGGTTTCTTGCACCAAGTCACTTTGATAGTGCTGATCAGATGATATCTGTCTAGTGACATGTTTTTGTCACTTTAATAGTGCTGATCAGATGATATCTGTCTAGTCACATGTTTTTGTCACTTTAATAGTGCTGGCAGGATGGTTAAAATTACATTCTGACAATCATGACAGCATGGGATCAGTCATATATAGATGGCATTGTCAAAGGAAGCCACCAAATTTTCGGGTTTTTGTGTGATTGGATGTCTCCATACATAATGGTAGAACACGCTTGCTTAACACACATAGATGCCCTCTGATTATCTGGTTTCCTCTTATAGACCCCCCTCTGAGTATGTTGTTATCTCTCATAGGCCCCCTCTGAGTATGTTGTTATCTCTCATAGGCCCCCTCTGAGTATGTTGTTATCTCTCATAGACTCCCTCAGAGTAGGTGGTTTCCTCTCATAGCATTGCATACCTCTGAGAGCTGGAGCCCTGTACCCCAGCGGTTCAACCAATCATTAGAATACAGCTAACAAAATGTCCTTGATTGCAATCTATTTTTATCATAAAAGTGTGCAGTGATTAAGTCACCTTATTTTGACCTGTTACTGAATGATAGCCAAACATTATTAGTCAGCTCTGAGTTTGTTGTTGTGTAAACATGTGATCTGTGTTGTATTGTGTGATACCATGGTTGCTAGTGCGCCTCTCGGCCTTGTGTCTCTTGACTTCATCACCAGTGGTTTCTTGGGCTGGACTGTGGTCCTGCTCAATGTAGTGGATGACCTGACCAATCTGAGTTTCGCGCTTCTGTATATTGGAATGAGCCTCGTCTCCACTTCAAAAAGTTGGCCTCGATGGGGTCACCTTATAACAAGCAGCTCTGTGGCGACGAGGTACAAAATGCCTTTGTGATGACAAGCTACCGGATTAAAATCCCGCTGCACGCAGTGTGCATCCGGACCGCTCCGGCAGCAGTGGCAAACTACTAACATATTTATATTTTGTAGAAAATCAATACATAAAAAAATGTTTGGTTGATGACTTCGTCCTGAATAGGATAAACTACATCCGATGCATAGCAGGTTACATTAGTACTCATCTTTTCTCCAAATCTGGGCATTATCAGCACATGCACTGAACAATAACGTGACAGAAATCATAGGCGGAACATGAGGACAACCGCAATAACTAGGAATATATTTTTTTGCTGGATGTGTGTCTGAATGAGTAAATGGGTGTGTCTCCCATTATTTCATTTGTTGTCATTTTGCATTTATTGTCTAAGCATATTAACAATGTTAAGTAACATACTGAATACAGAATTCATTCCCAGATGTGATACTGCCTTTGTTTATCTGTGAGTAGCAAGTGTTGGATGTGATACTGTCTGTGTTTTTGCTATTGCTGTTCCTCGGGCCCTGGCAGCACATGTGCACATTCTTGTCACAAAATAACTTCTGTAGGAGCAGCCTGTACATTGCTAGAGTGGATGGCAAATTGATGAGATGAAACATAGCTCAGTTAATTAGAGCAGTTCGTTGAAGACGAATGTGTCAGACCATAGGTGCAGAGAAAACGGCGACACAACGCATTTCCATTCTCTGGACTATATCCTGCTGGAAATCTAGAATGGATCATGGTCCTGCTACAAGAGAGATCAAGCAGGAGTTTGAGAATAAACTCTGAAGAAGAAGACATGACATGACAAATCACCAACATGGAAGTGTTGCGCCTCACTCAGCTACCATCTGTATTGGAAACACTCAATATAAATAGATTCAGCTGGCTGGATCACGTCCACAGAATGTCAAAGTGCCCCATCCCAAAACAAGTACCATTTGGGAAACTGGCTGAATGCCATCGAGCCAGTGGTAGACCAATGCCGAAGTATAAAGACATCCGCAAATCCTCAATGAAAGGCTTCCACATAGAATCCAAAAACTTGGAACACGGTCGAAACTCGGGATGTCTGGAGGCAGGACCTGCGTGTGGTAGCAAAATTGTTCAGAAATAATATATTTAAAAATTGGAAGAAAAAAAAAAGAGAAAGACGCAAACACAAATTTTCCGTTGCAGTGATATAGTTTAAAAAGTCCCCATCTCCGGAGAAAATATTCAACGGATAGCTTCTTCTTATTGCTAAATGGCCGTCTGCAAGATGCACAAGGCCATATAGACATGTTTCCAGTTTGTGAGTTTTACCTAAATTATAGATTGACTTTGGAGTTGAAATAATCACAAAATTGCTGAATGACATATATAATAGTGGAAACATACCCGATGACTTAATGAGGTCCATATTTATAGCCTTACCTAAGAAACCAGGGACCACCGAATGTGGAGAACACCATACAATCAGCCTCATGAGCCAAATAACCAAAATACTTCTCAGAATCATCATGAAGAGAGTGAGAAACAAAGTAAAATCAGAAATAAGTCCAGAACAATGTGGCTTTGTAGAAGGCAAAGGTATCAACAATGCTATTTATATATTGAGAACACTAATAGAGAGGTCTATAGAGGTAAAAATAGATCTGTACCTCTGTTTTATAGACTATCGTGTACCCCTTGTCCAAGTTCGAGTCTCACACCACGCGTTTGAGAGCAAGGCGTTCTCGAGCTGAGCGTCCTTGTCCCAATAGCGCCTGAGCCCATCAGATACTGAACCCTTTCTCTCTTTAAGTGTATTTCCGGTGTAGGAAAACCTGACAGTAGAGTTGGGCCAGGACTACCATCGTTGTCCCTTTCTTGCCTAAGCCCATCGGGTACAGAACCCTTTCTCTTTGCAAGCATATTTCCGGTTTAGGAAGGCTCGACATTAGAGTTGGGTTAGGTCTTCTTGCTTTACCAAACGCCAATGGATGGGTCTGGGTCTCTGCCTGTAAGGAACTCTGGTAACTAGAAGCCCGTGTCGAGCTGACGGAGCTTGTAGTTCCCCTTTCCTAGGGACTTTTCACTTTCTATTTGCAGTTCGCGCTGCCCTCTAGCGCTGTTCTGCCCTTTCATTGTACTCTGTATGAAATATATTTGTCTCTCGCCATGCATTTACCTTTACGTGCATTTTACATTGGCCGCCCCTCCAATGTTCGGACTGGACTGACTAGCTTCACTGTATGTCGACAGTGTCGCTATATGTGGTGCTGCTGATGGTGTCGGAGATATTGTCTGTCTCTTGTGCAGTCAAATCTCTTTCCATCTGCTACCTCCACATTCTCGGACACGATCCCCAAATGATTTGGCCAGAATCAGCACGAGCTGCTGTATTTCTGTTTCCAGGGTGCACCGCGTGGAGGTACATTTGGGATCTTGGTTATCTGCTAACCCTGGGTCCGCCTAGAGCAATGCGTTCCCTTTGCACCCCACGTTTGTATTAAAATTGATTCAAAATTTCTTCAAACTTCAAACAGCTGAAATCACTTGTGTTCCAAGTATCTCAAAGGGCGGGGGGATACAAGACTAATAGCGCTATGGCCTGCAATGCAATATTGTAAGACAGGGATTCTCATTCTGCAAAACGAGTTCTATGCTGCTATGAAGGAGCGCAGTAGCCCAGTTGATAGTGAGTTTGCTTGCTATCACCGGGTAGCAGTATGTCGGGTTCGAAACCATGTCCGGACAATAAAATCCGGGTTGTGATTTCTCACTTGACACAACCACTCATCCGTCGACTCAGCTGTAAATGAGCACTTATTTTTCAAGGAACAATCGAGGGTGGAAGGAGGAGAGGGGAATAGAGATTTGGAAGATTGCTAACATCAACCATGGTGTGGGCGGGATTTTCCTCTGAGTGGCGGAGGATAACGTCAGTGAAACATAGACGTCATATGAGGAAACTCAACCACTTTCATACAACTTGTCTCAGAAAAGTTATGAACGTCAGATGGCAAGACAAGATTCCAGATACAACTGTCCTTGATAGATCTGGTGTCCCTAGGATTGACACTATTCTGATTGAGACACAGATTCATTGGGCAGTCATCTGATACGTATGATAGATCATCGTCTGCCAAAGATACTTCTCTATGGTGAGCTGGAGAAGGGTACAAGATCTGAATGTAGCCAAAAGAAGCGCTACAGGTACTCGTCAAAGACCTCACTGAAAGCGTTTGAAATAGACCAAGACACATGGGAAGAACGTGCACAATATAGATCTACATGACGCCATACAGTCTAAAATACCACATCATATTGTGAAAATATGAGAAATACAGCAGTTCAACAGTGGAGAGCAGATAGAAAGTTACAAGTAGTCTAAAAACATTATACATTGGTCATTCCATGCCTGGATTGTCAAAAGCATTTGAGGCTCGAATATGGTTTATTAGTAATCTGCGCACGCATAGACATGCGCATATCTCTAATTGAATTTCAAAAGTGGATGTAACATATGGTCATCATCATCATGTGATGGACGAACAATATTCAGTATGGCACCGCTACGACCCTGTCGGGTTATGGGTCTTATTAAGGAATGCTTTGCTTTCGCCATACGATTTCATATGTGCTTCAGAGCACTAGTTGTAATATGTTGTTGTACCATTCAAGCTTTGTTGTACACACCGACACAAATCGTGTGTGCAGGCAGTGTGTACGGTACAATGAGAAGGTTATATGACAAAAAAATAAATATATAGGCCTATTTTAAAAGGGCTCAAATAGAATAAAGAATTGACTTCACTGTACTCGGTTCACCAAATATGTACTACGCTCCTCTCAATGACGCGGCACGCCACTTACCGAGAGTACCAGTCATAACACGTAACTCCGTAGCTCACAACGGTATTTACCAGGATCTCCGAGAAAAATCCACTTTAAAACAAGACAACTTTAGTCGTATTTGAACACGCGACCTAATGGCAACACTGTTTACTTTCCATGTTGGTCGTAGGATAGTACTAAGGAGGTTATGGGATGGAGTTTGCTGTCAAGGTCGCACAGAAGTCATGTTGAAGTCGAGTGTGTCAGGCTGAAAGCGCAGCACAGCCGTAAACTATGACACAACGCATTCCGTTGCCTGGACTACATCCTGTTAATATTAAGGAGTATGAGACCGAACACAGAAGAAGATTAGGTCCTACACGTGGCCGGTGCTCGCCGTCTGAAAATACTGAAAGATTAGGTCCTACACGTGGCCGGTGCTCGCCGTCTGAAAATACTGAAAGATTAGGTCCTACACGTGGCCGGTGCTCGCCGTCTGAAAATACTGAAAGATTAGGTCCTACACGTGGCCGGTGCTCGCCGTCTGAAAATACTGAAAGATTAGGTCCTACACGTGGCCGGTGCTCGCCGTCTGAAAATACTGAAAGCCCTTGGTGTAGGAGATCACTAAGTAATATAAACAATGGTAGATCTTCTTCTCTTGTTCTCAAACTCCTGCAATTTAGATAAAGCCCAGAGAACAAAATGCGTTGTGTGATGGTTTACAGCTTGACTGTAATATCTGCTCTTTGCAGCCGGACATTTCCGACTTTAGAATGGCTTCTGGGTTACTTTGACCCACTATGAAATGTGACAGTCAACTGTCAAACATCCTTAGTCGCTTAGTACGACGTGCCTGGCAGGTAACAGTTGCTTTTCTTTGCTTCTCTTCGGATCAATTATGTTTATGAAAGAAACGTGGGTGGTAGTCCAGATATCCAGCTGGACACATTATTCAGTCTTGGGGGCCATCTCCTGCGAATTCGGATCAGATGCCATGGCATAAATTGCAACAAAATAAAAATAAAGTCGCTGTTTCTTATACCTCTTTATGCATTGCAGCGTCAGAAGAGTTCTCTGAAGATGATCTTTTTATCTGCCTCATATATGTGTTTCCGTTGATTTTTTTTATGTTATCCATCTTTTGCAAGGTCTGCCCCTGGCTTTGTATCCATCGTGCCTGTATATCAATTCCTTTTTGAGTGACACTATCTGATGGTAGCCTAGAAGCATGTGAAAACCACTTAATCTGTTTTCTGATGTAATCCAGGATTGGCACTGTGACTGTTAGTCTTCTGATGTTTTCATTTCTGATTCTGTCTCTTATTGTTACTCCAAGAATTCTACGTAGACATGTCATTTCTTTTGTAACAAATTTTCGTTTGTCTTTTGTTGTTAGTGTTCACGTTTGACATTGGTAGCACAGTGATGGTATGATGATCATTTTATATAGTGCAGTTTTAGTATTTATGTTCACATGCTTGTGTTTGTAAATAGGAAACATCTGTCCTAAAGGAATGAAAAGTAAAGGACAATCCTTTTCAATGACCAAGATTAAAGATCAGGGTTTGAAATGCGATATTACTAAAAGTGAACATTTTGGTGGGTGCAGAAGAATGATGGTCAACCAGCAGAGGACCGGTACTGTCAGCAGATGCGTAATGGCGGATACACTCAGGGAGAGATCGGAGCAACTATGGACGTGTCCAGTTTGCAGTGATAATGATACGACGACTAACTAACAAACTATCTGTCCTAAGATCTGGTATGCTATATTGCATCTGTGTTGGATCTCTTTTGTGTTTTTCCCATTTGATGATATGATGCTTCTAAGGTAAGTAAATTCTTTCAACTGTGTAAGTTGTTGATCATTGATAAAAATAGTGTTTCTTTATGTTTTTTGCGATTGACATTACCTCAGTTCTTTCTGTGTTTATCTTCATGCATGCATTGTGGAGTCTCTTGTTTGAACGCAATTAATCTAACACTGTTCATGTTATATTCCCGTCATGCTAATTATGTATTATCTTAATCAAGTTTTTGCGTTAAATACAGTTCCGAATACAATTTTGTTTAAAGGATGAACAAATCAAATAGGACATGAGTCGTACTGAGGTAGTACTGTAAATAGCCACGATCACAGTGTAGGTGTTATGTTTGGGATCGGCGTCCGAACTTTGACCCTTACTACGATTGGCTGACACACAGGGCGGTGAATTGGTGGAGGTAGAATGTAGATCGTCTGTCAACGAAAGGACCAGGACAAGTTTTATTTTGTGACACTTTAGAATAGTTGACAAGAAATTATAGTAGAAAGTCTTCTGGTTTTATTTTTATTTATGTATATTGATTTGTTCAAACTACCTACAACGTTCTTGAAGTGTTGTTTTTGTGAATAATGTAAATGAAGTGGTTACAGAACATCCATTTGACGAAGCAACTATTCGTAGCAGTCTGCTCAACAAAATGTGAGTCAAATAGAAACTCGCGAGGAATTACGAATTATTGATATTTATTTTGTGATAACAGTGCATAAAAATAATCAAAAGCAGTACCGATTTAGGTATATGTTCGAATATTGTAAAACCATACGGTCATATACGTGAGTTAATCCTTAGAAAATGAGTTCTTCAAGTGATATTATCCCAGATGATTATTCATCTTATATGAACAACAATGGTGACATTATGGTGACATCCAAGACTACGCTAAATAGTATCAAATCAGTTCAGGAAAATCCTTTTTTCAAACATTTTGGAATTAAACATAATATTCCCCCAGTTTCGCGGAGAAATCGTCGTCCAGATGCGTACACACAATCAAATCGACACAGTTTAAATGGTCCTTGTCTATTTGGTAACGACGACATTGGCGAATACCGGCCCATGTCTGGTTTTGTTCATAAATTGTTAGACAAATTTTCATTACTCAGTGCCACCAGAGATGATCCAGTAACATCACAGTTATTGTATAAACGGTCTTCAAGTCTGGATCAGGTTGAAAATGAAATAACAAGCAAACAGGACATGGTTCCAGGTACAAGTTTAATCCCAACCTTTGATAAATCCTCCAACTTATTATCTACAACACTCTCTTCAAAGTTCAGCAGTACTGAGAATTTAGCTCACACATATGAGAAACCACCATCATCACAAAGTAATGCGGTTTTGCTTCAGCGTACTGAACATGGTACATACAGAAACAAACAGCTGACAGCTTCCATTTGTACAAAAAATAGTGACTTGTCTGGAAACTCTATTATTGAAAAAACAACAGAACCTTCCATAGGTTTTACAAATGATGACACTAACAAATATGATGGGCAATCAGATTCATTTGCGAATCATGAGATTGTGTCTAAAGATGAACTACCAAAACCTAATACAGTTCTTACAGTTCGCAACATTTTTGAAACTGCTTTTCAAACTGGTTCACTCATTAGGAGATACAAGTCAGACCAGTCACTGTCATCGTCAATTAATACTGACAGTGTACCATACCAGACAGAGGTGCCTGTGTCAAGTCAGGAGGCTTTTTCAAAACAAAATATACAAGGCTCTTTACTAAAACATCTTGGTGAGAATAATGCAAAACAAATCTTACAGTCAAGTAGTGTCCCCACCTCACAGTCATTTGATCATTTAAAACATCAGTCAGATTCCCACTCGCACATCAGATCAGAAGATGTCAGATCCCCTGCTGGAAAAATTTCCATAAATCCCGAAAGAAATGATGTAAAATCAGTAACATATTCACAAGAAAACAGTCATTTAATATCAAATTCTGAACCAGTCTTTGATAATAAACCACATGGTTCCAAAGTTAACATTCCATCAGGGGCTAAATCTTCCAATCTTCAGAATTCTGTACCATCTCCACATTCCTCGGCAAGTGTTAGCCCAACCAAAATTAACAAACAAAGTTCTCCAGTTCGACCAGAACCTCTATTATCATCTGCTTCAACCACGTACCATAAATCACGTCCCGTTGTGTCTGTCGCTCCATACAAAGACAAACCAGACGATAAAAGTTATGATCAAGCAACAATAATATCCACAGCTTCAAAACTAAGACATGAGAAATCACAGCGAGGAGATTATTACACAGAGCTCAATGATGTGACAAAACTAATAAACGATAACAACCAACAGAGTAATATTCTTTTAAAGGAGGCAAAGATGATTTTTGAGAACAATAGTAAGCTAGAAAATCGCCCAAACAACAGAATGTTATCCCATGGAAAGAACCATGATAAAAGTACAGAGAATAATTTAACAAATAAAATAGTAACTGCAAAAAATCATTTGTCAGTTGTAGAAACTAGGAATGCTCCAGTTGTAAAAGCTGGGAATGAACCAGTGATCACTTTGAATAAAGAACATATGTTGATAAATACAAGATCTGGAAGTCCAGAGAGAGAATCTGAGTTGAAGTCCATATCATTAATTGCATCTTCGAGATCAAAATTAACAAATCCTAAAAGAGTAGCTCCACAACCGCCAGCGCAGCTTCAATCAAATAAAAACACTGTGACACCTATAATCACTCTGAGATCACAAGATCCTGACAATGATCTGACACACACTGTTACTTCAAGAAATGTATACCCCATTACAAAAAATCAACACTCTAAGGAGGATCTAAGCAAGAATTCATCGCATAACATGATCTCTGATGGAGATGTACAGCTGGATACTGAGAGAGACATAACTGGGCCTCACAAACGGTCACATGCTAAAGATCCGGCAACAATGAATGAACAACCATTAAAGAAAGTTATCAAAGAAATATCAGAATCTCAGGAACAGCCGGTTAAAGGAATCCCAAGCATAATATCTCAACGATTAAAGAACCAGAATTCGAACCCAAGCCATGTGGCTTATGATGTTATAAAGTCATCAGAAAATATTGCCAGCACAAACACAGATCTGTACCCAAGGACACTTCTTAATCCAGTGGGAACTAACAATATTAGGTCTTACTCGGATCATTCTCAAAAAGACACCATTAGCTCAGAAACCGAAAATGAAATTTTCGCAATTCGAACAAAAATGGAAGCTAATCGTTCCAAGGTTGGTGGCCCAGCTCAGATCTTTGACAGCAGTCAGTTGAAAAGGAAAAATAAGGATAAAAAGAAGGAACAGAGTACACAGAAAGAAGGATTAGTACCACTCTTAGATCTGTCTGCTATTACAGGTGATGGAATGGAGTATCGACCACAGATGGCTTCTGTCAAACCGTGCAACATTATTTTTGTGGGAGAGAATGCTAAGACTTCAAGATCTCTTTTAGACAAGAAACGGAAAATCAAGGTAATCTTTATGTGCCAGCCTTCTTCAGTCACCGGTCTTCTGAAGTCCTCAAGCTACCTATCTGTTGGTTTATGTTACCTGTTTGTTTGCTTATATCACCTGCTAATCTTCATATGTCATCTGTTCTACTGCTTAATGTCACCTGATTGTCTTCTGTTGTCACCTGTCTGTGGGTGTTACTTGTCTATCTTGTCAACCTCTTCCTGCTAATTTAACCTGCATACTTATGTTACCTGTAGTGTCTGCTTACATAACCTACATCTTATGTTTATGTCACCTGTCTGTCTGCTTATATCGCCTACATATTTTTATCATCTGTATGTCACTTATATCGCCTACATGTTTTTATCATCTGTATGTCTGCTTATATCGCCTACATGTTTTTATCATCTGTATGTCTGCTTATATCTCACATCTTATGCCACCTGTCTGCTTATGTCACATGTCTTATGTTACCTGTCTACTTATATCTCACCTACATCTTATGCCACCTGTCTGCTTATGTCACATGTCTTATGTTACCTGTCTACTTATATCGCCAACATGTCTTGTCACCTCTGTATCTTATGTCACCTGTGTGTCTTATGTCACCTGTGTATCAAGTTACCTGTGTGTTTTATGTCACCTGTGTGTCTTATACAATGTTACCTGCCGTGTTATTTTTCTGTTGTTATATTTTGTGAGATTTTGTTTGTTTGCAGTCCTTAAAGGAGGGCAAGTCAATCAGTAAGTTACAAAGTTCTGTGGGATGGCAGGAAAATGTATTAGGTGGTTCTAAAGGTTAAATTAGAGGACAACAGCATCAAACTTTGTTCCCATTCATTTTTATGGGAGTGTGTGTGCAATCAAAGAAGAATAGTGGACTTTTAATTTTTTCTTTATGTTTTGGGCTCAAGGAATTGCTTCATGTTTATGCTGACAATTGTTTGTCCCGTAAAGTGGGCAGAAAAACTTTCTCAAGGACGCTCTAAAATTGTGGATGCAATCCAATCTGGCCATCCTGTTCAGATTGCATAAGATGCATCCATGCAGCGGGTGGAGGAGATGATTAGAGGTGATAGGCGAGTAACGATAGACTCTGTTTCAGCTGTAATAGGGTGCTTACATGGATCAACATACAGCATAATGCATGATATATTGAAATTTAAGAAAGAGGTAGGTACAGAGACGAACACAGAATGGACCAATTAGGCATGTCCTTGCAGCATCTCTGTCTGTACACAGAGGAAGGAGAAGACATGCTGAACAGGATTATTACTGGGGATGAATCATGGGTGCATCATCACTACCAACCCGAATCAAAGCTTGCTTCAACACAATGGAAACATCTTTCTTCTTCTTTGCCTTGTGTCCAAACATTCAAGGTTACACTATCAGCAGGGAAAGTTATGCTGACCGTGTTCTAGGATTGTCAAAGAGTTCTAACCAATTTCAAGAAGAAAGGCGACAATGTGAATTCTGAATGGTACTGTGAAGTTTTGTCGATGCTTTGGGATGCAATTCAAAGAAAATATCCAAGCCTACTGACTTGAAGTGAATGGATTAGAGCAGTCATGGATACCTCTGAAAAGACGAGGAGGAAGTTGAATGTGACAACATACCGGTACATATTCAGAGAATGGTAGAAATGGGAATGACTAGAGGCGATGGGAGAAAGTGCTCCCTCTCCAGAAAAATCAGAACGTGTAATCAGCAACTGACTGGGACACTGAGCTTATCAACTTTAGATGGCTGACAGAACGGCAAGCAGAGCATATATGGGAATGCCCCCAGTGCTGTGATGCTTGTTCCTAATCAAGAATGAAGGGTTCTGCTGACTAGAGGAGTACGGCTCTTTCATGACAATGCCAGACTACATACAGCTCATTTATCTCAGGATACAATTGATCATCTAGGTTGGGAAGTTCTGGAATATCCACCTTACAGCCCAGACTTAGTGTCCCTAGCGGTTTTCACCTTTTTGGTCCACTGAAAACCAACCTTGGTGGTAGACATTTTGCTAATAATGCAAAAGTTGAATGTGAAGTCCCGCCGAAGACGGATGTGTCGGGCCATTGGCGCAAATAAAACGGCGACACAACGCATTTCCATTCTCTGGACTACATCCTGCTGGAAATATAGTAGTACCATGGTCCTGCTACAAGAGATATCCAGCGGGAGATTGAGAATGAACGCTGAAGAAGAAGAAGAATGTGAAGTGAAAATCTGGTTTAGAAAACAGATCACACAGTTCTATACAGCAGGTTTGGGAGGACTGATAAAATGATGATTCTATACAGCAGGTTTGGGAGGACTGATAAAATGATGATTCTATACAGCAGGTTTGGGAGGACTGATAAAATGATGATTCTATACAGCAGGTTTGGGAGGACTGATAAAATGATGATTCTATACAGCAGGTTTGGGAGGACTGATAAAATGATGATTCTATACAGCAGGTTTGGGAGGACTGATAAAATGATGATTCTATACAGCAGGTTTGGGAGGACTGATAAAATGATGATTCTATACAGCAGGTTTGGGAGGACTGATAAAATGATGATTCTATACAGCAGGTTTGGGAGGACTGATAAAATGATGATTCTATACAGCAGGTTTGGGAGGACTGATAAAATGATGATTCTATGCAGCAGGTTTGGGAGGACTGATAAAATGATGATTCTATGCAGCAGGTTTGGGAGGACTGATAAAATGATGATTCTATGCAGCAGGTTTGGGATGACTGATAAAATGATGATTCTATGCAGCAGGTTTGGGATGACTGATAAAATGATTATTCTATGCAACCGGTTTGGGAGGACTGATGAAATAATGAGTCTATGCTGCAGGTTTTGGAGGAATGATAAAATGATGATTCTATACAGCTGGTTTGGGAGGACTGATAAAAGGATAAGTGCTTCAATGTTGGTGGAAATTATGTTGAAAAATAAAAGGGACTATGCAGGTTTAAAAATAATTGGTTCCCAAGTTGTTATCGTATTTATTAATGTCAACTAGTCAGCCGACCTACTGTCCTATTGTTCCGACCTGCAACGTCTCACTCTGTTACATGTGGTGTTAACACACACAAAAATATAAATAACAGTATACAAGACATTTTCTACCATAAGGTTTTCTTCAAGAGTATACAGAACAAACAATAGAATTGTTTGCTCACTGTTTGTTCTGTATATTCTTGAAGAAGACCTTATGGATGAAACGTTGAAAATGTCTTGTGTATTGTTATTTGTAATTTTTTGTGTGTTAACACCACATAGTACGATAGTTATAGTCTGTTAGTCGGTGTCAAGTAAAACTTCAAAACATGTGTTCTGCGTAAGTAGAGCATCGTCATTAAGGGCTGTCTCCGCAACGAAGGTTGGCTGCAACAGAGCTCCAACATCTCCTGTCTCTTGCCTTGGTAATTTCACTCTGTTAGAGTGCAACCTGTCCATCTCGTGATGCTACTCTCCTACTTGTATCTCTGCCTACCTCTTTCTCACCTTCCCTCGACTTTACCCTCAAGTAAGGTCTTCAACAAGGTGTCATATTGTCTTTTAATGCCCAAAATATTATATTTGCCTGGTCTTTATTTCCTTTAATAATTATTTCTTCATATTAAGTGTTAGAACCTCTTTGTTTGTTTTTTTCTCTTTCCATGATGTTCTCCCTATTCTTCTATATATCCACATCTCAGTGTCTTCTAATTGTTTGTTTATTGTCCATGTTTCTGAGCCATACATTAATATAGAATAGATGTAGCATTTTATAATTCTAATTTTTAACTTGTTTGTAATTTGTTTAGATATTAATAATTTCCTCATGTCATTGAAGGTACTTTTAGCCATTCCTATTCTCTCTTTAACTTCTGTTTCACATCTGCCATCATTTGTGACTATGTGTCCAAGATATTGATACTGTTTTACTTGTTGTAGTTTCTCTTCATGTATGTTTATGTTTACCTCCTGTTCTTCTGTGTCTTTGCTGATTATCATGGTTTTTGTTTTTTGGATATTTATATCCAGTCCATATTCATTACTTGATTTATCGACTTGATCTATTAGTCTTTGTAGTTCATGTTCACTTTCTGCTAAAACTAAGAACAGTGTCATCTGCATATCTCAGGTTATTATTTTGTCACTGACCTTGAATCCTGGTATTTCTTCATCATCATCATCAGGTGCCATGCCGGGTGGCATAGGCGGTCATTGCTCTCCACAGCTCTCTGTCCACAGTATTATGTATCAAAGTCGTTGTTGTTTCTTTGCCGTGCCAGGTTGTCAAACTGTCTAATATTTTCTCACGTTGTCACCCTCTGTCTCTGGTGCCTTCAATCTTGCCTGTTGTGATTATGTTCTCTAAACCTGCCTGTCTTATGAAGTGGCCAAAAAAAGAAGATTGCCTTTTTCTTATATTCTTGATTAAGGTCTGTTTCGTATTTAACTCTTTTAACACCTCTAATTTAGTTTTTCTGGCAGTCCATGGTATTCTCAGCATTCTTCTGTAGAACCACATCTCTGTTGCCTCCAATCTCCCACTTTCCAGTTTGTTTATTGTCCAACACTCGCACCCATATGTTAGTATAGGGGTTATATAGCACTGCAGAGCTCTCTTTCTCACCTCTAATGACAAGGTCATATTACACAGTATATTTTTCATTTTTCTGAATGTTGTTTTTGCATGTCCTATTCTGCATCTTATTTCTGTTGAACTTCTTCCATCTGCTGTAATAATTGTCCCTAGATATTTGAATTGGTGGACCTGTTTTAATACTATATCATTCACTATGATCTTGCAAGGTGTGTTATTTTCTTTCTTTGAAATAACCATTACTTCTGTTTTCTTGATATTTAGGAAGAGGCCTTTCTCTTTGCTTTCTGTGACTACTACTTTAATTAAGTTTTGAAGGTCTTCCTCACTTTTTGCAATCAGAACAGTGTCATCCGCATATCTCAAATTATTTATGTTATGTCCTCCCACTGATATTCCTGGGATGTCTACTATTGCACGCAATATGTTTTCACTGTATAGAGAGAACAGGTCTGGTGAAAGCACGCAACCCTGTCTGACTCCTTGTTTTATTTGTTGAAAAGGGCCAAATTGATTTCCTACTCTTATTGCTGCTGTTTGTTGCTAGTACATGTTCTTGATTATTCTTAAATCCTTGCTGTCAATGTTCAGATTCTCTAGCATGTGTATAATTTCTTATATATGTTTAAAGATATTCTCTTTGTAGATATTAAATAGGTTGGGTGAAAAAATACATCCTTGTCTTACCCCTCTTTTTTACCATTCTACATAAGTACTACTGTTATAAAGCTTTACCTGTTATTGAACATCAAATCTACATACACATAATGCTAGTACATACAGTGTACATACTCTATTCAACAGAAAACCTTAGTAGATGACATGCCTTTATATTAAGGCTCTCTTTTGGAAGCTTTGTAGCATGTCATCTATACAATTATAGACTCCCACTGAGTAGAAGTAGAATTATATACCTGCACTTGTCGTCTGTGATATATATGTGGTCATGTACCTTGATAAAGGCCTTTCGGTCGAAACGTCGATTTGTGTGTGTGCCTATGTTTGTTTCGTATTATTAGCAACACTTTATTACCAGTACCTTGTTTCAAGCTTTACCTGTTGGACTTAGTTTTGAAAGTTCAGGCCCCCCCCCCCCCCCACTGCACTTAGAAATAAAGAGCTACTCGGTCGCAATTCCTGTGGTTCTCAAACAAAACATACTATTAATATTCCAGTGGTGCTGGATACATGCTTATTAGTAAAAACTATTCGTATAACACTGCTTGTGGTTGGTGTCTCATGTACCTATCTGGTTGGAGTATGTAGTGTAATATTTTATAATCTGATTGTGATTAAACCAAACCTTGGCTATTGACAGAGTATTAACAGACCTTCTAGCTGAATAAATGAAGCATTCTTTCGTTACTTTTCTTGACTTGATTATTCTCATGTTTGCCGTTGGCCAATATTTATATACTTGGAATCGCATGTCAAAAATAGCTAAGGCTACTCCCAGGTATATAAATAGTCTATTGTCTATCCCCAGGTGATTGATGGTTGATTGCACTCACACTTGCCGTTAAGCGTAGATGTGGGAGCATAATCTGTCGTTCCAAGGCCAGATGTGTTGCTGTGGTTGCATTTAGTCCATGTTTGTTTAAGGCTATCTTGATGTTTTCTATCCACCGTTTCCTTGGTCTACCTTTGGCTTTATGCCCGGATATTCTTGTGTTAAATGTTCTTATTGGTATTTGGTTGTCTTCGTTCTCATAAGGCCATTTTAAGTTTCTCATAAGTGACAGAACCATTTTACTTGCTGTCTCTCAATATGTTCGATACATGATATTATACCAACTCTTTTCCTAATTTCTTCATTTCTTAATTTATCTAGTTTGGTAACCATTGCAGCTTTCCTCAGACACTTCATGTCACATGTGACGATTTTTCTTTGCTGCAAAGCTATTAAAGACCATGTTTGACATTGGTAGCACAGTGTGGGTATAAAAATTGTAGATATCTGTTTTTTTATTTCCATCTTGATCTTTGGGTGAAGAAGTAATGGTGGAAGTTGGTAGGTCACAGTGTTTGCTTTCTGGCACCTTGTTTCTATTTCTCTGTCTAGTCTTCCATCTTCAGAAAAAATGCTGCCTAAATATTTAAATTCTTTGGCTTGTTTCACTTTGGTGTTATCTATTGTTATATCCATTTGTGTTGCAGATTTGCTAATTTTCATAACTTCTGTTTTTGTACATTAATTTTCATGTTGTACTTCTGACATGCTAATAGCAATGCATTGATGTGCTTTTGCAAAGTTTCCTCATCTTTTTATATTAAACTTTGATCATCAGCAAATAATAGTTCATTGTTACGTTCCTCATCAGGTTTATTTTCAATGTTTTCCTGTTTTTTTATATGAGCTTCTTTTATTATTCTGTCCATGTATATGTTGAAAAGTAGGGGTGAAAGTACGCATCCTTGTCTTACTCCAGATCTTGTTTCAAAAGGTTCAGTCATTCCATCTGTTGTTCTTACTGAGCTGTGGCATTTTTGATATATCACATTTATATTATCTAACAGTTGTCCTCTGATGTTATACATTTTTAAGGTTTCCCATAGAATGTTTCTATCTACTCTGTCGAATGCCTTTTCCTGGTCTACAAATACTGTGTTCAAATCTTGATTGTATTCGATATATAAATAGTAACCAATGGAAAACGCACCGAATAATTTTTTTTTTTGGGGGGGGGGGAAGAATATAGGCCCACTTGAGATCTTTGTTACCTCTATTATTTATGATAATGTGTCCTGATATAACCTAATTGAACTATTGTCCGCTGGTTGAAAGGGGCACGACTCTCCAAAAGAGAGGTTAACTCATTAACTACCTACTACGTACCGAATGATGGCCTGTGTACGTTTAGCATTTAGGTCTTCTATATCCAACGGTCACAACCAAACCGACTCGGATATGGTAATGAATGTGGTGTTCCACTGACAAGACTTCATTACGATAACACCGGTAACCGTGGCCGGTCGTGTGGGCTGGGGCAGCTCTATAATAGTAACCAGGTTATGTATCCGTGACCGGTCGTGTGGGCTGGGGCAGCTCTATAATAGTAACCAGGTTATGTATCCGTGACCGGTCGTGTGGGCTGGGGCAGCTCTATAATAGTAACCAGGTTATGTATCCGTGAATGGTTATAGGTTGTGGTTGTGTTTCTTCAAAAGTGCACTGTTGGGGAGATAACTCTAGGGAAGGTTTTCCAAATTCTCCCCCCTTGTAACCTTGCTATATGACCCTAGCATTTATAGTGGTAGTCTATTTCAGAGTTGACTTTTCTCAAATGTTGGATATTAGTCCAAATCTCTCCTTGATTTTAGTCAAAATCTCTCCTTGATATTAGTCTAAATCTCTCCCGGATATTAGTCCAAATCTCTCCCTAATATTAGTCCAAATCTCTCCCTGATATTAGTCCAAATCTCTCCCTGATATTAGTCCAAATCTCTCCCTAATATTAGTCCAAATCTCTCCCTGATATTAGCCCAAATCTCTCCCTGATATTAGTCCAAATCTCTCCCTGATATTCCCAAGTGTTCTCTTTCTGAAAGAATTTTAATATTTCTTCAGATCTGGTGGATTTCGTCGAGTCAACTCTCAAAACTGTTACTCTTCCAAGTTTCTATTTCCCCTCAATTAGCGCGTCGGCTTCAATTCTTTTCATACAACTTATCAATAAAGATATATCACATCACCTGTTAGAGTCAAATTAACCTCAGAGTTAACTTAATTTGAATGTTAATGATCACGTATATAGTTAGTTTATAACATTGTTTTTATTGCAACTAAAATCAATCCTGTTAATTAACCATCAATAATACAAGTGTGTTCAATAATAATACAAGTTACTTTTTAACATATACTTAGAGCACATCATACAAGAGACATTACATGACTACAACACGTCTATATCGATCGGAGGTCGCCCTATTTGCAACTTGCGTTTCGCTGATGATATTGATCTTATAGCTGGGTCAGAACAATCATTGCAAGAATTAACATCAAAGTTAGAAAAAGTTACCAGCAAGTACGGAATGGAAATCAATTCAGATAAGAGCAAAATCTTGGTAAACAGCAGAGAGACAGAAAACCAGACTAATATCATGATGAATGGACATAAGCTTGAAGAGGTGAATACCTTCAAATACCTCGGATCCAGTATATGCAGTGATGGTAAATGCAAAGCAGAACTAAAAATAAGGCTGGAGATGGCTTTAGCGTCCTTGTCAAGGCTAACTGTGATTTGGAAAAGCAACATCAGTGTTGGAGTGAAAATCAAACTGTATAGGTCGCTGGTGCTTTCCGTTGTGTTGTATGGTTGTGAGAGTTGGACACTCACTGCGGACATGGAGAGAAGATTACAGGCTTTCGAGTATAAATGCTACAGAAGAATTCTACAAATTTCCTATAGGGAACATAAGACCAATGTGTACATAAGAAATAAAGTAGAGATGTGTGCAGGTGTCCAGGAGCCATTGCTTTCAATAGTGAAACGACGAAAACTAGCATGGTTCGGACATGTATGCAGGCACGATTCCTTGTCAAAAACAATACTGCAGGGAACTGTCGAGGGTGGAAGAAGCAGAGGAGGACAAATAAAGACATGGACAGACAACATCAAGGAATGGACAGGGCTAGATATTTCCACACTCATCCGCATCGCTGAGGATATAATTCGCTGGAGGACTCTGTGTGCTGAAGCCTCCAATGTGGTATCCCTACGACCCTGAAGGGTTATGTGTTTTATTGATTGATTGAATACACGTGTCACACATTTCAACGTAATCTTAGAACATCCCTAACAAATCTATAACAACTACGAAATAATATTATAGAGTTAAACAGAACCATGTCCTATCTGTCTTTATCCCCTGGTAGGAGTACACGTCAGTAGATTCCTATCGAGAGAGCGTCTAGCTTTGTGGAAATAACGTATTTCTCTTAACACATAGAAATGTGTTTATCAGAACAATCAATGAGTTTCTCTCTGTTCGTTTATATGCCAGTGGATCCATCCTTAACGTTGCAAATGTTGAAAGTAGAAGTGGTTGAATGAACCGTGTAAGTTCCATAGATATCTTCATAGATTGAGCATACATTTTGATGGATATAGAGTTCTGAAATTTTTATGGTAGTTAAGGCTGAGCTTAGTCACATTGTCATTGTCGATCGAGAAAGAAGATATATATATATAAATAACACTGAGGGCCAAACATATAATTATAAATCTATCTAAGAGAGCCATCTCCAGAAAACTCTTCTACCCCTGACGTACTGAAAGGCAACAAAGGGTTTAGCGAATAAATAGATAGATAGACAATTAGAAGACAAAATTGATGCCTTTGAGATGTGGGTATATAGAAGAATAGGGAGAATATCATGGAAAGAGAAGAAAACAAATAAAGAGGTGCTAAAAACACTTAATATGAAGAAAGAACTACTAAGAGAAATAAAGATCAGGCAAATAAAATATTTTGGACACATTAAAAGACATGACACCTTATTGAAGACCTTACTTGAGGGTAAAGTCAAAGGGAAGCGAGCAAGAGGTAGGCAGAGATACAAGTGGGAGAGTAACATTACACGATGGACAGGTTACAGTCTAGCGGAGTGTACCACCAAGACAAGAGACAGGATATGTTGGAGATACGTTGCAGCCAACCTTCGTTGCGGAGACGGCACTTGATGATGATGAGATAGATAGATCTATTCGCTAAACCCTTTATTGCCTTTCAGAGTAAGGGTAGAAGAGTTTTCTGGAGATGGCCTTCGTGTGTGCTAAGTATATTGTGGAGTTTGTCGCCTCTTTTATTTCGGTGGACCATCGTTTTCGTGGTCGGCCTCTAGGTCTGCCTTCCCTGTATCTGTGTAGCATAGCTTGCTGTGGCATGCAGTCTGATGTTAGTCTACTGATGTGTTCAAACCATTTGATCTGTTATCTCTTAATATATTCCAAGATTGGAGTGGTACCCGTTCTTTGTCTAATGTCTTCATTTCTCACTAAGTTTACGTTTATCTTGTGCTGCCGCTGTCCCTGTTTGGCATTGTTAACACAGCATTGTTATAATAATTGTTTTGAATAGTGTTATTTTGGTGTTTAAATCTACAATTTTGTGTATGAAGATTAGTGTCATTTGTCCTATTGCTTGGTATGCTTTGCTACATCTATTGTGTATTTCTTTGCTGCTCTTGCCGTATGTTGTTATATTGCCTCCAAGGTATGTGAATTCTGTCACTTGTTTAAGTCTGTTATGTCCAATACATATGTTGGTGTTTCTTTCTGTTCTTCCTATCTTCATTACTTCGGTCTTCTCTTAATTTACTTCATGTTAAAGGTTTGGTATGTTTGATGTAGTCTGTCTATTTGTCTTTGTAGTTGCTCTTCTGATGATTCTATTAGTACTTCGTCGACTTCAAATAGCAAATTATGACATACGTCTCCTAACTTGCGATTAACCCCTCAGCTCCCCAAGTTTTGTAACACAAGTCTCCTAACTTGCGATTAACCCCTCCGCTCCCCAAGTTTTGTAACAAGTCTCCTAACTTGCGACAGTAATCCATCCGCTCCCCAAGTTTTGTAACACAAGTCTCCTAACTTGCGATTAACCCCTCCGGCCCCCCCCCCAAGTTTTGTAACACAAGTCTCCTAACTTGCGATGAACCCCTCCGCTCCCCAAGTTTTGTAACAAGTCTCCTAACTTGCGACAGTAATCCATCCGCTCCATAAGTTTCTGGTCATTTAATTTGTACCTGTTTGGTTAGGTACGCTTTTTTTTTAAACCACGAATTTGAATCCAGTTTATCTTCGAAGACGGACGTGTCGGGCCATCTGCGCAAAAAAACGCGACACAACGCATTTCTATCCTCTGGACTACATCCTGCTGGAAATCTAGTAGGACCATTGTCCTGCTACAAGAGAGATGAGAGATCCAGCGGGAGTTTGAGAATGAACTCTGAAGAAGAAGAAGAATCCAGTTTAGTCTCCCATATGTTACCCGGGCCCGAAAGAGTAGCAAATAATTTCAACACTGTTTACCTTCCATGCATGTCGTAAGAGATGACTAAGGAGGTTATGGGGTGGGGTTGGTTGTATCCCATCCTATATATGGTCAAAGTGACAGAAGCCGTGCTGAAGTAGGATGTGTCGTGCCGAAAGTGACAGATATCGCAGCAATGTTGTAAACCATGAAACAGCGCATTCCGTTGTCCGGACACAATCCTGGTAAACTACAGGAGTTTGAGAAGGAAGGAAGAGCCCAGTATAGTAATATCAGAACGTACCTCCCCCCCTATTACGGAGGTTATAGTTCAGGTAATCCTGCTACCGCGACACCCGAGACATACTTTATAGTGTCATATTATCTGTTTCTTAGTTAACCTATGGATGTAATACCCAGGTTTTTGTTCATGTCATGAGATTTCCAGTGACGGGTTATTCTGATATCTAGTCATTACGCGTGCCAAACTCTAAGCATTCATTGTCCCCCGGCACAGTCTTCAATGTGATCAGCTGGTTCGTTTCTAAGGGGGTACACATTTGACTGTGCTAGCGTAACCATGTTAAGTAAGACAAGCGGTTACTAAATATTAGGTGGTGTCTTTTGGAAGTAACGGTTGTCATGACATATATTTCTTAAATATTCGGTGTTGTTTTTTGGGGGAGGTATTAGCTGTCATTTATTTCATTGGCATGGCTGAAAACTGACTTTTGTTTTATTTTGTAGTTTAGCTGCCAGCTTTCTGTAAGTTGTTTATTTGAGTGGTCTTTGTTCATTATTTTGCTTCTTGGAACTCGTTGTAAGGAGTGCACTGTTGTATTCTAAAGCAGATCTATCTATCTATCTATCTATCTATCTATCTATCTATCTATCTATCTATCTATCTATCTATCTATCTATCTATCTATCTATCTATCTATCTATCTATCTGCCTATTCTATCTATCGTCATTCCCACTTGTGCCGTTAAGCGTTGTTGGTGGGGGTGAGTTGGAGTTTGTGCGTGGCCATTTAGGTCGTACAGGCTATGGTCAGCCCGTGTCCTTTAAGGTACCTTTGATTGTCTCTACCCATTTACTTCTTGGTCTTCCTTGTTCCCTGTAGCCCGAACGTTGTATGCACGAAGAGATAAGGTTGCGTAAGTTCCATTCTCATGACGTGACCAAACCATCTGATTTGCTGTCTTTCTTTAAGATAGTATTTATTTACTTTCCTGATATCTTCAATTTCTCCGTCGGTTTCTTCTGGTGACATTTATATTTTTCCTCAAACATCTCATTTCACATAATGTGACAGGAGCGAGTGCACAATTCTGAAGAAAGGGGGTAGTGTATTCAACCTTTTTTTACATGCCCCTCCTAAGTCTTTCTAAAATTCTGATGCACCCCCCCCCCCAATATAATATATAGTCCTACAAAATTTTTTATATTAAAAAATTGAATTATTCCCTAAATGAAACCCAATTACAACTTGTCCAGGACACAAGACTTAGGATTTAGAAAGAAATCTATTAAGAAAACATTAAGTAAATTTTCAAAACTTATAATCATCATCATATGCCGGCTGGCGTAGGCGATCATGGATCTCCACATCTCTATTTCTCTAGTGTTATATATCAGGATCATTGTTGTTTCGCTGCCATGCCAGGTTGTTAAACTGTGTATATTAACTCATGTTGTCGCCCTATGTCTCTCTTGCCCTCAATCTTGCCTGTTGTAAATATGTTCTCCAAACTTCATTGTCTCATAACATGGCCAAAAAACGCGGTCTCACATTTGACCACTTCAACACCTCTACATTCGTTTTTCTGGCAGTCCATGGTATTCTTAGCATTCTTCTGTAGAACCACATCTCTGTTGCCTCTAATTGTCCACTTTCCAGTTTGTTTATTGTCCAAGATTCGCACCCATATGTTAGTATAGGCGTTATATAGCACTGCAGAACTCTCTTTCTCACCTCTAATGACAAGGTCATATTACATAGTATATTTATCCTTTTTCTGAATGTTGTTTATGCCTGTCCTATTCTGCTTCTTATTTCTGTTGAACTTCTTCCATCTGCTGTAATCGTTGTACCTAAATATTTGAATTGTTGGACCTGTTTTAATACTATATCATTGACTTTGATCTTGCAAGGTGTGTTATTTTATCTCTGTGAAATAACCGTTACTTCTGTTTTATTAATGCATATAATAGACAATTAAAACATCGTTAAAATATAATTTTTGAAATCCCCGCCCTCCCCTGAACAATAAAAATCCCCCCCCCCCTCCGTGGGACCCACGTTGGGAAACATGGGGGGTATCGTATCTGAAGTTGAGCGATAGTGAAACTACTTCCTGATAAAGAAAACAAATAAAGTTGCCTAGTGGGTGGGGGACAACTACATACAGATCTGGTTAGATACAAGCCGAGGGTATCGTTTATCACATGATCAAGTCATGAACGTCTCCGGTATCAGGTGTGAAACATGTGGTCGGGACAGATTCATTGTGTTATCAATAGCGATATGAATCTCATTGAATCGGCTTGTTTCCAATGTGACGTCACAATATTTGTTGCAGTCTCTACCCCGTGTGTTTCAGGGCCACTTTTCAATATGTTAATATGGCGCAAAAACCACGCTGGTTGGTCGAAAGGCGCAGATATTTCAGCCAATCTGTAAACTCCGACATAGTACATTCCGTTCTCTAGACCAGAGCTCGGAAGAAAACAAATCTGTAAGACTAGAGAAGGTTCAAACAAATATTGCATATTTATAAATACATGTACATTTGTTAGATCAGGTTTATACATTCAATCAGAAGTAGCATTGTAGCAAAATCTTACAGAGTACGGGTACACTTGTGTTCTGGTACACTTGTGTTCTGGTACACTTGTGTTCTGGTACACTTGTGTTCTGGTACACTTGTGTTCTGGTACACTTGTGTTCTGGTACACTTGTGTACACGTACACTTGTGTACACGTACACTTATGTATTGCTGCATTTATAAATTGCTACTCTCATGTATTGGTATATGTATCAAGGTTTTATTATATTTTTTTTAATCAAAAGGGAAACATTAAAATATTGTAACTGATATAAAAGTCAGCTGAGCGGGGAAAGCATCACAGGATGTTAGTTTGTTGTGGCAACATATGTATGCACGCCAGATGTTTACTTTCGACAAATGTTTAGTTTACTTAAAAAAAAGGGCAGAGTATGAATCTCTCAACTCTGAAAAATAGTCCCAAGATTAATTCATACTTTGAAGTTTAAAATGTAACACTCGCAACTATAATTTGCTGCAATATTTTAAATGCAACACTTAAGCACATCAACTATAATTTGTTATAATTTTAAATGCAACACAACAATTATAATTTACTATAACTGTTAAACGGCAACACATCAACTATAGTTAGGCTATCATTTTAAATTCAAACACTTGCAACTATAATGTGCTGCAATATTTAAAATGCAACACTTGCAACTATAATTTGCTATAATATTCAATATGCAAGATAACAACGCGTTTACTGTAATTTACTGCAACATTTTTAATGCAATACTGAAATACATCGACAGCTATAATTTGTAGAATTCAACACTTCAACTATAATTTTCTGCAATATTTAAAATATAACAATTTAATACAACCATACTTTGCTGCGATATTTAAAATGCAATCCTTCAACACATCAGCTATAATTAGCTATAATATTTAAAATGCAATCCTTCAACACATCAGCTATAATTAGCTATAATATTTAAAATGCAACACATCAAGTATAATTAGCTATACTATTTAAAGTACTTTTTCTGTGATTAAAAACGAAATCTGTGACACATTCTGTTAGACTATTGTTGTTTTCTGTCAATGAGCTGGTTAATTCTCCGATAAACTGATGTGTACACACGGAAACGGTGAGAAAGTGTTAGGATGTTTCTATTGTATGCACACTGGTTGCAGAAAATTCAGTTTCACAATATGTTTGTGGTGGAATAACACACGGAAACATGTCACTGATTCATTTCGATATTCTTGTCCAGAATATCATATATATACTCATAGAATTAGATCGCACTGTTCAGTTAAACTTATTGGAGAGTTGAAGTTGTAGGTTTTCTTTATGAGAAATAAGTTTGTATCTTCGTCTTCATGAAATGGGTTGTATTTTTGTGTTCAACAAATGGGGTTGTATCTTTGTGTTCAAAAATGGGGTTGTATGTTTGTGTTCATGAAATGGGTTGTATCTTTGTGTTCATGAAATGGGTTGTATCTTTGTGTTCATGAAATGGGTTGTATCTTTGTGTTCATGAAATGGGTTGTATCTTTGTGTTCATGAAATGGGTTGTATCTTTGTGTTCATGAAATGGGTTGTATCTTTGTGTTCATGAAATGGGTTGTATCTTTGTGTTCATGAAATGGGGTTGTATCTTTGTGTTCATGAAATGGGTTGTATCTTTGTGTTCATGAAATGGGTTGTATTTTTGTGTTCAACAAATGGGGTTGTATCTTTGTGTTCAAAAATGGGGTTGTATGTTTATGTTCATGAAATGGGTTGTATCTTTGTGTTCAATAAAGGGGTTTTATCTTTGTGTTCAGAAAGTGGCAGTATGTGTTCAAGAAAGTAGTTGTGTATCTTTGTGTTCAAGAAAGGGGTTGTGTTTTTGTGTTCAAGAAAGGGGTTGTGTAACTTTGAGAAAGGAATTCACAACCCAAATATTGTTCGGGATAATATTGCTCAAACGAGTTCTTGGTTCTCCAGTTGAAGTCGATGTTGATATGAATCTCTTCAATGAACTGCACGGTAGTCACCAGTCCCGAGACAGGACAAACGATAGCAACATCTTCAGGTGGGCTGTATTCATGAATGAAAGTGAATTATGTGAACAGAAATCGTGTTTCAATAATACAATTTCTTCAGTCATATTGAGCCAATGTTTGAGTTTCTCTTGATTAGAAAACTGGTCTCACAGCACGTGGGGCATTCCCATAAGTGCTCCGCCCTCTGTTCCAGCAGCCATTCGACTCGATGGTGTTTCTAGTCCAATGCTTCCGAAGCAGACGTCGACATCAGGGCACAACTCTGGTCCTTGCGACAGGTGTCTTTGTTGTTCCGCCCACCCACGTCGGTCTGTCGGAACAACATGGTAACTGTTATCGAAGGTTACGACTACGGTCTGAGTAATGTTTGAGTTTATTTTTTTTTGAATGATTTGATCTTGTTCTAAGAATGAAATCTTCTAGTTTTTTTTTTTTTGTATCTTGAAATTGTAGCTTCAGCTTGTTTGAGTGAGAAAATATAACGGTGAGATAAGCCAACTTGTCCACCCATTTCTTATGGAAATAATAATACGGGCCATGAAAAAATTTAAAAAAAAAATAAAATAGAAATAGCTCTACTTCTTATCTCTACTTCTTACACTCTTCAGGGAGTTACAAGGGAGCAGTGGTTAGCGCACTGGCTTCGCATATGAGTGGTCCTGGGTTCGTTCCCCAGTTGAGGCGGAAATGTTTTCAGATCGCAAAGGCTCCCAGGTCGACCCAGCTTTAAATGGGTACCGGATTAATCCGGGAAGTAAAGACTGCGAGGGAGAGGAGATGGCTACCGCCCTCATTTGCAGAGCCTGTGAAATGTGAGATCGCTAACATCTCACACCCCTACGGCATTAATAAATGCTATGGGTTACTTCACTCTTCAGAACTTCCCTGCAATTTCTGTCAGATCCTTGTATGCAACCATCGTTTACATAACTAGACATTTATCTACGAGTGAATGTGTTGTTTTCCGTACTCTGTAAGGTTTTACCGTCTCGTGTACATCCGGGTGATTTCCGTGTATGCTTGAGATAGATGAATCATCATTTGTTGGCGCAACAAATACCTTCAATATGGGTTTCTTATCAGCTGTGAAACTAGCAAGTGTGACTACATGGTCAAGCTCACCCCTCCCCCACCGCTCGCCAGCTTTACATAAACTAATTTCGGTTGTAACGTCTCTTGTTTTAGGTTTATGAGCACCGATGTCCCCTTTCCAATTTCGGCGCTTTAAAATTTTTTTTTTTTTAGCAACTATGAGCAAAATCAATTGTCTCTTACTTCTGTTCGAATAATAAAAAGGGAAAGTGAACACATATCATTTATGAATGCCGTTAAACACGTTAGCGATCTGACATTTTGTTGAGGGCGGCAGCCCTCTCTGTCTGTCTTTACTTCCAGGATTGACTGATCCGGTACTCACGTAAGGCTAGGTTGACAAGGGAACCGTTCTCAACTGGGGAATGAACCAAGGACCACTCATATTCGAAGCCAGCGCACTAACCACTGCATTACGCCCCCCCCCAATGTAAACTAAGAGTTTACAATGTAAACTATAACCCCCAATCCTTGTGTTTTTAACTCCCAACACTCGGGTTTCTAAGCGATCGCTTGCACATTTCAATGTGAGTTTAAGAAGAAACAATATTTCGATGTCAGAACTGAACACATACAGACTTCAATTTAATGATGTAGCTCAATGTCAGTGGGAACAACAGCGGTACCCCCTCCCCTCCCATTAATACACCTAAGCATCATCGTTGATTGTTTTAGACCGTCGACAGTTGTAGAAGACCTGTTCCCTAAATGAAGTTAGACCCCCAGTCGTTAACGTATTTTGATTATTGTTTGGCTTTCAGTTGGTTGTCATTTATGTACTTGGACTTACCTTGGCTATTATTGGCATGCGATTCCGAGTATATAAATAGTAAACAAACAATAATCAAAACACGTAACGAATTAGGGGGGGGGGTTTCCAACTTAATTTAGCGAACAGGTCCTCTATACTGCCAATGGTCACACGTAAGGAATATTCGAGCAATGGAATAATTGTGGTCAGTGTCAAGAATACACAACCTGCACCCCGTGTTGTCGCTGTATTAGGGGGAGTGTTTCCTAACATAGAATACACAACCTGCACCCCGTGTTGTCGCTGTATTAGGGGGAGTGTTTCCTAACATAGAAATCACCCTCATCTTTTATTTTCCGACTATCTCAGAATTTTTTATTTTTTTTACATATAAAGCAACTCTTGGTCATTAACCTTCTGCCCCTTGTGTTGATGGGACCCAAGAGGAGAGCAACGACTAGCGACACTGTTACCTGCCGCCATGCATGTCGTAAGATGCGAGTAAGGATATTTTATGGTGGAGTTGGCTGTCCCATTGACTATAGGACCAAAGTGATCCAGTAGTCATGATGAAGTAACATGTGTTAGTCCGAAAGGCGCAGATATCGCAGCCAAATTATAAATCATGACACAACGTGTCCCGTTCTTCAGACTACATATTAATGACCAGCAGGAGTTTGAGAACGAATGATCAAGAATACAGAGAACAACACGTGCAGTAAGAAAGACTAGTCATGGGTACATACCCACCAGTTTGGAGATCCTTGATAGCACGGATCAAATGATAGTCACAGTGTATTTGTAACAAACCTGAAAAATGGTGGCTATGAAAGTAAATGTCACGACAACCGCTGATAGGACACGCTCTATTTGCGGATGTCACGTGACATAACCCCCTCCCCATTCCCCCCTCTCTTAGAAAACAGTGCACAGGAAATACCACTTTGTGGATTTTTGATATTTTTTTCTTTAAGATTATCGGTTTCCTCCATCCCCATAATAAATGGGACACACATCAGTGGTTCTCGTTCTATAGTAACATGCACATTTTCAATGCCTTCTTACAATCTTCTCCATCTTATGGTCCATGCCGTGTGGAGTTGGTTATCATGTCTTCCTCAGCCTTCTATTTTGTATGACGTCAATTATTTCTGATACCGACGTTCTCCCATGCCACAATTCTAGGTTATCAAGCATCATCTCTCTTGGTCTTCTCCAACACCTCATGTTCCTCAACCTGTCCGTTGTTACAATGTATCCTATCTTTCCTCATCTCATGATTCGTCCACACACACACAATGTGGACTATCTCGTTCTGATGCGGGTAAGCAGCTCTCTTTTTGAATTAACTTCTTACTAGATGTATATTTTGTCTTTTTTATCTGTCCATGGTGTTCTTAACATCCCTCCATAAAACCACATCTCTGCTGCCTCAATATAACTTTTTCACTATTCTACTGAGTGTCCATGATTCACTTCCATACAACAGAATTGGTTTTTATAACTACAAAAAACTGCCATCTCAACTTTTGGTAGAGTATCCACTTCAGGACATAGTCATCAACCCAGCATTTTTATGGCTGTAGTGATTTTCTAGGCAATATAATTACGTTCAGTAGTTTATCATTGCTATCTGAACGGTCCGGATACGCAAATGTGGGGGAGTGTGGCGGGGATCGTACTCGGTAACCTGGCCGTCACAGACGCGTTCTTTACCAGTCTGGCACAGAGTCAACCACCACAAGACATATTGTATAGTTCTAACATATAGCAAAAACATATTGCATAGTTCTAACATATAGCAAAAACATATTGCATAGTTCTAACATATAGCAAAAACATATTGCATAGTTCTAACATATAGCAAAAACATATTGCATAGTTCTAACATATAGCAAAAACATATTGCATAGTTCTAACATATAGCAAAAACATATTGCATAGTTCTAACATATAGCAAAAACATATTGCATAGTTCTAACATATAGCAAAAACATATTGCATAGGTCTAACATATGACAAAGACATATTGCATAGTTCTAACATATGACAAAGACATATTGCATAGGTCTAACATATAGCAAAAACATATTGCATAGTTCTAACATATAGCAAAAACATATTGCATAGTTCTAACATATAGAAAAAACATATTGCATAGGTCTAACATATGACAAAGACATATTGCATAGTTCTAACATATGACAAAGACATATTGCATAGGTCTAACATATAGCAAAAACATATTGCATAGTTCTAACATATAGCAAAAACATATTGCATAGTTCTAACATATAGCAAAAACATATTGCATAGTTCTAACATATAGCAAAAACATATTGCATAGTTCTAA
Organism: Meghimatium bilineatum; assembly: GCA_034231615.1. Taxonomy (NCBI): domain Eukaryota; kingdom Metazoa; phylum Mollusca; class Gastropoda; order Stylommatophora; family Philomycidae; genus Meghimatium; species Meghimatium bilineatum. The sequence goes on from CM067321.1 coordinate 3,516,470, forward strand.
CATATAGCAAAAACATATTGCATAGGTCTAACATATGACAAAGACATATTGCATAGTTCTAACATATGACAAAGACATATTGCATAGGTCTAACATATGACAAAGACATATTGCATAGGTCTAACATATGACAAAGACATATTGCATAGTTCTAACATATGACAAAGACATATTGCATAGTTCTAACATATGACAAAGACATATTGCATAGTTCTAACATATGACAAAGACATATTGCATAGTTCTAACATATGACAAAGACATATTGCATAGGTCTAACATATGACAAAGACATATTGCATAGTTCTAACATATGACAAAGACATATTGCATAGTTCTAACATATGACAAAGACATATTGCATAGGTCTAACATATAGCAAAGACATATTGCATAGGTCTAACATATAGCAAAGACATATTGCAATGGTCTAACATATGGAAAAGACATATACACACATCAAAAGGTATATTTCCTTTTATATTGGAATACCTCGATCTGTACGTATTTTTTACCGCTTGTGTTAAGTTAGTACAATAGACTGTGTCGAGTTATGGACCGCTTGTGTTAAGTTAGTACAGTAGACTGTGTCGAGTTACGGACCACTTGTGTTAAGTTAGTACAGTAGACTGTCGAGTTACGGACCGCTTGTGTTAAGTTAGTACAGTAGACTGTGTCGAGTTAGGGACCGCTTGTGTTAAAGTTAGTACAATAGACTGTGTCGACTTATGGACCGCTTGTGTTAAGTTAGTACAGTAGACTGTGTCGAGTTATGGACCGCTTGTGTTAAGTTAGTACAGTAGACTGTGTCGAGTTATGGACCGCTTGTGTTAAGTTAGTACAGTAGACTGTGTCGAGTTATGGACCGCTTGTGTTAAGTTAGTACAGTAGACTGTGTCGAGTTATGGACCGCTTGTGTTAAGTTAGTACAGTAGACTGTGTCGAGTTACGGACCGCTTGTGTCAAGTTAGTACAGTAGACTGTGTCGAGTTATGGACCGCTTGTGTTAAGTTAGTACAGTAGACTGTGTCGAGTTATGGACCGCTTGTGTTAAGTTAGTACAGTAGACTGTGTCGACTTATGGACCGCTTGTGTTAAGTTAGTACAGTAGACTGTGTCGAGTTATGGACCGCTTGTGTTAAGTTAGTACAGTAGACTGTGTCGAGTTACGGACCGCTTGTGTTAAGTTAGTACAATAGACTGTGTCGAGTTATGGACCGCTTGTGTTAAGTTAGTACAGTAGACTGTGTCGAGTTAGGGACCGCTTGTGTTAAGTTAGTACAATAGACTGTGTCGACTTATGGACCGCTTGTGTTAAGTTAGTACAGTAGACTGTGTCGAGTTATGGACCGCTTGTGTTAAGTTAGTACAGTAGACTGTGTCGAGTTACGGACCACTTGTGTTAAGTTAGTACAGTAGACTGTCGAGTTACGGACCGCTTGTGTTAAGTTAGTACAGTAGACTGTGTCGAGTTAGGGACCGTTTGTGTTAAAGTTAGTACAATAGACTGTGTCGACTTATGGACCGCTTGTGTTAAGTTAGTACAGTAGACTGTGTCGAGTTATGGACCGCTTGTGTTAAGTTAGTACAGTAGACTGTGTCGAGTTATGGACCGCTTGTGTTAAGTTAGTACAGTAGACTGTGTCGAGTTATGGACCGCTTGTGTTAAGTTAGTACAGTAGACTGTGTCGAGTTACGGACCGCTTGTGTTAAGTTAGTACAGTAGACTGTGTCGAGTTACGGACCGCTTGTGTTAAGTTAGTACAGTAGACTGTGTCGAGTTATGGACCGCTTGTGTTAAGTTAGTACAGTAGACTGTGTCGAGTTATGGACCGCTTGTGTTAAGTTAGTACAGTAGACTGTGTCGAGTTACGGACCGCTTGTGTCAAGTTAGTACAGTAGACTGTGTCGAGTTATGGACCGCTTGTGTTAAGTTAGTACAGTAGACTGTGTCGAGTTATGGACCGCTTGTGTTAAGTTAGTACAGTAGACTGTGTCGACTTATGGACCGCTTGTGTTAAGTTAGTACAGTAGACTGTGTCGAGTTATGGACCGCTTGTGTTAAGTTAGTACAGTAGACTGTGTCGAGTTACGGACCGCTTGTGTTAAGTTAGTACAATAGACTGTGTCGAGTTACGGACCGCTTGTGTTAAGTTAGTACAATAGACTGTGTCGAGTTACGGACCGCTTGTGTTAAGTTAGTACAATAGACTGTGTCGAGTTATGGACCGCTTGTGTTAAGTTAGTACAGTAGACTGTGTCGAGTTAGGGACCGCTTGTGTTAAGTTAGTACAATAGACTGTGTCGACTTATGGACCGCTTGTGTTAAGTTAGTACAGTAGACTGTGTCGAGTTATGGACCGCTCGTGTTAAGTTAGTACAGTAGACTGTATCGAGTTACGGACCACTTGTGTTAAGTTAGTACAGTAGACTGTCGAGTTACGGACCGCTTGTGTTAAGTTAGTACAGTAGACTGTCGAGTTAGGGACCGCTTGTGTTAAAGTTAGTACAATAGACTGTGTCGACTTATGGACCGCTTGTGTTAAGTTAGTACAGTAGACTGTGTCGAGTTATGGACCGCTTGTGTTAAGTTAGTACAGTAGACTGTGTCGAGTTATGGACCGCTTGTGTTAAGTTAGTACAGTAGACTGTGTCGAGTTATGGACCGCTTGTGTTTAGTTAGTACAGTAGACTGTGTCGAGTTACGGACCGCTTGTGTTAAGTTAGTACAGTAGACTGTGTCGAGTTAGGGACCGCTTGTGTTAAGTTAGTACAATAGACTGTGTCGAGTTACGGACCGCTTGTGTTAAGTTAGTACAGTAGACTGTGTCGAGTTAGGGACCGCTTGTGTTAAGTTAGTACATTAGACTGTGTCGAGTTATGGACCGCTTGTGTTAAGTTAGTACAGTAAACTGTGTCGAGTTAGGGACCGCTTGTGTTAAGTTAGTACAGTAGACTGTGTCGAGTTATGGACCGCTTGTGTTAAGTTAGTACAGTAGACTGTGTCGACTTAGGGACCGCTTGTGTTAAGTTAGTACAGTAGACTGTGTCGAGTTACGGACCGCTTGTGTTAAGTTAGTACAGTAGACTGTGTCGAGTTACGGACCGCTTGTGTTAAGTTAGTACAGTAGACTGTGTCGAGTTACGGACCACTTGTGTTAAGTTAGTACAGTAGACTGTGTCGAGTTACGGACCGCTTGTGTTAAGTTAGTACAATAGACTGTGTCGAGTTACGGACCGCTTGTGTTAAGTTAGTACAGTAGACTGTGTCGAGTTACGGACCGCTTGTGTTAAGTTAGTACAATAGACTGTGTCGAGTTACGGACCGCTTGTGTTAAGTTAGTACAGTAGACTGTGTCGAGTTAGGGACCGCTTGTGTTAAGTTAGTACAGTAGACTGTCGAGTTATGGACCGCTTGTGTTAAGTTAGTACAGTAGACTGTGTCGAGTTACGGACCACTTGTGTTAAGTTAGTACAGTAGACTGTCGAGTTACGGACCGCTTGTGTTAAGTTAGTACAATAGACTGTGTCGAGTTACGGACCGCTTGTGTTAAGTTAGTACAGTAGACTGTGTCGAGTTACGGACCACTTGTGTTAAGTTAGTACAGTAGACTGTGTCGAGTTACGGACCGCTTGTGTTAAGTTAGTACAATATACTGTGTCGAGTTACGGACCGCTTGTGTTAAGTTAGTACAGTAGACTGTGTCGAGTTAGGGACCGCTTGTGTTACGTTAGTACAATAGACTGTGTCGAGTTACGGACCGCTTGTGTTAAGTTAGTACAGTAGACTGTGTCGAGTTAGGGACCGCTTGTGTTAAGTTAGTACAATAGACTGTCGACTTATGGACCGCTTGTGTTAAGTTAGTACAGTAGACTGTGTCGAGTTATGGACCGCTTGTGTTAAGTTAGTACAGTAGACTGTGTCGAGTTACGGACCACTTGTGTTAAGTTAGTACAGTAGACTGTCGAGTTACGGACCGCTTGTGTTAAGTTAGTACAATAGACTGTGTCGAGTTACGGACCGCTTGTGTTAAGTTAGTACAGTAGACTGTCGAGTTATGGACCACTTGTGTTAAGTTAGTACAGTAGACTGTGTCGAGTTAGGGACCGCTTGTGTTAAGTTAGTACAATAGACTGTGTCGACTTATGGACCGCTTGTGTTAAGTTAGTACAGTAGACTGTGTCGAGTTATGGACCGCTTGTGTTAAGTTAGTACAATAGACTGTGTCGAGTTATGGACCGCTTGTGTTAAGTTAGTACAGTAGACTGTGTCGAGTTATGGACCGCTTGTGTTAAGTTAGTACAGTAGACTGTGTCGAGTTAGGGACCGCTTGTGTTAAGTTAGTACAGTAGACTGTGTCGACTTATGGACCGCTTGTGTTAAGTTAGTACAGTAGACTGTGTCGAGTTATGGACCGCTTGTGTTAAGACCAGTAGTTCTTACAATTGGAGACATCGTCTTGATCTGGAACACGGTAAAGGTGATATTTGGGATCATTTTCGTCTCTGGTGGGACGGGCGCAGAATAATATTAGGTCTGTTGATTATCTTCTTCGTACACCGGTCACGTCCATAGGTGCTCAGATCTCCACTTCAGGGCATCTCTCAGGGCATAACAGCTGATGGTTCCGGTTCTATGTTGGTTCACTGATCTTTTTGAAATCATTGTTAGGTGATCTCTATCGGCCATGCCTATCCTCACTCCCAAATCGCGCATGTATCTCAAAATCTTCAGCGTTCATTCTCAAACTCCCGCTGGATCTCTCTTGTAGCAGGACCATGGTCCTATTAGATTTCCAGCAGGATGTAGTCCAGAGAATGGAAATGCGTTTCATTTGCCCGAATGGCCCGACACATTCTTCTTCGGCGGGGAAACTTGTCGTGCGGATGCACGAAGAACTCGGAGTATGTCTGCTTGGTCTAATGGCGGACTATCTGTTATGGTGGCGAGACCAGCTAATTTGTCGGTCCCTCCACATCCGTGTGGCTGGGAACAAAGATAGATTTGATTTTTCCAGGCCTGCATTTTAGGTCTCTCAAATGAGTCCACTCATCGCCTACGTACATGCATCACCTGTTTTTTCCTTTTCTGAATCATATTCATTGAGTCATTTAGTATGCACGTGTGGTAATAGGCTTACGATTTCAGCCAGGTTACTGCCTTCGTTATGGCAAATACTTCCATCATTAGACTGCTTGTTGTCGCGGTAAATGCCCCACTGGCTTCGTGTACTGTTCTTCCGTGTGATACACGGAGAAAGCATACGAAGGTAACGTTCTAAAAATGACGATGAATTTTTGCATCTTTGACGAACATGAAGCAGACCAATGTAAAAATTTCAAAATTGGGACTACAAAATCTTCAAAATTGGGACTACAAAATCTTCAAAATTGGGACTACAAAATCTTCAAAATTGGGACTACAAAATCTTCAAAATTGGGACTACAAAATCTTCAAAATTGGGACTACAAAATCTTCAAAATTGGGACTACAAAATCTTCAAAATTGGGACTACAAAATCTTCAAAATTGGGACTACAAAATCTTCAAAATTGGGACTACAAAATCTTCAAAATTGGGACTACAAAATCTTCAAAATTGGGACTACAAAATCTTCAAAATTGGGACTACAAAATCTTCAAAATTGGGACTACAAAATCTTCAAAATTGGGACTACAAAATCTTCAAAATTGGGACTACAAAATCTTCAAAATTGGGACTACAAAATCTTCAAAATTGCAGCTTGATTCATGGTTGATTGTGGCGGTCTTCGATCAGCATCCTGCGAGAGCATACAGGGGACAGATCCGAGTTTGCGGATGCAGGTGTTTTACTTGAACGTAACATTTCTTTTAACTGTGTTCCCCTTGAGATGATTGGAACCTCGACGTAATGTATCGCCTCATTTTCTTCCCGCAAACTTTGATTTGTCATGAAATAATTCAAAGCTGTTTTACAGAAATCTGTCCCGGTTTAGTTTAAGTCTGCATCGTCCCAGTCAACCAGATAAGAGCTCTCACAGGAGAATTTTCTTGTGAATACTGTCATGTGACATTATTTCACGTCACATGACCTAATTCAATATAAGAATTTGTGTACAGAAAGGTAAATATAGCCCAAACGGCTGATTTTGATTATTTCTGTGAATTTTGTTGGTCGGCCGGCATTTTTTGACATGCGACTAAGTATCTAAATAGTCACCAACGAAAATCACGACAATAGTCAAAAACATAACGAATGAAGTCTTCTTTATTTTCTATACAGAGGTCTTTTTTTGCCGACGGTTTCGGTCACGCCAACTCAGACGTCTATCTTATCGCGCTACAAAACCTCCGTATTGATAACCTCGTCCTGGCATCTGATGTGAAACAATTATTTATGAGACACCTCATATGTTTTAACATATTTAACCTGAATTATAAACAAGAAATATATCCGTCAATTGATATTTCCCCCGAAGTTGGGCAGATGTAAGCTAGAAGCACTACTTACTGCAGGTCTCACCATGAGAAATCTAATTTGTTATTAACTAGAGCAACCTTGAATACCACAATTTTGTATAGAGAAGCCTATACTGCCATGGTCATGCAGGGATCAAAGGCAACAAAAGAGCGGACTCATTGGCGGGCAATGCTGTGTTTGATGGCACATCATTGACAAGAGATAGTAAGGGCAGCCATTGATTGAAGAATTGATTGACTACAGAGTGAAGAAGACGACACCGGAGCTGCTAACCTGCACATATACAGAATGACAGAAATGAAGAGGTATCCTCTCTGGATACAATCTGTAATCTGACTGAGTCTTCACACTCTTGGGTGAAAAGGAGAGTGGCTCACTTAAGGCAATATCCCATGTGCCACGATGCTGGTTTCTAATCAAGATGATGAAGTTGCGTCCCCTGTTACCAAGTGTTTTACTAATGGCGGCCATTATCGTACAGCAAAAAGTATTCGATTGTCATAGTAGTAGTACCATATATATACATAGATCTGCTGTGACAAGCTTGTATGTATAGTTTATGTATATTATCTGTCCGGCTCTGTGGCGAAGTAGTACTGAGCGCGCCTGTGACTGCCAAGGCAACGTGTTCGATCCCCGCAAACAGGCAATTGTGCATCTGGACCAATCAGAAAGCAATGGCAAACTACTAAACGTATTTATATTGCCTAGAAAGTCAACAAATGCTGGGTTGATAGCTACGTCCTGAATAACATATGCTACCAGTATTATATGTACGTATGCTTGTATTGTTTGTACAGACAGAAACAAAATCATCAAGCACCATGTGTCGGTAGATTAATACTTCCCCGTGTTCATGAAGTTGACCTGGCGGGAAAGGCTGCACACTCGAAGCAGGGCAGACCTGAGGTTCTATGAGTGGTATTTTGCAGGCAGCGTTTCGACAGGGTACTTATGGGAAAACCAGAGTACTGTGATGCAAATTCTGTCTTTTTAACCCTTTTTATAAAAGTATTTTCTGTTTACCTCGAAGGGAGGGGAAAGGGTGAGGCTCATTTAGGCCATAGATACAACGTACTGAAGCAATATATATATTGCGTGATATCTCCAGTATTAGGATGTCATATTGAGCCAATCTTTCTTTATGGGGACGGTAAACAAACGTGCCCAAGGTAATCTGGAGGCAACTGAGATGTAGTTTTATGAAGAATAATTCCATTGAAAGTCGAGAAAATTAATATAGAAGTCCTCATAGATGCTGGAGTAAACCGACAATTTATAGGAAAAATTAGAAGCAGACAATGATTTTACTACCGTCAGACAATGCCCCTCAAAAAATCATTACTATACAGACACGATGGATACAAAGTCAGGGGCAGACCAGGCAAAAGATAGAATACAGAAATAAAAGAATCAAAGAAAACAAATATATATGAGGCACACAAAAAGGCCACATAATTCTTCTACCCATGACGCTGCAAGGCATAAAGGGGTATAGTGCGAAAAGAAAAAGAAATCAAGATTTTTAGGACATATATATTGAGAAAATCAAAACTATAACATTTAGTAATCACCGGAAACATCAAGTGAGAAGAGACCGAGGAAAACCAATATAGACATTTCTGGATGGGTTGTCACTGTGGCACAAAAATATGTGATCAACTGAGCGTATCAACAACAAAAGAGACAAGAGTGTTGTGAAGAAACATGTCAAGATATACACAAATAGGTAGGATCGATTTTTGTATATCTTGACATTTTGCCCAGTGTTACCCCAGCCACCTACTTCCTGTTTAGGGTTGTTACCCTACACTGGTTGATTTATCCCTTGTAAGGAAACATGTTGTCTTTCGTCCTGCTGAACGCTGTTAGTCGAAACGTCGTCTGTCGCCGTGTCTTGTTGCTAGTATGCTTTCTTTGCTAACACTTGTAACTATTTCCGTTAATTTTTACCTTTGCCGTGTGTTACCCCCCCCCCCTCTCACCCTGCCATATTTTTAGTTACCCCGATACTGCGATTTTATTTCTCGACTACACAGGACGGACCGAGGGTTACAGAAAGAAGATAAGAACACAACTACAGAAAGGTAACAGGCGTGGAGTTGGCCCATGTTGAAACACACATTACACGTCCTGTCACTTTCTACCTTGCCAACCGATACAGGCCTCTTATGTCGAACTTGTCATGTTCAGTAGTGCCTGTCGGTCGATCTAGGACAGGTGGGCCAACTTTTTGTGGAACAGGCGTATTATATAACTTCTGTTAAATGGGGCGGATCGATTAGTTGAACGTAGCCTGCATTACTCATTGGATTGAAACCCCCATCCCCTCTATAAAGAATATATGGTTACATACCGTTTCCTTCGTGCCCCCTATCTTTGATTTGAAAGGAGGCTTTATTGTTGAAATGTAGTTGTATCTTGTGCTTGTTGTTCAGCCAAGTATGTGAGACACACTTGCTGGCAGCTTTCCGTCCTACATACGATAGTACTGTTGTTGTGCGTTCTTAGAGGGAGATTGCATCACGAGATGGGCAGGTTACAGTCTAACAGAGTGCACCCCCAAGATAAGAGACACGTTGGAGGTTTGTTGCAGCCAAACTTCGTTGTGGAGACGGCACTTGAGAATGATGGGTCCGTGGAGTCGATTTTCTCAGTATGATTCAAGTCTTCGAAATGCCCCCCCCCCCCCATTGGTATTTCGTCGATATGTCGCCCCAAACAATTTTGATTGGTGCCACCCGATGCGGCCTCCTCACTGCATCACGGCTCTGGTGGTGGATGTGGCCACTTCTTCTCGTTCCCATTTTGGTTGTGAAGACAGTTTATCTAGTCATTAAAAAGGTGTATCATAAAAAGGCCTGCATTGTACTCGGGTTACCCCATTTCATCCCATCCCTCTCAGCGAAGCGGCAGTCCACCCGCTGAGAGTACCAATGTCACTGCACGTAACATTGTCAGAGGTGGACAGACAGTGAGGACAGAGGGTAGACAGGTTTGTCTCTGACGATGTTTGAGCTAGAAGTTAGATCTGATGTGGTCAGAGTTAGAGATTCTGAAACAGGATAGCTAGGAGATGTCGGTCAGAACGGTCGCAGTGTTAAATCAAGTTGCACGAGCGAGGATAGTCTCCGATAGTAGGCCTATACTGACATGCGTTCCGCCAGAACGCATCGCCAGCATCGAGAGAAAGGACTTAGCGAAATATCTAGCGTTTAATGTTATTCGAGTTCTGACGATTCGAGCAAGCTAGTAGAAGGAGTTAAGGACTCCCCACAACATAGTCGGACCGACTAAAAGAGGCTAATTACTAAGTAGCACAATCAACCTACGGGAAGCTAGGAAGCGCATATAGACCAACAGGTTGACAAAAGTCGTTTCATAACTGAAAATTTCTAAGAATTAAGAGAAGCAAATCTAGAAGAACCATTCAAGGACAAGAGATAAGCAAATTAGAGAGAGAGAGAAAGCTCGCAATAAACTTGTGTATCAATTAATCGACGAATCTATGAACGTGTGTGTTAGATAATTTATAATCCACGAGTCGATGAACTTAAAAATCCAGGAATGGGGTAATGAAGTTTTGCTAATCACTAAATTCCCTGTCTCATGTATGATTCTAGTTGTTCCATAGTTTCCGTTTGTTTCCTGTTAGATGTAGCCTATGTTGTCATTTGTGTATATTTCCTGTCCGGTATCGTTTCATCTCTTCCGGTCAATCTATATTACACATGCCAATGGCCATACTGTTCGTTTTCTGTTTTAATTTTTGTCTTGATAAAGGCATTTTGATGGGAACGTTGATTTGTGTGTGTTATTATGCGTGTGTGTTTAGTGATAAGCAAAATTGCATTACCCTATTCCTGGATTTACTTGTTGGATTTCAGTTTTGTAAAGTAAGATATAATTATCAATTAATCTGTCTATCTATCTATCTATCTATCTATCTATCTATCTATCTATCTATCTATCTATCTATCTATCTATCTATCTATCTATCTATCTATCTATCTATCTATCTATCTATCTGTCTGTCTGTCCATCAATCAATCTATCTATCCATCCACCTATCTCTGTCTGTCTGTCTGCCTGTCTATTCGCTAAACCCTTTATTGCCTGTCAGCGTCAGGGGTAGAAGAGTCTCTGGAGATGGCCCTCTTGTATGCTGAGTATATTGTGGAATTTGTCGCTCTTTTATTTCGGTGGTCCATCGATTTCGTGGTCGGCCTCTAAGTCTGCCTTCACTGTATCTGTGTAGCATAGCTTGCTGTTGTATGCTGTCTGATGGTAGTCTGCTGATGATGAGGTTTTCAGAACAAAGAAGAATCTGCAGTTGCAGCGATAGACCTGGAAGATGCATACAATAGAGTTAGCTACACCCATCTCATCGACATGCTAAGGGAACAAGATATCCACCCCTGGATCATTTGCTGGATAGCAAATGTGCTAATCTGTAGAAAAGTCGCTCTGAGGTGTGGATCCTGGACGTCTGAGATCAGAACAATAGCACCTGGTCTGCCACAAGGATCTCCTCTGTCCCCAGTACTGTTTAATGTGTATACATTAAGAATTACTCAGTTGCAAACTCCCAGCAATTGTAGAGTTCTAACATACGCTGATGATATCCTACTATACAACATGGGCAGGAACAGAACAGATATCGCTGACAGTGTACAGAGTGGGCTAGATCAATTGTCGATATGGTGCAGAACATACAACGATGTGATCAATCCCTCGAAAGCAAAGGTCGTCTAGTACTCCTTAAATAATAATCTGGTTAATGACACACTTCCAGCTGTTATTTGCATGGGCTCATTCATTGAAAGAGAACAGGACCTTAAATATCTTGGGATAATCTTTGATAGAAGTCTCTCATTCAACAAGCACATCACAAATATGATTCAGAAGGCTAGAACAGGGATCAGTGTTATCAAGGTTATGGCGACCTTCAACATGCAGCAATGGGTACTTTTTCTGCTCCTGCAAGTGGTGGTGCTATCTGTAATAGATTATGGCCTCGGCCTACTAACTTCACAGACACAAGTCGATAGATTGGAAAAAGTTCAAAATGAGGCAATGAGAGCAGTACTGGGTTGTACTAGAGATACACCCATCTCTGCTATGAGATTTCTGCTTGATCTCCCCAGCATTAGAGTGCGACATCAGGTGGCACAAGTTAGGTCGTACCTTAAAGTGACAGAATACAACCACCACCCATTATACCATCGTCTAGATGAGTCAAAGGGAAAACAAATCAAACGTGGCAGATCATGGATGGCAGAGGCTGAAGACACTGCGAATAGTATGTGAATTGGAAGAAATAGGAAAGGGCAGTGAATGGGTGGAGGTAGACACTGAGAAGAAATCACTGACTAAAGTAATAATACAACTAGATAAAGCGTGCCGAAAATGGACGGCGTTCAGGGCTCAGGATACAGTGTACGAACTCGCCCAACTACACTCGAAACCACAAGACATAATTATATACACAGATGAATCTGTTAGCAGAAACACAAATAAAAGCGGTTGGGGTTTTGTTGCCTACAGAAATGGCGTGAAGTTGGTTGAGAAATCTTCAGCATATTCTACTGTCACATCGAGCATGAGGATGGAGATAGAGGGAGTTACAGCAGCTCTTAATTGGTTGATAACTGATACATCAACACACTCGGTAATACTCACAGACTCTCTAAGCATGTTGCGCAAGATAGAAAAGTTCATGCTAAGAAAAGAATGGTGGGACTTATTAAACAACTCAGTTGTCCAGAGCATTACATGGATATACTGCCCTGGTCATGCTGGGGTCAGAGGAAACGAGAGAGCCGACTTACTGGCAGGCAATGCGGCGATAGACGGCACATTGCTGAGAAGAGATAAAGCAGATTTAATAAAGGCAGTAATAAATTCATTTCGAGATGCAGATGATGTCAATGAGGTTGAGAACGTACACATACAGAGAATGTTAGAAATGGGAGTATTCAGAGGTGAGGGGAGGAAAAGTAAATTTTTTGGAATGTCCCGAAGATCACACAATCAACACCTGACTGGAACTATGAGTCTACATACACTGGGATGGCTGCTGGAGCGGAGGGCGGAGCACTTATGGGAATGTCCCGCGTGCCGTGAAGCCAGTTTCTAATCAAGAATCAAGTCTGCTGATATGTGCAAACAATTTGATCTGTTATCTCTTAACATATTCCAAGATTGGGGGCGGTGTCGGTTCTTTATCTAATGCCTTCATTTCTCACTCTGTCTCTTAGCGATATTCCTAGGATTCTGCGTAAGCATGCCATTTCAGCTGTCACTAGTTTACGTTTGTCTTGTGCTGTTATTGTCCATGTGTGGCATTGGTAGCACAGCTTTGGCATAATAATATTTTGTTTGTGTGTGAATAGTGTTATTTTGATGTTTAGATCTAGTTTTGTTTCTGAAGAATGGTGTCATTTGTCCTAGGGCTTGGTATGCTTTACTACATCTATTGTGTATTTCTTTACTGCTCCTGCCGTCTGTTGTTATATTGCTTCCTAGATATGTGAATTCTGTCACTTGTTTAAGTCCCGAGAACTCTTCAATTAATCGATTAATCAATGAACTTGTGTGTCAGTTAATCGATGAATCAATGAACTTGTCCGTTAAATAATCGACGAATCAACGAACTTATATGTTAGATAATTGATATTTGACAAATGATTATATGTGGGATATTGTAACCGTGACAATGCTGAAGCTATAAACTTACCCCTACAAGCAGACTGTGTTGAATGAATGAATCGGGTTACAATTAAGGTACAGATAAGCTTAAAACCAGGCGGTGAGTACGGCTCATGGAGATGTACCTCTCTCTGCAGTTGCAGATATAACAACCATACTTTACCCTGGTATAGTGGAGCTATCCAGAACTTTCTCTCATGCCCAGAATAACACAACTTTCTACGCATGCCATGTTTTAAAAGTAGCTCCAATTCAGAGCGGTTCTATGTGAGCATGCAGAAATCACGATTCACCATTTTATTTTCAGAAATTCAGCCACACAAAAGCCTGCGAGCATTTAGTGATATGAGGGTTGCCACTTTTGATCACAACCTACAGCCATTTGGTGATATCAGTGTTGCCACTTTGCACCGTACAGTCCATATTGCTTACATGACTTCAGATGAGGCAGATAACCCACTCCATACTCCCCTTAGCTACTACAATATACATGTCAAGTCATAGTGTTAAGGTTCTTTGCTCAATGTTTGGGTGTCAGTATATGTTTTTTTCAAATAATGTATTTGTCTGCACAATTGTGCTCATGTTTTCAATATATATGTATATATGTATTAGATATATATATATATATATATACACCATTACAGATCAACGTCCAGTTCAATGATGTCAAAACAGAAACTTTTGAGTATTTGAGGGAGGAGATTGCCCTGGAGGATTATCTTGCTGAGCATCCTCATGAGAGGGAAGAGTTACTGGTGCTAGAAAACTCGAGTGGCATGAATGGGGAGTCATCAGATGATGCAGACGTTGACATGGATGAGATGATTCCGGGAAATGTCATCCATGGATCTGTGCCAGCATCCAATACTAGCCTTGGACACTCAGGTCAGTTGGAAGACTAGGATTTGATCATATACTTACTAGCATTTGATCCTATACTTACTAGGATTTGATCCTATACTTACGTAGGATTTGATCCTATACTTACTAGGATTTGATCCTATACTTACTAGGATTTGATCCTATACTTACGTAGGATTTGATCCTATACTTACTAGGATTTGATCCTATACTTACGTAGGATTTGATCCTATACTTACGTAGGATTTGATCCTATACTTACTAGGATTTGATCCTATACTTACGTAGGATTTGATCCTATACTTACGTAGGATTTGATCCTATACTTACTAGGATTTGATCCTATACTTACTAGGATTTGATCCTATACTTACGTAGGATTTGATCCTATACTTACTAGGATTTGATCCTATACTTACGTAGGATTTGATCCTATACTTACTAGGATTTGATCCTATACTTACATAGGATTTGATCCTATACCTACGTAGGATTTGATCCTATACTTACGTAGGATTTGATCCTATACTTACTAGGATTTGATCCTATACTTACGTAGGATTTGATCCTATACTTACGTAGGATTTGATCCTATACTTACTAGGATTTGATCCTATACTTACGTAGGATTTGATCCTATACTTACGTAGGATTTGATCCTATACTTACGTAGTTGTTCCTTAGTTAGTGAGAAGTCTGTGTCTTGTCAGGGAAAGAAGAGTAAAGATTAATAATGCTGTGACCTGTCATGAACGTCATAAGAAGCAGCTAAGAAGGGTTTGGGGGCTGATTTGACTGTCCCACCCCATAGGAGTGACTTAAAAACTATGCTCCAAGTCAAATGTGTCAGGTTGAAAGATGCAAATTTCACAGCCATGCTGTAAACCACGACACAGCACATTCATTCCCGTTCTACAGACTACATATTATTTTTCCGTTTTCCTTCTCAAACTCCTGCCGTTTAATAGGATGTAGTCCTGAGAACGGAATGCATTGTGTCATGGTTTACAGATTGTCTGTGATAGCTGTGCCTTTTTGCCGGACACATTCGTCTTCAACATGTCTTTTGGGTACTTTGACTCTATACAGGGTAGGACAGCTAACTCCACCCATAACCTCCTTAGTCGTCTCTTATGACATGCATGAAAGATAAACAGTATTGTTATTCTTTTGATCATGATCAAAATATGATTAATGAATATTGCATGTTTATTTTGTTCATGTATGCATAATATGTAAAAAAAAATTATTGGACAAGTTGTATATATAGGTTGGCGTGGTACCCTTTTCTCTATAATGTGTTTTATGTAGGGAAAGGAGTATAGTTTTACAAAAACTGAATGAATAAATAAACTAAAATGATATGAAAATATTGAATATTTCACATAGAAAAACTAATTAAAGTGAAACTAAATACAAACAATATAACCGTGTAAAATGTACAAACAATTTTTATTTACGTAATTTTGTTTGCAAAAAAATCTGCTTTTACGTATTTTAATACATGTAAAATATCATACAAATCACGGGAAAAAAACTGTCAAATACTGCATGTTTCCCGTTAAGCAGTTGCAGGGAGTGTTTTTGTAGCTGTGTGATACAGTCGCATGCTCTTGCTGTCACCACATCATGTATAGGGTGAGTTTTTAAAATTATTCTCCGACAGAAAAAAAAAACCGCAGTCCTTACCGGGGATTGAACTCTAGCCCTCACTAGTGTGAGACTAATGCTCTAACCTTTTAGCCACGCGCCACACTTTTATGGATCCACTGATAAACATCTAGCTTTAAAGGGAAATAACCATTAAAATTGTGAACACAAAAATGATGTGTTGTAACAAAACACTACACAGTTTAATATTGGTTTAACATACAATACTTCTAACAAAGTTTCCTTATTTTTGTTTCTAGGCAGCCTTCAATCTTATCGAGGCCGTTACCAAGAAGAATATCAGTTTGGGGACATCCTGACAGAACAGATTGAGACAGTGGTACCTGATGCTGAGCCTGTCATGAACCCAGAGAAACTCATGCTTAGACCAGCTGAAGAAGACAATAACAATACATGGTCTACCAGTGACTCCTCAGATCTCCTATTTTGATAACCTCTTCTTCGTGTTTTTTCCTGTTATTTCGTATTATTTCGATACACAATTGCCCTCCTTGTTACTTATATGCTGCCAATAATATTTGGTATATTTTTGGTGTTTCGAATGCCTGGAGTGTTGCAAGTTTGCTCTTGAGCAACATTTCTTTGTAATGACTGAATCCGTCTTAGAAACAATGCTTTGTAGACATAAAAAGCTCATAGATTGGGGGGGGGCAGTGTTTGAACATAAACACACCCCCTCTCCCAACCATTTCACGAATAGGTCATCAAATAGAGAAATTTGCACACGAGAATGCACAAATGGCCTTTTTTTCTCGTTTTATTTAAACGAATTTGTTTTTATGGTAAAACATGTCACATAAAATATATCTACAGCCCTGACTCACAGGAAGCAGTTTTGACTACAAGTCTGAGTCACATGATGCAGTTTTGACTACAAATCTGAGTCACATGAAGCAGTTTTGACTACAAGTCTGAGTCACATGATGCAATTTTGACTACAAGTCTGAGTCACATGAAGCAGTTTTGACTACAAGTCTGAGTCACATAAAAGCCCGACACATCCATCTTTGGTGGAAGACTATCTGTGGTCTTATGAGCAGGCTATAAAGACGAAGAAAAATCCATGCATTGTTACGGCACAATGTTGTTGATTTGAGAAAACACTCCAGAGGCATTGACATGATTGTACTATGGTTTCGTCATATTGACTCCGTCCCGTTCAACGGAGCAGCATCCACCTGTCCAAAATACTGTGCTCAAGCGATGATCCTGAGAGCATGAGAAGAAATGCATTTATATGCCCATCAGTTGCGGGGGCCTGAAAGAGAAGCAAAGAATAGCAACACTGAACTTCAACGTATGTCATTAGAGGTTACTAAGGAGGTGTTTGACCATCCCATAGGCAACAACAACAGTGAACAATGTGGTTGTGTCCATGTTTTACAGCAAATATAGGGAGACATTGTCATGTAGTCACCCAGTCACTTGCCTGTTCACTGTTCCAAGCTATATTCATTGGACAGTGCCAAAGGATTTGATATTCGTTGAAACTTTGCCGCCAAAAAAAAGTTTATTTTCTGCCTTCTATGAATTCCTCTCATTTGAATAATTCTGAATTTGACCTGTCAATTGATAACTGTTACCCATCACAGTTCTAAAGATAACCAGTCTCCATAACCATTTTAAGATAACAGTACCGGTCTTCATAGTAGCTTTCAGATGCAACCGATCTCCACAACTTTGTGAGCGTCTCAAAACTGTATAAACCATCTGCTGTTTTACCAAGGGTCAGCTTGCTTACTATCACCTGGTTATAGCATGCTTACTATCACCTGGTTATAGCATGCTTACTATCACCTGGTTATAGCATGCTTACTATCACCTGGTTATAGCATGCTTACTATCACCTGGTTATAGCATGCTTACTATCACCTGGTTATAGCATGCTTACTATCATCTGGTTATAGCATGCTTACTATCACCTGGTTATAGCATGCTTACTATCACCTGGTTATAGCATGCTTACTATCACCTGGTTATAGCATGCTTACTATCACCTGGTTATAGCATGCTTACTATCACCTGGTTATAGCATGCTTACTATCACCTGGTTATAGCATGCTTACTATCACCTGGTTATAGCTTGCTTACTATCACCTGGTTATAGCACACATGTTTAAAACCATGTCTAGACACACAAAAACTAGGTTATTTATTTCACGCCTGTCAAGTATTCTATAATGATGGTTCATTACTTTTATTACCTGTGTGCCTACCTTGTAGACAGCAACACAGCATTTGTACACATTCTCTTGTATACATTTGTACACATTCTCTTGTATACATTTGTACACATTCTCTTGTATACATTTGTACACATTCTCTTGTATACATTATTTGTTATGCATGAGCTTCAGTCTTGTTTATTGATGAGATTACATGAATATTATGTCCATGTGTCATAACATGACGGATATGATCTGAAAATTGTATTATGTGTTTGGGGGGGGGGGGGGTCTCTATGCTGTTGGTGATCTGTGTTCATGATTCTGTTTCTTTATTTCACCCATCTATCACTGGGGCCAAAATATGAAGCAAAGAATAGTAGTGACCACCAGTGTGGGACAGAAAGAAGAGCACTGAATAGAGACACTGTTACTTTCCATGTGCTGCGATTAAGGAGGTTTTTAGTTTAGAGTTGACGGTATTCCATACCATAGAGGGTCAAAGTTACTCAAAAACTATGCTGAAGTCGGATGTGTCTGGCAGAAAAGTACGGATATCGAATCCAAGCTATTAAACAGTGATGAGACATTCTGTCCTGTGGACTACATCCTGCTAATCTGCAGGAGCTCGAGATGGAATGAGGAAGAAGAAATAGCATTAACACCTGTCATGCATGCCCTAGGCTAAGAAGTTGAATTTAAGGTTGATTAACACATGATTTTGACCTGGTGTGGTCTACTGGGAGGGCATCAACCATTTTATCAACATTATTCCTCCTAGATGATAAGAAAGCCTCTGTAAAGTCTCCTCTGGTGTGAGGTCAAGGTAGGCCCCTGGTGTCAACCTGCCATTGGAAGTGAAGATAACTCTTCCTGTACTATGCAGCAGCAACTATTAGATGTGTGTGGTCAGTTTCCTTCCTTTAGTGTAAGGTCATGACATTGCGTCTTGCATCCACACTGAGTCAAACAATCATCTGGATTTGTCCCCATAAAAAATATTGCCAGCGACGCAATCTGCATCTAATTTTCTTTGATGGCTGTTTGTTCTCATACTCCCATCAGATCTCTCTTGTAGCAGGACAATGTTCCTGCAAGATTTCCGGCAGAATGTAGTCCAGAGAACAGAATATGGTGTGTCTCAATTTTAATTTCGTCAGTGTCCTGATACATCCGACTCTGGTGTTGGTAGCTAATAAATTCAGCTTGCTTACCACTTTCACTGAACCGTGCATGTCTGTAACCATATTGATAGTATATTTGGCTAGCTGTACAAGAGAACTGGATCCTGTAACTACCCACTGGCCAATATCCACTGGTTAAAGCTAACCACAGTCATGGCTGCTTGACCAATTGTCTTGCGTCTCTATTGTCGCAGATGCCCACTACTGATCTAGATGCAAAAGTTAACCACCATCACAGCACATAGGAAAACTAATGAGAAGTATGTACTGTGTCTGGGTTCTAACATTCATGTGTTTGTGGTGTCAGTACCAATCTGTGATTTTCTCCTTGTGTTTATATGCTTGTACTTTCTTGCTTATTTGTGTTGTTGAATTATTTGTGAACATTCCAATTATATTTTGATCTGTTTTTCCATATTTACATACATCTGTTATAACGAGCATGTGTAACCATCTACTGTTTTTTTCTCCATATCTACAAACATCTGTTATAACAACAGTGTATTGCCAACTGTTTTTTCCAAATTTACAATCATCTGTTACAACAACCGTGTGTTGCCGAGGCCTTAAAAGAGAATATAGAATATTTAACAATATAATCTGTCATGCAGTGCTTGTAATAAAATGTAAGTAAAACAAGTGTGTATGTGTTGTCTTCTTTAATTTGTTCATCTGTTTCACATCACTTTTATATAGTCAAATCCCATTATAACAACTTGGTACGGAACAGCAAAACCTACTACAATTTAATCCCTCTATAACATATCCCTCTATAACATATCCCTCTATAACGTATCCTTCTATAACAAATTTCTCTATATAGCAACACGTTTCAAAATCTCCAATTATATTTATTCTATATTGTTTGTATTGTATGCAGGGAATTTTTGTGGGTCCGGTCCAAGTTGTTATAATGGGATTTGACTATATATGTAACAACAGTTTATACAGTGTTAATAATACATATACGCAGGCATTTAACCAAGTGTTGTTAGACTGGGATATTTGTTATAACAGGATGCAGTATCCATGGATTCTAATCTACAGTATCCATGGATTCTAATCTACAGTATCCAGGGATTCTAATCTACAGTATCCAGGGATTCTAATATACAGTATCCAGGGATTCTAATATACAGTATCCAGGGATTCTACTCTACAGTATTGTGCTTTAGAAGGTTATTGGCTTTCAGCTGACATCATTTTCTGCTGGGTATACATGAGAGATTGGACACTCGGTCTTTCAGCTGACATCAGTTCCTGCTGGGTATACATGAGAGCTTGGACACTCGGTCTTTCAGCTGACATCAGTTCCTGCTGGGTATACATGAGAGCTTGGACACTCGGTCTTTCAGCTGACATCAGTTCCTGCTGGGTATACATGAGAGATTGGACACTCGGTCTTTCAGCTGACATCAGTTCCTGCTGGGTATACATGAGAGCTTGGACACTCGGTCTTTCAGCTGACATCAGTTCCTGCTGGGTATAAATGAGAGCTTGGACACTCGGTCTTTCAGCTGACATCAGTTCCTGCTGGGTATACATGAGAGCTTGGACACTCGGTCTTTCAGCTGACATCAGTTCCTGCTGGGTATACATGAGAGCTTGGACACTCGGTCTTTCAGCTGACACCAGTTCCATCTGGGTATACATGAGAGCTTGGACACTCGGTCTTTCAGCTGACATCAGTTCCTGCTGGGTATACATGAGAGCTTGGACACTCGGTCTTTCAGCTGACATCAGTTCCTGCTGGGTATACATGAGAGCTTGGACACTCTGTCTTTCAGCTGACACCAGTTCCTGCTGGGTATACATGAGAGCTTGGACACTCGGTCTTTCAGCTGACATCAGTTCCTGCTGGGTATACATGAGAGCTTGGACACTCGGTCTTTCAGCTGACACCAGTTCCTGCTGGGTATACATGAGAGATTGGACACCTTGTAGAATACCTATAGTGAACAATTACATAGAGGCAGCAGAAATGTGCTTTTATAGAAGAATGTTAAAAACGCCATGGACAGAAACACGGCGCAATGAAGATAGCTAGAAAGAAGTTAATTCAAACAGGTAAACATCTGCTTACCTGCATTAGAAAGTTAATTCAAACAGGTAAACAGCTGCTTACCTGCATTAGAAAGTTAATTCAAACAGGTAAACAGCTGCTTACCTGCATTAGAAAGTTAATTCAAACAGGTAAACAGCTGCTTACCTGCATTAGAAAGAGACCATCCACATTTTGTGGGCACATCATGAGAATAGGGAAGATGGAACACCTTGTAATAACAAGCACGTTGAAGACAGCAGAGAGGTAGGGGAAGATCAAGAGAAAAACTGTAAAACCTAGCATTATCTGTCAGTCAGTTCCTCTTTTGCCAAGTTTGGCACATAGGTCGGATGTTATAGTTCTCTATGCCTGTCGGTCAGTTGCCAAGGATTGCAGATCTTGTGCATTTATGCCTGTTGATTTTAATTTATTCATAAATGATCTGAGCGTTGTTTTTGGTCTCCCCTGTTTTCTTTACCTTCGGGTGTCCACATGAAGGCTTGAATATAGCAGTGTGGCATAAGTCCTTCTGGTGTCCACATGAAGGCTTGAATATAGCAGTGTGGCATAAGTCCTTCTGGTGTCCACATGAAGGCATAAATATAGCAGTGTGGCATAAGATAGTTTTGTTATTGGAGATGATTATCAGAATACAAAAATAGCTGTGGAAATATTCTTGATTAGAAACTAGCTTCACAGCATGTGGGGCATTCCCATAAGTGCTTCGTTCCAGCAGCCATCTCAGTGTATGTGGATTCAGAGACTGGAAAGATATGATAACCAACGTCACATGGCAGGGACCATCAGAAGAAGACATGAGATCACAATTAGAACATAGAGATGGATAGAACACATTCTCAGACAGAAGTCTGGCAGCATAACCAGACAGCTTCTGAACTGGAATCCATAGGAAAAAAGAGGAGATATGGAAGACTGAGGAACGCCTGTAGATGATTATGACGATGAAGTAATCCCTTTAGCTGTGAGCAGGTAACTCTTGACAGCCCATAGACATTCAGACAAAAGTACAGGCCCTCCTTAGTTAAGTAACCAAGGTGACACCGGAACGAACACACCATAAAGTTTGATATCTCAAATGTGTTATTGTGTTTTGTCCCAGAACGGATGCATTCCAGTGCGGCAGGATCATGTCCTGCCATGAACTTAACAGAATAGTTGCCATGTTGGTGTTTTTCAAGTCACCGTGTGCCGATATTTTTGAAAATAGTGCGCGTGAGGGGTGCAAAGGGAACGCAATGCTATAGGCGGACCCAGGGTTAGCAGATAACCAAGATCCCAAATGTACCTCCTCGCGGTGCATCCTGGAAACAGAAAACAGCTGATTCTGGCCAAATCATTTGGGGATCGTGTCCGAGAATGTGGAGGAAGCAGATGGAAAGAGATTTGACTGCAAAAGAGACAGACAATATCCCCGACACCATTTGCATCACCACATACAGCAACACTGTCGACATACAGTGACGCCTTTTAGTCCAGTCAGAACATTGGAGGGGCAGCCAGTGTAAAAGGCACGTAAATGTGGTTGCATGGAGAGAAACAAATAAATGTCATAATGAGTACAATGACACAAAGAAAGAGCGGAACAGCGCCAGAGGGCAGCGCGAACTGCAAATGAAAAGTGAAAAGTTCCTAGGAAAGGGGAACTATAAGCTCTGTTAGCTCGAGACAAGCTTCTAGTTACCTGTGATCCTTATAAGCAGAGACCCAGACCCAATCGTGGGCGCTCTGAAAAGCAAGAAGACCTAAACCAACTCTAATGTTGAGCCTTCCTATACCGGAAATATGCTCACGAAGAGAAAGGGTTCCGAACCCGATGGGCTTAGGCACAAAAGGGACAATGATTTAGCCCTGGCCCAACTCTATTGTCAAGCTTTCCTACACCGGAAATACACTTGCAGAGAGAAAGGGTTCAGTACCTGATGGGCTCAGGCGCTAATGGGACAAGGTCGCTCAGCTCGAGAACGCCTTGCTCTCAAACGCGTGGTGTGAGACTCAAACTTGTGCGAGGGTTTACGATGTCTGTGAACGACGCCTCGGGTAGGATGGCGAACGAGCCAGGGTCCAACTCTTCTGGCGAGTTCTTTCTCATACGGAACCAGGCTCGCGGATGAGAAAAGGTTCAGTACCCGATGGACACAGGCAGAGTTCGTCCAATTGCTCGAGATGGGTTTATAGACGGTGGAGCACCTCGTGCCAGATAGACGCGCTCGACAAGCGTCTTGCCGAAGAGGCACTACACACCAGCGTGCCCGGCGACAGATACACAGACTGTAACGGACTAACGGAAATAGTCGAAATAAAGGAAAGACGAAAACGGATGTGCTGGACCTCGGACGTCCTGACCACGAGTTGCCAACAGGGGTGCAAGTAATCACAGTTTTGCTGTGGAACTTGCAGCACAACGTACTTCACGCTCCGTGGCGGAAAATACACGAAATATTCGTTGTGGTTATTTGAGAGCGAACGCTGAAGAAGAAGAAGTGCGCGTGCATTAGTTTAGTGCTTTGCTATAAGATAGATCCACTGAGTTTGAGAATGAACGGAAGAAAGGTGAATAGCTGGAAAAAATAAGTTGCCATCGTGTTTATACTTTACCAGGCAAAAGTTAGCTACCTTATAAAGCCATTGAAATATTACCATTATTGTGTACTCGCAGCACACTTAACTGATAATGTGTAAATATTTCTTTCAATAGTGAAACAATGAAAACTATCATGGTTTGGACATATATGCAGACATGATGCCTTGTCAAAAACAATACTGCAGGGAATGGTCGAAGGTGGAAGAAGCCGCGGAGGTCAAATAAAAACGTGGATAGACAACACCAAGGATTGGAAAGGACAAGAATTTTCCTCCGTATCGTTGAAGATAGAAATCGCTGGAGGACTGTGTGTCGAAGAATCCAATGTGGTATCCCTACTACCCTGACATGTACCGGTGCATATATATTAGATATAAATAATAGACTATCGGACTATAGCGCATTGCTACGAAAACATACAAATAACAGTATACAAGACATGTTCAACGTTTCTACCGTAAGGAATTTTTCAAGACAAACAGTAAAAAATAGTCGAAATACTGGCACCATCATACAAATATTATACTGCAGACATTTAACAGTCTTGTCTTATTTTGTCTTGTCCTAGCCACAAATGCCGCGAAACTTCGTGGGGAACCTAAGTCTTCTTTCTAATGTCAAATGTGTTGCTTTTGTTGTTGCAATAAAATGTTGTTGTAAGTATGTCTCTGATGTTATCAATTCATCTGCTTCTAGGTCTTCCTCTCGCTCTGCAACCATATATTTTTCTGTTAACATTTTTACCAGTAGTAACATCCAAAGTAACAATGGCTTAAGTATACACAAGTATTGTCATAGAGACGTGCATTAAAAAAAATATGGGGAATGAGAACGAAATAAAACAATTATACCTGGCAACAGCATGAACGACAATACAACAAAGGTACCACCCGTTAAAATCTAAATAAATGAAAGATCGGAATAAAGGCCAAATAGCTTTAAGGGTACCAAACTGAAATATATATCGATTTTCAAAGGAGTACCTAGCTCTATTGTCTGTGGTACGGGATCTAAACGTTGTGACCTGAATATCACGGGTACCACGATGATCAACGCCATTGAAATGTATGACGATATGGGTAGATTTATTGTAAATCTGATCAAACTTGTGTTCTACGTAAGTACTATCTTCCCCAGGGAGCTGGAAGAAAGTATGAAGAAGGTTGTTTGTGTAATGCCACGAGTTGGACTATGCTACAAATACGTAGGGGACTGTACCTTTACTTTCTTGATGCAAGGTGCAAATAACAGATTTGCCTCCCTTTCAACAGCCCTAATATGGGCCTTCATGACAGCGGAGACCACGGAGTTGGGATAACCAATTGTCCCCTCGTTCTTCTTAAGTATCAGTGTTACTATCCTTTCATCTCCTTTCACATCACTGTAACACTGAAGAAATCTATGAAGTAGCCACCCTGACTGGAGATGATAATGAACTTCATCATGTGACAAGATTGAAGATCTACCATTAATGTAGCAGCCATAAATGCAGACCGATGGACATGTTACAGTCTAGCAGAGTGCACCACCAAGACAAGAGACAGGAGATCTTGGAGATACGTTGCAGCCAACCTTCGTTGCGGAGAGGGCACCTGATGATGATGAAATGCAGAACAAGAAAATAAAATGGCGCGTAGCCATGTCTGCTTGCTGACGATTCTCGTATTTGTTTCCCGTAATACTTTACTCTTTTCCGTGTGATTAAATCGTCTTAAAAATGCCACGTGAATTAAATTGTTTAAAACCTGAACTAAGTTGCTGTTTAAAACTTGAACTCTATAAAATCTAATAGTCAATAACAAAGTTAGATGACAAACATGGTAGCCTGAGATGAAATATGGATTGTGTAATATTAATATTACCTTCAATGCGGGGGTTAGGTAAGAATTGTTATTTTTAAAAGGATGTTTTATAAGTTGGTTATTGACACTGACATCTTGTGACGGTAGATCGTTATAATTACTCTAGTGTCTGCAGTCTTCCTCTGTGCAAGAGTCTGGTACACCTATTTATGCTGGTCGAGAGATATATGATGATGGTCCTAATATTCAAGTCAACAAATGCAGGCTATTGTGCAGTTTACGAAAAACTTGTAGCTGCGATAGTCTGTGTCCCTTAAGCGCTGAACACTTTGCAATAGGCAGGAATCATAGATCTTCCGTTCCAGCGATGTAGTTCTACTAGTGTGCAATTGTTGCATGTTGTTGAGACTCATAGTTAAACACTTTTTGATTGTTGTTCTGCGAAGAATCTCTCTTTATCTTCCTATTTTATTGATGTTTGATGTCTTAACTGGTACCCACTTTGAATGCTTATCGCGACAGTGTGTTTTCATTCATTCTAAGTACATTTTCTTCTTATTGTTGTAGAAACATATTGCTGTTTGGTGTCTTCTCTTACTTGCTTGCTGTGACTTATGTATGCATACTTGTCCAAACCAATATTTAAGAGTTTTCTAAGACATTTATTTTCAAATAAATTTAATTTATTCTCCAGTAATTTTGTTATTTTCCAACTTTCGAAATAAATGGTGAAGTCAGCGTCAGTATGTGTCATGTTTCATACATGGGCCGGCATACTATGAAATCTTATAAAACATAGTTCAAATTTGACACGTTCCCATTGACCCATTCATCGAAAGAACGTAGGTCAGGGTTCATGACCTTGGTGACAGAGATACTATGACGTTGGTCTACTCTCTTCAAGAATTCAAACATATTAGCCCAATCAGCGCTCCCTCGCAAGTCACGTGATTTTTTCTGATGAAATTCCAGGCAAGTCAGCTGACAAAAAAGAAAGAAAACAAATTAAAAGCTCTCGTCGAATCAGGTTAACACTTTGAACACACATTCTACTTCTGATACTTTCTCTCTCAAAAAAAAAAAAGACACCAACCAACACAAATAATCAACGATGAACACGGCAAAACATTACATAGGTTTAAGAAATTATGGAAAGATTGTAAAATTACTTCAATCAACTAATAAACCTAGGGTTACCATAATTGTCAGATGGAAAAAGAGGATGCGCGAAATTTTCATCAAATATGGCCAATATTAAGTGTCGTACAAATAAAATTAAAGTTAAACTACAGAAAATATTTTTCTTATTTAATTATAAACTTGTATTAACTGAGTGTTCAGTGCACCACACTAGCTGCCTGACAAGAAACAGTAAGTTAGTAACTAAATTACTGAAGTTTACCAAAGAGTAGTGAAAGTATCTCATTCTGAGTCATTATCATGAAAATCGTCCGCATTTGAGGAAATTGACGTTGGGATCATAGATTGCTGAGATATGTGTGAAATTCTTTGCATGACATATGCTTCAAGTTATGCTGCACAAACAGAATTCATGTGACAGATTCAATGAGCAACTTATCTCTTCCCTTTGTCCAGTGTCTTTGCATCAGAGAAAACACTCTTTCCGTGTTAACATTGCACTAAATATAATTGGTGCGCGTGTTTATTTCACGATACATAATATATTAAAGTATATAGCACAGAAAAGTTAGTAAGAAAGTATCGATCGATCGGGGACGGACGGACGGTCGGGGACAGAGAAAAACCCGGACAAAAGCCATTTTTCTGGAAAGCCGCCCAGACGCCCGAACAGGGGCATAAAAAGAGGACGTGTACGGGGAAACCCGGACGTATGGTAACACTAATTAAACCTAAAGGAAGGAGAAGTGATTAAAATAATAAAAACAATAAAAGAAGATCTAGAACCATACGTCCTGTAAATCTGAAATTAAAAACGCTGTTAAACATGCACAAAATAACAAAGCACCAGGAATAGACAGCATACCTATAGAACTACATCATACCTATAGAACTACAGCATACCTATAGAAATACAGCATACCTATAGAACTACAGCATACCTATAGAACTACAGCATACCTATAGAACTACAGCATACCTATAGAACTACAGCATACCTATAGAACTACAGCATACCTATAGAACTCATAAAAATGATAAGAGCGACAGGTATAAAGTGGCTATACAGACTGTTCAATGTGATATGTAAGACACAAAAGACACCACAGGAGTGGAATACAGCGGTGATTGTTCCCATCGGGAAGCAAAAAGGCAGTAAGATGGACTGCACAAAGTATAGAGGCATATCACTCTTAAGCCACATAGAAAAAATCTTTAGCAAGATACTAGAGAGAAGGATGCGCCTATGTCAGAGCATATACGCCAAAAGTCAATGCGCAGTAAGAACGAGCACAGGTACATCCGATAATTTACAAATTCACTCGGGAGTGAGACAGGAATGTGTACTATCCCCCTATTGTTCATAACATACATAGATCACAACTGCAAAGTAGCAAAGACAACGAAAGAAAACAGTCTGAAGGATAATTTAAACGAATTGCTGTTTGCAGACGACCAAGTACTAGTAGCATCATCAGAAGAGCAACTACAAAAGACAAATAGATTACAGCAAACATGCCAAACCTTTAACATGAAGATAAATATAGAGATGACCTAATTAATGAAGATAGGAAGAACAGAAAGAAACACCAACATATATATTGGAAACAACAAACTTAAGCAGTGACAGAATTCGCATAACTAGGAAGCAATATAACAGACGGCAGGAGCAGCAAAGAAATACACAAAGATGTAGTAAAGCATACCAAGCCCTAGGGCAAATGACACCAATCTTCAGAAACAAAGATGAATATTAAAATATTTAATATTTAAACACCAAAAATAACACTATTCAAAACAATTTATAATACCAACAATATGCTACAATGCCAAACATGGACAACAACAGAACAAGATAAACGTAAACTTGTGACAGCTGAAATGGCATGCTTACGCAGAATCCTAGAAATATCGCTAAGAGACAGAGTGAGAAATGAAGACATTAGACACAGAACCGGTACCACCCCAATCTTGGAATATATTAAGAGATAACAGATCAAATGGTTTGCACACATCAGCAGACTACCATCAGACAGCATACCACAGCAAGCTATGCTACACAGATACAGGGAAGACAGACCTAGAGGCCGACCACGGAAACGATGGACCACCGAAATAAAATAGGCGACAAACTCCACAATATACCCAGCACACAAGAGGGCCATCTCCAGAAAACTCTTCTACCCCTGACAGGTAACAAAGGGTTTAGTGAATAGATAGATAGACTTTCTCTCCTCCCATTTCTATCTTCTCTGTATATAATTATAACCATTAAATACGACACACTTCTCCCATGTATTTGATTTAGTCTAGGGCATGCCCAGATAATTATGTCAACAGGTCCGTAAATAAGAGGGGAGGGGAGTTAGGGCGTTCACATTTGTCCTCTATATCTCTCCTTCCCCACGCATCTTCATCTCCTTTATAACTAATCTCTCTCTCTCTCCTCTATATATCTTCTTATATCTCCTCTATATCTCATATCTCCTCTCTATCTCCTCTATACCTCCTACTCTTTAATATTATTTTGCAGCGCCTCTTCTCCTCCTCCCCCCTCACATTTTGTATTCCTTTACAAACAATTCTTACCTGTTTTTCTTTAAACACCTTCGGACTCAGGTTTTTTGACAACACCCGTGCCATCTCTTTTACCGTGAGCTTGTCCCCACACACACTAAGCGTCTTGTTCAAGTAGGCATCCCTACAGCGACAAGCGGTCAGAACTATCTGACCAACGTCTTCCAGGCTGATCATGTCCAGTGACTCAGTTCCAATTGGTATTTCTTTATTGCGAAGGAAAAAACAAACATTATATTAATCAACAGATCGATAGTTCACATCTGTATTGACATCTTTATTGACATTTATGCCAAGTTGTCAACTTCATGGCCATGTCCAAGTCCATCTAGCTAACCTTGTGCGCTGATCTCAGACCATCAAAGATATGTGCCGCTATTAGACTTTTTTCATGCGTTTCATTGGCTGGGGGAACAAGATAAGCCTATACATAAAGTGACCAATGAACAGTCGGAGCAGACCAGATGAATGGCCCAGCACATCTGCGTATGCCAGGAAGAGAAATGGTTCGTCTGCTGTATCTTCAAACATTCTCATAGATAAAGGTGAGATTTGTAGTTTTACACGCCATGTCCCCTCCTTTTTAGAAAATTTAACATCACATTCAGTATAAGTGTCTCTATCTTCTCCACCGAAGACGGATGTTCGGGCCATTAGCGCAAATAAAACGGCGACACAACGCATTTCCATTCTCAGGATGTCTAGTAGTAGCATTGTCCTGCTGCTAGGGAGATCCAACGGGAGTTTGAGAATGAATTCTAAGAGAATAGAGGCTCTATCGAGGCGAAATCCTTGCTGCGAAGATTGACAATCCAGCCAATAGAGGCTGAAAACTACGACCGGCGAGATCCTCTTACAACCGAGCAAGACCACAGTCTGCCCTAGCAGTACAGGTGCTGAAAACGGAGGCAACTAGCCAAGAGTCGCACAACAGCAATCGGGATGTCACGCGCCAACCCACGCAAACGGAATATGCTTAAATTGCGTGTTTGGTTGCAATCGAATCTTATTCCATATTTAGACTCAGCAGTTCCGGACGCGATCACTCAAAGTGTTAGCCAGATATATGCATGAACTATACTATTGGTAGCATATCTTATTCAGGACGCGATCCCTCAAAGTGTTAGCCAGATATATTCATGAACTATGCTATTGGTAGCATATCCCATTCTTCTTCTTCTTCTTCAGCGTTCTCCAATTCCCACAGGATATCTCTTGTAACAGGACCATGGTCATAATAGATTACCAGAAGGATGTAGTCCAGAGAATGGAAATGCGTTGTGTCGCCGTTTTATTTGCGCCAATGGTCCGACACATCCGTCTTCGGCGGATATCCCATTCAGGACGTGGCTATCAACCCATAATTTTTTGGCTGTAGTGATTTGTTTATGCTATAGTATGCTAGATTACATACTACAACTATGCTATAGTACATCTTTTTTCCAGAGTGCACCACGTGGAGGTGCTATTAGAATATTGGTTATGTGCTAACCATGGAAATCGCACGAAAACAATGCGAAACTATTTTCACCCCACTCAGAGGAAGTAAAAATATAATCGTATTGATGGAATAGGATGGCGATTCCACAAGAGGAACGCCTCACTACATTGGCGTGTCATCTACTAGGGACTTGCTTCCACTAGGGGAACGCCTCACTACATTGACGTGTCATCTGTTATAGTTCGTACCATAATGCATATTACTCACTTGAGATCAATGTTTACGAAAACTACCTGATACATAGCAACCATATTCCGCAGCTAGTCTTATACATAGCAACCATATTCCGCAGCTAGTCTTATACATAGCACGACCTAAGAATTTATATTTACAAATTGGTAGGTAGATTTAAAGATGCCAAAAAAAAAAATGTTTTTGCTATATAGTATTGCATATGAAGAAACACTCGGATTTAACATTTTACCGCAATACATAAATTTGTGGACGCAAAGGCGTATCCCAGCGCCATATAAAAACAGGAAATGTTAGATAGTTATCATTGCTTCAAGAGTGTATGTAAAACAGTTTTTATATTTGATAATCTAATTGTCTTATGTTTTTCTTGTGAAATTTGTGTTAAAGGGGAATATGTGTATTTAACAATTCCGTAAATGAAGGTGACTGCAAACAAATCGTTGTGAGAAGCAAAACAATGAAGTACCAGTTGTTATTATAAATCCGTGATATTGTTAGATATTTGGTCGATGTGAGAACAACAGAGATTGTTAGATATTTGGTCGATGTGAGAACAACAAAGATTGTTAGATATTTGGTCGATGTGAGAACAACAGAGATTGTTAGATATTTGGTCGATGTGAGAACAACAGAGATTGGCACATCAACTATTTTATTCGGATTCTGAAGACTCGAATAGATCGACTACTGCTAAGGGCTGGATAAAATGTAAAACCATCTAGTCGCCAATATGTCTCTTCCTTTTGAAGCACATGCTCTTCATATTTTCTCCAGTACTCAATATTTATTTATGTGTGGGCATCGAGTGTTATCTTTGTTACATCACAAAGTTAGAAAGTCTTGTGTTTAATACTGCAACTTGACCTTTGACTGCAGTCCACACAAATGCAATGCGATTGAGATGTGAATGGTAAGGTGGTAGCCGAAGATTGAGATGTGAAAGGTAAGGTGGTAGCCGAAGATTGAGATGTGAAAGGTAAGGTGGTAGCCGAAGATTGAGATGTGAATGGTAAGGTGGTAGCCGAAGATTGAGATGTGAAAGGTAAGGTGGTAGCCGAAGATTGAGATGTGAAAGGTAAGGTGGTAGCCGAAGATTGAGATGTGAAAGGTAAGGTGGTAGCCGAAGATTGAGATGTGAATGGTAAGGTGGTAGCCGAAGATTGAGATGTGAATGGTAAGGTGGTAGCCGAAGATTGAGATGTGAATGGTAAGGTGGTAGCCGAAGAGACGTATGATCATCCTCAGCGACGATTTTGTCAATTACAAAAGTCTTCGTCTTCTTTGTCCGTCTCACAAGTTCTAACAACTCTGGTTTGAAGTTATTTCTGCAAAAAGATACATTTTATTTTGCAAGTCATGTCATGATTTCTTATGTTGTGCTCGATCAAGTCATGTCATGATTTCTTATGTTGTGCTCGATCAAGTTAGAATATTGTCTTCATGCGCTACTAGGAGGCACAGTCCATTAAAATACACAACGGCCTATCCAGCTCTAGTAGAAGTGATTTCACTAACGTAACACAACAATACATGACAGTCTATCCAGCTCTAGTAGAAGTGATTTCACTAACCAATTCCTAAAAATAATTCCATTCACTTCGGTGTGGTAGTCTCTACCATCTGTGGATAATGCTTAGAAAATAAGTTCTGCTCACTGACAAGACAACTTGCGCTTGCATGCCCTATCACAATGCGTTTACCGTTGCTGCTTGGAATTTCCATTTTATTAGTCCCGTCAAGTGATTGTCACTCTTTATTAAAAGTATCATGAGCATTTATCCACGATACATCCAGATATTGTGTAGTCACATTTTGCATAGTAGTGTGAATGTACGCTTCAAACTCATACTGTAATAAAACTCTTGTTTGTTTGTTTTGCGTTCGCCCCATTGTAACCAGCACGGATATCCGTGCGATTTCCGCCGGGAGCGTGATTACGTTGTGCCACCGTTATGCGCCTTGTAGGCCTAGCACATCCGATTTCGGCATGCCTTGACAATTCGGGTGGGCTACCCTAGCCTGTGACAGCCTTCCTATCTGTCGCCAGACGGTGAATGTGTACTGACTCTATTCCGAGACGGTTTGTCTTTCACGTCTGTCCTGCACGAGGCGTTCCGCAGTCAGTGAACATGCCTCGTGTAATTAGACGTATTGTGCCCGTGCTCATCGGGTACTAAACCCTTTCTCGTCCTCAAGCCTGGTTCCGGTTTAGGAAGAACTTGACAGAAGAGTTGGGCTCGGGTTCGTTCGTCTTCTTAGCCGAAGTGTTATTCACCAAATTCGTGAGCCCCTCGTCCAGGTCTGAATCTGTACACATATTTAGGGACGT
This sequence comes from Meghimatium bilineatum, assembly GCA_034231615.1. Taxonomy (NCBI): domain Eukaryota; kingdom Metazoa; phylum Mollusca; class Gastropoda; order Stylommatophora; family Philomycidae; genus Meghimatium; species Meghimatium bilineatum. The sequence continues at coordinate 3,549,717 of CM067321.1, forward strand.
TAGGGACTTGTGCTTTGTTCGAGAGCTGAACAGTGCTTGTCACCTCGGACTGCTATGCCTGTGCCCATCGGGTACTGAACCTTTTCTCTCTGCGAGCACGCTTCCGGTATAGGAAAGACTCGACAGTAGAGTTGGGCCCAGGCTGGGATAACTGGTAACTAGAAGCTTTTCTCGAGCAAACAATTCTTTAGTTACAATTTCATCGAACCGTCTTCCATGCTTTTTACACATGACGCTGCCCTCTAGCGCTGTGCATCTTTCTCAGTGTACTAATTGTGCTTTAATTTTTATTGGAACATCTGCCTGCTTCGTACCGACTACATTGGCCGCCCTCCAATGTTTCTACCAGACTTACTAGCTTCACTGTGTGTCGACAGTGTTGCTGCATGTGTTGACACAGTGGTGTCGGAGTTATTAACTGTCTTTTTGCAGTCAAATCTCATTCCATCTGTTACCTCCACATTCACGGACACGATCCCCAAAAGGTTTAGCCAGAATCAGCATTAGCCGCTGTATTTCTGTTACCAGGGTGCGCCACGAGGAGGCACTTTTGGGATCTTGGTTATCTTCTAACCCTGGGTCCGCCAAGAGCAATGCGTTCCCTTTGCACCCCATAACACTCTTAACTACATATATATATATTGACAAAATTGCCAAGATACCACATTAAAAACACATCGAATATGCGATACGCCTTTGATGTCATCCAACATAAAAATACAGCACAACTGGCATTAAGTATCCTGATATAGTCATACCACAATATGTCCGTGCTTTTCATTGGTGACAATCTTGACAAAGCATCAAAGATCAATGACCAATGAAAATCACGAAGATATTTATGTCAAATAAATTCACGAAGTCTGTCAATAACAATGAAATATCTAAATAAATGACGACAAATTTCGCACTCATAGAAATCGTAATTTCCATACAATATTGGTTCAATTTGATGCACATGAAAAACCAAAACATAGTTGCATTTCACAGCAGTATAATTAAATTGCTGATGCCGTTTTCGTATATTATCGTGCGTCTAATTGACCAGCATATTATTACCAGCCAATGAAGAGTTGGAGAAAAAAAAATCAATAAACAAATAAGACTTATTTCCCCTCATCAACAGGGACTGTCTACAGACTCAGCTGTACTGTAAAAAATGCCGTATTATGTATATTCACAAAACCTTTATAAATGTATAATTTATAGAGAACATTTTTTAATCTAGGAACATTTTTTAATCTAGGAACATTTTTTAAGGCAAAAAATTGTTTCATAGGGTGGTGGAGAATTTCAAGTTGGACCCAAAAGATCTTTTCGATCTATCAAATAGTTTTGAAGAAATATAGTTCCTACTGAGTAACATGAATTATTGAACGCGTAAGAGCTTGCTTCCCCAATAGGAAAGGCTCGTTGTATAGGCGTGTCATCTACTAGGAGCTTCCTTCCCCCAAGACTCGCTGTAGAGGCGTGTCATCTACTTGGAGATTGCTTCCCCAATAGAAATTACTCGTTGTTTATGCGTATAATCTACTAGGGTTTTGCCTTATCCAGATTTGGAGAAGAACTTGACTGTTGCATGACATTAACAACCATCTCACCAATGTTATAGCTGTGACCGTCTCCCGTCCTTGATACGAAAAGGTTACACATATCTTCATAGTATACGGGAAGAATTAGGCAGGTCAAGGGCAAACCAATATCCCGCATGTAACGTTCTATTTCTGCCTTGGCGACTAAATGTCGCGCCATTATGCCACAAATCTTGTAAGAATTAAGATGGGAATTGAGAATCACGTGTTTCACGTCTGCCTGTAATAAATAACATTGCATTCAATAAAAATAGAAGAATAAAGCTTAACAAAGAACAACAACCATTAAAATAATTCAAAGAGTGCTATTCCAATTTTTTTTTAAACCACCAAAGAACTTTGCCAAAAAGAGCAACAAAAAGTGTGCCTGCTTGTGTGATAGGAGCAGTATTTTGTAATTTTGTGTGTTGTCTTCGTATTATTTTGTACTTTTTTGTTTTCTTCATATATTTTGGTACTTTTTGGTGTTTTCACATTTGAAATGTGAGACGACTTAAACGTGTTTGGTATGGACATGTAGCGAGACACGACTCACATTATAGAATTATTTCGCAAGGAACAGTCGAGGAAGGAAGGAGAATGGAAAAGATTCTGGTTTGGCAACCGCCAGGAATGGTTTGGACATGATTATTCTACACACATTCGAATGTCTGAGCATAGAGATATTTGGAAGGTCTTTGTGCTGATGCCTTCACTGTGGCACCACTACCACCCTGACGAGCTATGTCTCCAGTGTAAAACAACTGATGTCTCTAGTGTGACACCCCTACCACTTTGCTGGGTTATGTCTCCAGTGTGGTACCCCTACCACCTTGACGGGTTATGTCTCCAGTGTGGCACCCCTGACGGGTTATGTCTCCAGTGTGGCACCCCTGACGGGTTATGTGTCTTATTATTATAATTTTATTATTGCGAGTATGACTGTAAGATCACGTTTTTTCCCAGTGGCAACATACGGATATCAGACTTGGACTCTAAACAAGATCATACCCAGAAGGATACATTCATTTGAAATGAAGTGCCATAGAAATATCCTACGATTATCATGGACAAAGGAAAAGAAGAAGATTGAAATGTTAAAATTACTGAAACTAAATGAATGGTGGTTTCTAAATACCATCATAAGAATGAAGCTACAGTATTTTGAACACTTAAAGCGACACGCTGGCATAAAACGACTGATTATGGAGGACAGACGGCCAGGTAAGAGAAGAAGAGTAAGACCAATACGACGATGGACCAGCAACATGGAAGAACGTATGCACATGTCTCTGGCCAATGCATATCTGTTTTCCCGGGACAGAGAAGAGATCAGATTATCCACGACGAAGACAATGCTCTGGAAAGAATATGTCACTTGATACATGATTATTGTACTTACTGTGGAAGACTTTTTGTGGCTGAAATTATTCCTGTGACACAAATTAATCATTGTCGTGGATTGTTTGTTTGTTTGAGAACCCCATGAATTGCGAGCGATTAGCTCTTACTTCCTATGTGAAATAGGGAAGTTTATGAACTTTCTTTCATACCCAGGAGGCTTCACCTATCGTGCAATGCCTATTCGGAGGAGCCTTCTACTCAGTGTTGTTGTAATGGATTGTAGATTGTATTCTAAATATAACATCACAACAATAAAATCGCATGGAATTCCCTGAAAAACAGAAAGGGGCTAAAATTTATTATGAATAATTTGAAACGGGTGACTCAACTGACGTTTTTGCAGGCATCAGCTATTCTGCGTCCATCTGCTATTTCTGTCTCCATGCAGTTTGGATCGTCCAAGTTTGTCTCTGTACATACAAAGCAAGCAGTAGCATCTTGAAGAATAACTTGTAATTCGGTCCTTAAGACAGGAACAGAACATGTGATTTAATAACTGAACATGTCATTTAACAACGTAACAACATGTGATTTAACATCTAAACAACATGTGATTTGACAACTGAACAACACGTGATTTAACAACTGAGCGACATAACAACAGACGCGATATTTGTATATTGTTCTTCCTCTTCAGCATTCAATCTTAAAATTCCTATGATTCTCTCTTGTAGCAAGACAATGGTTCTACTAGATTTCCAACAGGATGTAGAGCAGGAAATGGAAATGCGATGTGTGGCAGTTTTCTTTGCGCCAATAGCTCGACACATCCGTCTTACGTTGATGCATGTAGTTTATTAGTGAGCCATCGCAACAGCAATGGAAAAAATATTGATCAATAGGTCAGGGAACAAGCGATGACAGACCAGGGAATAAGAGATGACAGGTTAGGCAACCAACAGAAAATGTTGGAAACAAGCCAGCAGACGTAGAAGTTATGTGGAAACCAGAACATGACATTCAGTACAAGAAATCATACTCAAATAGTGGGTACGAACCCTAACCCTACCAGATAGTGGGTAAGATCCCTAACCCTACCAGATAGTAGGTACGAACCCTAACCCTACCAAATAGTAGGTAAGATCCCTAACCCTACCAGATAGTAGGTACGAACCCTAACCCTACCAGATAGTGGGTAAGAACCCTAACCCTACCAGATAGTGGGTAAGATCCCTAACCCTACCAGATAGTAGGTACGAACCCTAACCCTACCAGATAGTGGGTAAGATCCCTAACCCTACCAGATAGTAGGTAAGATCCCTAACCCTACCAAATAGTAGGTAAGATCCCTAACCCTACTAAATAGTAGGTAAGAACCCTAACCCTACTAAATAGTAGGTAAGATCCCTAACCCTACTAAATAGTAGGTAAGATCCCTAACCCTACCAAATAGTAGGTAAGAACCCTAACCATACCAAATAGTAGGTAAGAACCCTAACCCTACCAAATAGTAGGTAAGAACCCTAACCCTACCAAATAGTAGGTAAGAACCCTAACCCTACTAAATAGTAGGTAAGAACCCTAACCCTACTAAATAGTAGGTAAGAACCCTAACCCTACCAAATAGTGGGTAAGAACCCACTCCCAAACAGGACACAAGAAATCTCATGCAAATGAATACATGACACACTACAACGAAGAAATGATCTTTTTTTTTAGTTACATCCCCTCCCAGAAGACGCATCAATATTGAAATATCTTGAGAGAACTACATCAGAGAGTCACGCAGGATACGATTGTTTGTAGAGAGTCACGCAGGATACGGTTGTTTGTAGAGAGTCACGCATGATACGGTTGTTTGTAGAGAGTCACGAAGGATACGGTTGTTTGTAGAGAGTCACGCAGGATACGGTTGTTTGTAGAGAGTCACGCATGATACGGTTGTTTGTAGAGAGTCACGCAGGATACGGTTGTTTGTAGAGAGTCGCGCATGATACGGTTGTTTGTAGAGAGTCACGCAGGATACGGTTGTTTGTAGAGAGTCACGCAGGATACGGTTGTTTGTAGAGAGTCACGCAGGATACGGTTGTTTGTAGAGAGTCACGCAGGATACGGTTGCTTGTAGAGAGTCACGCATGATACGGTTGTTTGTAGATGTTTAGATAAGAAAATACTCGTGCTAAAATGATAATGGAATGTATCTAGCTCATTCAGTGCCATCTCATTCAGTGCCATCTCATTCAGTGCCATCTCATTTATTGTCATCTCATTCAGTGTCATCTCATTCAGTGTCATCTCATTCAGTGCCATCTCAGTCAGTGTCATCTCATTTAGTGTCATCTCATTCAGTGTCATCTCATTCAGTGCCATCTCATTCAGTGCCATCTCTTTCATTGTCATCTCATTCAGTGCCATCTCATTCAGTGTCATCTCATTCAGTGCCATCTCAGTCAGTGTCATCTCATTTAGTGTCATCTCATTTAGTGTCATCTCAGTCAGTGTCATCTCATTTAGTGTCATCTCATTCAGTGCCATCTCAGTCAGTGTCATCTCATTTAGTGTCATCTCATTCAGTGCCATCTCAGTCAGTGTCATCTCATTTAGTGTCATCTCATTCAGTGCCATCTCAGTCAGTGTCATCTCATTTAGTGTCATCTCATTCAGTGCCATCTCAGTCAGTGTCATCTCATTCAGTGCCATCTCTTTCATTGTCATCTCATTCAGTGCCATCTCATTCAGTGTCATCTCATTCAGTGCCATCTCAGTCAGTGTCATCTCATTTAGTGTCATCTCATTTAGTGTCATCTCAGTCAGTGTCATCTCATTTAGTGTCATCTCATTTAGTGTCATCTCAGTCAGTGTCATCTCATTTAGTGTCATCTCATTCAGTGTCATCTCAGTCAGTGTCATCTCATTTAGTGTCATCTCATTCAGTGCCATCTCATTCATTGTCATCTCATTCAGTGCCATCTCATTCAGTGCCATCTCATTCAGTGCCATCTCATTCATTGTCATCTCATTCAGTGCCATCTCATTCATTGTCATCTCATTCAGTGCCATCTCATTCAGTGTCATCTTATTCAGTGCCATCTCATTCAGTGTCATCTTATTCAGTGCCATCTCATTCATTGTCATCTCATTCAGTGCCATCTCATTCATTGTCATCTTATTCAGTGCCATCTCATTCATTGTCATCTTATTCAGTGCCATCTCATTCAGTGTCATCTTATTCAGTGCCATCTCATTCATTGTCATCTCATTCAGTGCCATCTCATTCATTGTCATCTTATTCAGTGCCATCTCATTCATTGTCATCTTATTCAGTGCCATCTCATTCATTGTCATCTCATTCAGTGCCATCTCATTCATTGTCATCTTATTCAGTGCCATCTCATTCATTGTCATCTTATTCAGTGCCATCTCATTCAGTGTCATCTTATTCAGTGCCATCTCATTCAGTGTCATCTCATTTAATGCCATCTCATTCAGTGTCATCTCATTCAGTGCCATCTCATTCAGTGCCATCTCATGTGGATCGATGACAGCAGAAGTGAGTAGAGGATTATCGTCTCTCTATCCGGTGCACACCGCTTTCAACCTTGGATGTTAGTCCATCTTGGTTACGTCAGAGCTTATAAACAAAGATTACGGCGGATCGAAGTTAAGCTAAACCTGTTACAGATACCTGCCAGCATGTTACAGATACCTGCCAGCATGTTACAGATACCTGCCAGCAGATATATGGTCAATATGAGGTCCCATGGCAACTGTTACTAAGCTGCAGCAACTATTACGTGAGGGTGACAAGTTCCCTTCCTTGCTGTCTTTACTTTTTGCGTCAGGTACTCACTTACAGCTGAGTCGATTGGCGGAGTGATCCAGCGAGAAATCACAACCGGATCATTTGTGTCCGGACGTGGTTTCGAACCTGGCACGCTTTAACGCGGTGATGGCAAGCAAGCTCACTATCAACTAGACAACCGGACTCATCTATAAGCGGTGAATATAATATCTAATGGTAAAAACAGACTTCTAAAGTGACATTTGAATTTGCCTGTGATTTTGATTGGCTGTACTGTCGACAGGACTGTACTGTTGAGAGGCGCGGTAGACTAAACAAAACAGCAAAACACTTTCACAATAAAATTTCAACCGAGTCCCTTGACCATTATACAGTCTTGTGGCATCTCATATGTCATTATTCAAAAGTATGCTTTTTGATTTTTGACGAATGTGATTGGCTAGTCGACACAAAATTATACACAAAGTGACCAATGAAATCACGAAAAAGTCAAATAGCATCACTTTTTGAAAGATGAAACCGCTGTGTTCGTAGAGTTGTATAGGATTATATGACATGGACTATGTCCGTCTGAGGTATAGAAGACATACATACAGTACACAAACCTTCATTCGCTACGTTTTTTATTATTGATTTTCATTGGTCACTATTTATATACTCGGTATCGCATACCAAAAATAGCCATGGCGATTCCAAGTGTGTAAATAGTGACCAATGAAAAATCACGACAATAATCAAAAACGTAACGAAAGAATGCTTGCTTACTTCAGTATATATGTCTGCTATACCTCAGATGGACATGCATGGACTCAGTTTCACAACTCTCACCTGTTATCTAGGTTAAGGCTAATTATCTCCACGTTGTCCCTGTTCAAGATCCCATCTTGCTCAATATGTGCGTCACTTGCAACGCCTCGAACCACGAAATCCCCGTAACTAGAAATCGCTCTAGCAACTGAACTCCCAAGTTTTCCGGTAACATTGAAGACGACAAATACTTTTTGTGACATCACTCTAGCAGATATAAAAATATATTCATGTCAATAACATCTCTTTTTGTTGCCATGGCAGCGTCGTTAGGGACTGTCCGTATATTCATGTCAATAATATGTCTGTGCCATGGCAGCGTCGTTAGGGACTGTCCGTATATTCATGTCAATAATATGTCTGTGCCATGGCAGCGTCGTTAGGGACTGCCCAAATATAACGTCAACTATTGAGGAGGGGGGGGGGTGTGTCTGAAAAACGTTGAACAGTTGTTGACAAGATTTATCTGACGATAACGTCAACAATATTGCTTTTATACAGCATATCAATTGTTCTGAATTAGAACATGTTTTCTACAAATATGCACAACAATTTTGTTGCAGTTTTCGTACTTTTTCTGCGAAATGTTCATTTTTTTCCTTTGGGTTGGGGGGAGATTTTATGACAAATAAACAGAGTAGGAGGTCCTCTAATTCTTGACAGTTGTTGACGGGGGGGGGGGGGGGGAGGGATTTCAAACATTTGCACAAAAATTGATATAGTTCATTATAGACTATTTTTAGTTATATACAATAACAACTAAATCCATATTTTATGTAACTTAACCCGTGCCAGGAACAAGCAGCAGAGATAAAGGATTAATTCTAATCCCCAGTACAGAAGAGTATACGACGATCAATATTTTAGTGTTCATTTTGGTCATTGAATACGTGAAGCGTTTATAAACAGTTTTACATATACAAAAGGCTCGAATATTTTCCTTGTACCTGGTCATTATGTGATAAGTTATGTTGAAATGGCGACAATGTTAAATCTCATTCGTTCTTTTCCATGTTTGTGGGTATATGTCTATCTGTTTATTTGTCAGTCAGCCGCATTTTGTTCACTGGACAAGAGATTGCAGCAAGGAGTCTATCTATCGGTCTTATAGACAACAGACTGTATACTGGGAAACATAAAGAGTCTCTCTACTGCACAACATACTACAGTGTGACGTCTATTACCTGGGTAACATACTACAGTGTGACGTCTGTTTCCTGGGTAACATACTACATTACAACGTCTGTTTCCTGGGTAACATACTACAGTGTGACGTGTTTCCTGGGTAACATACTACAGTGTGACGTCTGTTTCCTGGGTAACATACTACAGTGTGACGTCTGTTTCCTGGGTAACATACTACAGAGTGACGTCTGTTTCCTGGGTAACATACTACAGTGTGACGTCTGTTTCCTGGGTAACATACTACAGTGTGACGTCTGTTTCCTGGGTAACATACTACAGTGTGACGTCTGTTTCCTGGGTAACATACTACAGTGTGACGTCTGTTTCCTGGGTAACATACTACAGTGTGACGTCTGTTTCCTGGGTAACATACTACAGTGTGACGTCTGTTTCCTGGGTAACATACTACAGTGTGACATCTGTTTCCTGGGTAACATACTACATTGCAACGCCTGTTTCCTGGGTAACATACTACAGTGTGACATCTGTTTCCTGGGTAATTTACTAAAGAGCCTGTCTACTTTGGACAACAGACTACAGCAGGTCCATAGAATGGCGAGTGGGGGTGTTGAGGTGGTTTGGGATTTAAAACCCTTCTCCCCTTCCTCCTTAGTAAATCAATCAATCAAGTGCCATGCCGACTGGCGTAGGCGATCATGTTTCTCCACGACTCTCTGTCTCTTGTGTTGTCAATAAGCTCGGTTGGTGAGCTTCTACCGTGCCACGATACAAGCCCATCTAGTAACTTTTCTCTTTGTCGACCTCTATCTCTTCTCCCTTTGATCTTTCCAGTCGTTAGTAAATGTTCAAGCTGTGTTCTTCTCAAAACATGCCCTAGAAACCTTGACTGTCTGCCTCTAATGTTTGATATGATTGATCTTTTTACGCCAGCATCAATGAGAACCTCTGCATTAGTTTTCTTAACTGTCCATGGTATTTTCATCATTCTTCTCAGAAACCACATTTCTGTAGCCTCTAATTCGCTTTGAATTTTCTTGTTTATAGTCCATGCTTCACATCCATAAAAAAGAATCGGTTCGATATAACATGTGAGCACCCGAATTCGGGTCTGCATTGATAGACTTCCATTGCAAAAAATGGTTCTCATTTTTTGGAATGCTGATTTGGCTTGTGCTGCTCGGCTCTTTATCTCACTTGAGCATCTACCTTCTGATGTTAACAGGGTGCCAAGATATTTCACTTTTTCAACTTGTGCCAATTTTGTGTTATTAATTATTATGTTGCATATTGGTGGTGTATGTCTCTTTGATACAACCATTATTTCTGTTTTCTTGTTTAAACTGAGACCTTTGTTTTCACTTTCTTTCACTACTTTATCTAATAGGGCTTGTAGTTCCTGTTCGCTTCCTGCGATCAGTACTGTGTCATCAGCATATCTCAAGTTATTTATATTGTATCCTCCCACTTTTATTCCGGGCATATCTTCTATATTTCGCATAATGTATTCTGTATACAGGGAGAAAAGGTCCGGTGACATTACACAACCTTGCCTGACACCCATTTCTATCTTTTGAAATCGACCTATAACTCTCATCGCAGCTGTTTGTTTCCAATACATATTTCTTACTATTCTTAGATCTTTCTCATCAACGTTAAGACTTTCTATCGGTTTTATAATCTCTGAATGCTTCACCTTGTCAAATGCTTTGCTGTAATCTATGAAACGCAGATAAAGGTCTAGCTGTACTTCTATGGCCCTCTCCATTAATGTTCTTACTGTATATAGGGAATTTCTTGTGACTTTTCCTTCTACCAATCCGCATTGTTCGTATGCTATCTCTGGTTTTATTTTTTCTCTTATACGCCTCATTATTATGCGCAGTAGAATCTTGGTCATCTGACTCATAAGACTAATTGTTCTGTGGTCTTCGCAATCTACTGCACCAGGTTTCTTTGGTAGGGCTATGAAAATTGATTGTAGCAAATCTGATGGAATATAGCCACTGTTGTAGATGTCATTTAACATTTTGGTGATAACTTCAATGCCATAATCTCCCAGGGCTTATAATTCTTCTTTTTTAATCTTGTCTGGACCCGATGATTTGTTGTTTTTCAAGTGTTGTATAGCTTCCTTTACCTCTGCCTGTAATATACTTGAACCTTCATTGTTATAATTTAAGTTAGTATCATTTCTGTTATATCTTTGTACAGTTCTTTAATATATTCTTCCCATCTGTGCGTGATTTCCTTTTCTCCTATTAGTATGTGTCCCTGCTTAGATTTCAGACACCCAGTCTTGTGACCTGCCCTCTGCCAGTTAATTCCTTTATTTGTAAATGTGTATCACTTGTATTTCTATGATAATGTTTTTCTATTTCACTGCACTTTGCGTTTACCCAATCCTCTTTAGCCTTGGTGCACTTATGTTTAATTTCTTTGTTCATCTTGTTGTATTCTTCGATGTTATTCTTCCCCTGACTTCTTTTCTTCATCATATTCAAAATATCTTCTGTCATCCAGTCTTTCTTATTGAGATGTTTCTTAGGTGGCAGGATCTCTTTAGCTGTTTGCTGCAATGATTCTTTTAACATCGTCCACTGTTCTTCAATGGTTTCTATTTTTTTTATCGCCCTGTACCTATTTTGAATTATTATGTTTTACTGTTCTTGTAATTCTGTGTTCTTTGTCAGCATATTTACATTAAGTGTGTTATCTGTCCTTGTAGTTTTTAATCTCTTTAACCTAATATTAATCTTTCCTACAAATGGAACATGGTCACTGTTGCAATCAGCACTTGGACGTGTCTTAACCGACTTCAATGAATTTCGGAATCTTTTATTTATTATGATGTAATCTATTTGATTGCGTGTCTTATTATCTGGACTTTTCCATGTCCATAGCTGTCTTGGGTGATGAGAAAAGAATGTATTTCCTATCACCATATTATTATTTCTGGTCCAGTCTACAAGTACCTCACCTCTTTCGTTTCTAGTGCCTAATCCAAATCTGCCAGTAACATCCTCGTCTTGGCTGTCCCCTACCTTAGCATTCATATCGCCCATGACAATATTTACTTCGTGTTGTTTGCATTGTTTCATAGCTGTGTTCAAGTAGTAAATCAGAACATTCATTTTAATACTTGGAATATTGAGTGCTGAAGTAGGATGTGCTGGATAGAAACACGCATATATCGCTGTATGGAAGTCTGGACTACGTTGTACGAAGAAAGATAAGTCTCAGACATGTCACAATTTCTTGTCTAAAACTGGAAGATACTTAGAATATCATGGAAGGATAAAATCAGAAACTCAGATATTATAAACACACTGAATATTCCAGAGTGTTGGTTACTAAACACAATAACAAAATGAAAACTACGCCTGTTTGGTCATATAAAGAGACATAACTGTTTAGAAAGACAAATAACGGAGGGAAGAGGACATGGGGAGAGGAGAAGGGGCAGACAAGAAGACGATGGACTGACGACATTAAAGATAACATGAATACATCGCTAGAAAATGCAAGCCACATCGCCCAAGAGAGGTTCAGAGAGTTCATTGGGAAGACAACGTTCTGGAAGGAATACGTCACATGACACTTGTCTAAAACAATCTAACTGTCAACAGTGCAGGTGGGGGCTGTCCATTAATTATGGCATTCACATTTTTTCTCAATTTACGATTCCCTCCCTTGTCAACAACTGTGAAGAATCTATGGACCCCGCTCCTTCCTCACTTAAGTATATCAAAAATTACCCCCTTCCTCCAATCATAAATATATAGCAGAAAAAGTGCGAAAAAATATACAGGATTTTTTTTCCATCAGGTTTTTGTGAAAAATATTTGTTTAAAATATAGAAATCTTCTTTTTCTTCTTCTTCATCGTTCATTCTCAAACTCCCACTGGATCGCTCTTGTAGTAGAACAACATTCTCAAACTCCCACTGGATCGCTCTTGTAGTAGAACAACATTCTCAAACTCCCACTGGATCGCTCTTGTAGTAGAACAACATTCTCAAACTCCCACTGGATATCTCTTGTAGTAGAACCATGGTCCTATTAGATTTCCAGCAGGATGTACTCCAGAGAATGGAAATGCGCTTTGTCGCCGTTCTGTCTACGTCAATTGCCCGATACATCCGTCGTCGGTGAAATAGAAATATTTCAAATTCAAACTACTATTAAATTGTTATATTAAATAAAGTAGTTAAAAAAACTACTATTAAATATTGTTGACATCAATATTTATCACCCCCCCCCGAACTTTTGTCAACAACTGTCAAACCTTCTCAGATCCTTCTCTGTTAATGTTGACGTAAAGTATGGACATCCCGAGAGAGGAGCGATAGAGGAACAGAAAATCTAAGATTGACAATATCAAAGAATGAACAATGACTTGAGTTCTGCACACTCGTCAGCACGGCAGACCCACATCAGAAAATGTAAGTCTCTATGTGTTGACACATCTCCCACAACACACCTGCTACCTTAGCACACTTTGGGATAAACTACTACATTCTGTTCATCGACAAGAGTTTGAAGCGGGTCGCTTGAGAATAACAAAAACATTATTTATTAAAATATCTATGACTGCTTATACTGTTATGTTATATCGATCCGTAGTTTTCTAGAAATAAGATTCGATCCCCCACAGGTCAAGAGTAAATGAACTTCACTTTGTGAAGGATTGGCACTATCTTTGTATACAGTTCATTTATGAGAACTAAACCATATTTAACGTAACTGAAATTAGACACTAGTTACACTGAACACACACTGTGTTATAACAGCAAACATAGCAGGCACACAGTTGACTATTTGTATATCTGTGTATAGCAAAAATACGAATACTACTACTAACTGCTACTACTACTTCTGTAACTACTAACTGCTGTCACTACTAACTGCTACTGCTGCTGTCACTACTAACTGCTACTGCTGCTGTCACTACTAACTGCTACTGCTGCTGTCACTACTAACTACTACTACTACTACTGCTGCTATCGCTACTACTGCTGTCATAACAAACTACTACTGCTGTCATAACAAACTACTACTGCTGTCATAACAAACTACTACTGCTGTCATAACAAACTACTGCTGCTGTCATAACAAACTACTACTGCTGTCATAACAAACTACTACTGCTGTCATAACAAACTACTACTGCTGTCATAACAAACTACTGCTGCTGTCATAACAAACTACTACTGCTGTCATAACAAACTACTACTGCTGTCATAACAAACAACTACTGCTGTCACTACTACTGCTGTCATAACAAACTACTACTGCTGTCATAACAAACTACTGCTGCTGTCATAACAAACTACTACTGCTGTCATAACAAACTACTGCTGCTGTCATAACAAACTAATACTGCTGTCATAACAAACTACTATTGCTGTCATAACAAACTACTACTGCTGTCATAACAAACTACTACTGCTGTCATAACAAACTACTACTGCTGTCATAACAAATTACTACTGCTGTCATAACAAACAACTACTGCTGTCACTACTACTGCTGTCATAACAAACTACTACTGCTGTCATAACAAACTACTGCTGCTGTCATAACAAACTACTACTGCTGTCATAACAAACTACTGCTGCTGTCATAACAAACTACTACTGCTGTCATAACAAACTACTATTGCTGTCATAACAAACTACTACTGCTGTCATAACAAACTACTACTGCTGTCATAACAAACTACTACTGCTGTCATGACAAACTACTACTGC